>JAQQTP010000082.1:72635000-73235000 GCA_029884605.1 Ormosia emarginata
AACAGAGGGTCCCCTACATCTGAAACCATCAACAGAGATATAGCTTCACACACACAAACACAAAAAAGGAAGATGGAGTCACAACTTAGAATTCTCAAACCTAAAAGAAATGAATCCATTCTATAATTAAATCACTAATCTCAAAGCAAAAAATAAATAAATATAAATACAGAACAAAACCTCTGCCTCAACACCCAACTCCAGATCCAGAGCCTGTCAAAACCATAACAGAAGCATCTTCCGCGAAACCCATAGCTACCAGTAACCTTGACGACCACCACGGAGCCCCAGCATGTTCCGCCATGATAACCGCTCAGAACCCACCGTCCAAGCTCCACCCTAGAAGCCACACAACCCTAGGGAATCACCCCAGAACCCAATCACCCCGTTTGATTCGTCACCCTTCCCCGATTGCTAGAAACCAAATCCTGTGCAACAGCAAGGGGTTAATCCCCTGATTGCTAAGCTTAGAAACAGAAAAAATGAAGAACAGGTTGATTTTGGAAGACGAGGGTAGATGTACCCACAAATTGATGAAGCATCAGAGGGAGTGAGATAGGACCATAGACATCGGATCATAGAGCTAGAGAAGGATGGAAACCCTAGTTTTATTTGCATATAGCAATGGTAATTGTCGGTGATGGTGGGCTTCAAATCATTTACTTGAATCCTCCGAGCTCCATTGCCCGCGGCCATGGTCGTAGAAACTGTGGGGCTCTGGGAATGGGGACCAACTTGCAAATGTCCAATCTAAATTTTGATGTTTTCTGGAACAAACTTGTGAATAACATAGAGACTTGTAATCCAAGTTACAGGTAATGTAATCCAACCACTGATCTTTTTATTATAAAATCAATGGTCATAGATTAATGGAGTATCCATGCTCCATATCTCACTTGGAGCATAGTAGACGTCTACGCAAACCAATTTCCATGGAGTACGGAAAATTGGCCAACCAATTGCCCTGTTCCCTTTTGTCTAGTTACAAGTAACACGAGCATTCCATGTCTTTAGACAACCTTTACAAGGAACGTCCAAATGACACAAGCCAATTTCCATGGAGTGTGCAAAATTGGCCAACCAGTTGCTTTGTTCCCTTCTTCCAAGCCATGAATTACATGAGCATTCCATGTCTTAGACAGCATGTCCTTGATGGAAGTTACCGTGGGAGCACACGAATCTGGTGGTTCACAACCCTTTATGATGAAGTTGATTGCATTAAAAGAATCAAACTCGAGCCAAATGACTGGAATATCTCTATCCCAAGCAATCCGTAAGGCAATACTAATGGCCCATAGATCAACCGTTAAAATGCCAGATGAACCAAGGTTGCTGGCAAACCCCACAAACCACGCACTATAAGAGTCACGAAAGATACCTCCACAAGCAGCTTGCAGATCACCTTGTTTACATGACCCGTCTCCATTACACTTTATCCTACATTCCTACCCTTACTAGGAAATACCCAGCTAATAACAACCAATAATTCGATTTCATTACCAAAAATGAAAGTTATACCTATTTTGGACTCAATTTCTCAAGATTGATCATAATAATGTAAATTCACTTGTTAAGGATAAAATTTGAACTATTTCTTATCATGTTTCCCCAAATTTTCTTTATTGAGAGATAAACATATACACCCAACTTTAGGTGGTGCTTTGTTTGTTTTCTATTTCCATGTTTAGTTGATATATTTTTGTTGATAATTATAAAAATATCCCAATCTTTTTCATTTTACTTCCTATTATCAACATTTTGTAACACCTATTATATATATATATATAGATGATCAACATTAAAAATTATTTAAAGGTCTTGTGATAATTTAAAAAAATTATATGTATTTATGTTTTAATATTGACCATTCATGTAAGATTTAATCGTCAAGATTAACTCATCTCACCTCTTATAATAAACACTCTCTAGCTGACACGCTTCTATATATATATATATATATATATATATATGAGGAGGATTAACTTATACCAAATAGTGTAAGTTAATTTTTCTTATACTCATTTTCAGTTGTTAGATCTACTTTCATCTAATGATTACTTTTAATGAAATAATCTCAACTATTAGATGAAAGTTAAACTAACGATTGAAAATGAGTGTAAGAGAAAAAAGACTTACACTGGTATAAACGGATTCCATATATATATATATATATATATATGACATATCTAATGAGAAAATGTTTATTATGAGAAGGTGAGAGAAGTAAATCTTGACCATACAACTATATATGGATGATAAAGATTAAAAGTTACTTAAAGGTCATATGACCACTTAAAAAAGTTACATGTATTTATATTCTAATTTTGATTATTCATGTAAGATCCAATTGTCAAAATTCATTCATCTCACATTTTATAATAAACACTTCTCTCACTAAATACGCTATATATATATGGTGAGACCACAAAATATCCTCATAGGTTCTATCCATTTGAATCACATATGGAACCGATCCTCGTTCAACTACAGGAATACAATGGTTATGCATTTTTCCCATAAGAATTGCTTCAATGGGATTTGAAATCGCATCCCCATTTCAAGGGGTTAAGATTGCTTACCACATCAACCCACCTTTTATGAATTATAACACCTCTTATATTGCTTTTATTACAATGCTTTGTTTCTATATTATATTTAAGAGATTCTTATTCTTATTGTCATTAGGATCCACTAGAACTATGAATCTAAACGGAATATATTTTCCCTATTGAAATATCTTGATTTCACCTTCATATGTGTAATTTGGTAGCCATAAATATGTTGTCTTTGTTATGATTATTGAATTGAAGAGTTTTAGATAGAGAAAGAAAAAAAGAGAGAATAGAGACTCAAAATAATATGAGATTGATATTGATTTGATATAACAATAATGTGATATAAACGATAAACTCAATGCTCTTATTTATACTAATATACTAAGCTCTTAATCCTAATTAATAAGGAAACAAATAAAAAATATAAAAAATAAAAAATAAATCCTAAGAGATCATATAAAATATTCTAAAATATTTCAAGATACAATAAACATATTTTGATATATTTTTTAGATATTTCAAGACTCTCATTCAAACTAAAGCTTATTAAGCTTTAAGCTTGTTACAATTAGACACATTAAAAGAAAATAGACAATATATATATGGAAGCGTATTTGATGAGAGGAGTGTTTATTGTAAGAATTGAGAAGAGTAAATCTTGAGTATTAGATCTTACATGAATAGGTAAAGATTAGAAAATAAATGCATGACCTTTTTAAGTAGTCACATGATCTTTAAATAACTTTTAATTTTGAGTAATCAATGTATGATTGTATGATCAAAATTTACTACTTTCACTCAATAAAAATTATATATATATATATATATATATATATAATGTGACAGAGACGGGCAATTGCATCTGGGATGGAGAGGCGAGGCCAATACATCTAGGATAGAGACGATGCCAATACATCTGAGACAAAAACAGAGCCAAAGCATCTAGGACAAAGAACCAAACCAGAGTATATGAGACACAGAGTTGGGTTGGTGCGAATTATAATCAACATAAGTTATTATCAGAATGATCGTCAATGAGAAAAGAAGGTACCACTAATATGATTCATTCATAAGAGAGAAGTCAACAGTGTAATAATCATCGATAAAAAGAAAAATCACTGATATAATCCATTAATAGAAAAAGAATGACATGACAAAATCAGCATTAAAGTATATATTGAGATAAATTTATTCTCATTTTCTTCTTCAATACTATACTAGCATTGCAAAAGAATTAAACATTAATAAAAAAATTAGAGATAACCACAACAAAAAATGCCAATAAGACAAACAACCAAAGATAACCCTCTTTTCCTTCCTTCATTCTAGCCCCTAAATCCCAACGATATATATATCCACACATACATAAACTGCATCTAATATTCAATCGTTTTAGAATCATTATCTTAGCCAAAGTTGTAGGTTGCTTTTGCCCAAAAGCATCGTGCCGAAAGCAAGTACCAAAAATACCAAGAACCAAAAAAAGTATTTAAAAAAACATAGATAAGGATAACAAAATAACCACTAATAAAAAAAATAAAAAATCAAAGATCAAGAAGTTTACGATACAATATTAACACATACATGCATTCTCAATGGGCTGAGAGTACGTTCAGAATAATTTAAAAGTAGAATTCGCAATTCCTCAGCTTTGTTATCCTCAAACTTTCTCAATCTACTCCACATTTCTTTTCTCTCAGTCGTATGATTCTCCATCTCTAAAGCATCAATTTGCAATACTTACCCATTATTAGATAATAATAATAATAATAATAATAATAATAATAATAATAATAATAATAATAATAATAATAATAATAATAATACAACAAAGGAAAATTTACAAAGAAAAAAAAACTTTAAAGGAAGAAGAAATTCTTACCAATTTGATTAAATAACAATGGACGGAGCACTAAGCAGCAGCAATCCTAAAACAGCTTAACTACTAATTTGTATGTGAAAAAATGTAAATGAAGCAAATCTCATGTTTAAAAAACAAATTTACGTTGAAAGCAAATGAAAAATAGGGGGGAAAAGAACACTGAAATTTAAATAGATGAACCACTAACAATGAGCTAATTTAAAGGATAAGCACTCTTGTCACCTATCCATTTGCCACGCTTACACTTCGGCTCTTTGAGGCAACTTTCCATGAAAAGTTTTGAAGTGCTTCTCTGTGAAGAAATGTATACAAATAGAGATGAACATGAATACGAATCTGAGTAATATATAAATAAGAATTCCAAAAGGAAAGTGTCAAAGAGAATATATATATATATATATATATATATATATATATATATATATATATATATATATATATATATATATATATAATCCTAAAATATAACAGGTACATTAGATATTTTTTTTTTTTACAAAAGTAAATACTCAATGTTCAGAATAAACTAAGAAATTCATTTTATTGGGTAATTCATTTATAATTGATTGAGTAATATAGATATAGACTAATTGTCATATAAAGCACCAACACCATTAAAAGGGACGAACCAAGTAGGCAAATTACCATAACCAAAGGAAATAGAATTTAAAAGCAAAATTACTACAAAAAAAAATTATAAGCAAAAACTGCATGAAACACTAGTCCTATTTCAAAATTATAATTATGGTGAACAAAGGAATCCTTTTCCAAAATCATTTGGTAAAAGTTAGACTATTTTTACATATTTCACATTGTTTCACCAACTGGTTCTAGTATTGTTTTACTGCAATCATTAGAGTTCGAGGAATATATTTTACAAACTTATATCACTAATACTAATAATAAGAATAATAGGCAACTCATACCCACTACATGACTACTCCATTGGGATGGGCTCAAGGGCATGAGAGATGCAGGTAAGATGATTTACCATTTCTATAACAACATAAGATAAGTGAATGAAAGCCAGTCCATATTAATATATATTTTAGAAATTTCAACAAAATAATATGCTCTTTTCTTATAACAAAGAATTCTTATATACATATATAAGTATTTTATATATATTTACATGAGATGAGTGATTATTGTATAACTAATGTATACCTAAAAATCAGTTAAAAAAGCAAAATTGTCAGGTCTAATGGAATGGGATTACTCATTATTATTATGCATAAATGGGTGATTACAAGGAAATGGCTGTAAAACTAAATCAATTAAGATTGTTGGGAGTGTTATTTATTTTACTCTATTTTTAGTGTGTATTTGGTTCAACTGTGAAAATTTTGATTATTTCAATAATCGATTATAATTGATTATTGTATAAATTTTTTTTGTTATAATCGATTTATTTTTATGTTTGGATATCTTTATTTAAAAATTGATTTTAAATTAATCTATTTTATTTGGTTGATATAAAAAAATTATTTTTATGCATTAAATTACTAAAATAGGTATAGAATGATTAAATAAATTATTTGATTGAGGATAAAATAGTATTTACATATCAAAATGTAATAAATAATTTATAAATTAGAATCATAAACTTTAATTTTTAGATTATAAAAATTAACTTAAAATTTTTTTATTTTACATTAAATTTTGTGTAAAAACTGAAATTAATTTTGTCAAACATGATAAAATACTTATTGTTAAAATAATTTTTTCTTAAAAAAAATTAATCTAAGCTAATTTAATCTGAAATAAATATACAATTATGAAAACTTTTTTAATTTTGAATCTTTAACAGGAACTTGTTAAAAAGATTCTTTATTTATTTATTACAAAAATGTTTTTTTTTTTGGAGCTGATACAATAACGTAATTATTTTTTTTTTACTGAAACGTAATAATTTATTAATTTTACATTAACAGGAATAAAATCTTGTATTTATTTACATTAAACGCAAAGTTATCTTCTGACAGTTGACCGAAAAATATGTAAGAAAATAGGAAGAGACGTGATTCTTGGTTTTGGGTCCGTTAGGGGGGAGAAATTGTTTGTTTGTGAATAGCGGCTGCGACTGATGAAAGCAAAACCCAATACTGAATAATACTAGCTGAGAAGAAGAAGGCAACGAAAGATTCTGACAGCATCCGAGAAAGAATTCGGAATTGGTGATTTGATTCAGATTGAGATAGGAAATGGGGAGTTTCAAGACAAGTAGTGCTGCTGGGGTTACCGACAATTCGGCAACGGATTCGGCCACGCCCACCAATAGCAGCACTCAAACTGAAACTGACATTCATATCTCCGATGCTCCCTTACACTTGCACGACTCCCCTCCCTACGCCGAGGCCGAAAAGGTCTTCGCCTACCATTCTACTCGACTCTATGAAGCCAAGGTTTCTTCTCTCTTCTCCATTTATCACTTAACTAAACTATGTCTTCTTTTTTTATTCTCAAATTATAAATTAATGTGACTCAGCTGAGATCAGAAATTGGTGAAACTCAACTTTTTGTCTTGTTTCAAAGGTTAGCCAAGTCGAGTACAAGCATAATCGATGGAGGTTCTTTGTTCATTATCTCGTAAGCATGTTTTTCTTTTACTGCATTTCTCTCCTTTTAATTACCATGTCATTTATCATCAATTTCTTATTTCTGGCACCACTCCACCATACCATGTGTCGTCTTCTCATTTTCTCAACGTTATCTATTTATTTTGTTGCTTGGATGTATTGGGTGGCTCAGTAATTTTTTTTTTTCCTTCTTCGATGTGAATGTTTTCAGGGTTGGAAGAAAAGGTAAGCATATCGTCGTCTTATATATTCTGCATACTATTAACAACTACGGGCTTAATTTCTTAGCATTTGTTTGTGCTTTACTGCAGTTGGGATGAATGGGTTGGTATGGATCGTTTGATGAAACATACGGAGGAAAATATGCATAAAAAACTTGCCCTTGATGAGAAATATGGCAATGACAAGAATACAAAAATCCCCCGTGCATCACTCACTAGATCAAAGAGTTCTAATGGTCAGATATTTCTTTTCTGCACTTTAATTACTTTAACACCAATCACTTGCTGTAATCACCTGAGAATTTCTCAGCAATTTTCACTGCCCTTGAATGCTATGGTTGAACAACATATCTGCCATCTTTCTTGTCTTTTATGGCCTAGCATAGACAATAGAGATGAGTGTGTAAAAGCCAAATTAGTAGCATACCATAGGAATTGATTGGGAGTATATCTTGTTGTCAACTAGAGTATAGAGGTTGATTTTGTTTGACTTGCCATTTAGGAATCCAACGAAAAAAGCCATCACAGTTTTTCTGATGTGCAGTACGAGAAGCAGATGACTCTGTGCTTTGTGTCTATTTGGGTAAAGGGGGATGTAGAGGAAAAGATTTTTATATTTGTACATTTCTTTCTTTGTAGGATTAGAAGAGATATGGTCATCGAATTATTGCTGTTGTATTCATCTTATAGAGCAAACCTATTGAAGATGTAAGTAGTATGAATGGTAAGAAACTATTTCTTGCTTGACCTTCACCATGTTCACGAACTGGAAACCTCACATAATTTAACTTTATAGGGATTAATTCATAATTCATATTACTTGATAGTTACATGAGTAGTTGGGGGGGGGGGGGAGGGGTTGTGTCTGTCTTCTCTCTTAATAGAACTGTAACTTGTTGGCTTCTTTTTTCATTTTTTCTTTTGGTAGATATTTTTTTAATGATGTGCTTTTATACACGCATTATCTCCAATTTAACTTTTTCACGTTCATTGGCTGATCCAAAAAAATTTAGACAATGGGGAAATATAAACATGTAAATAGGAATAATTATTTTAATATTTTATATCAATAGATTAAAATGAATATATAGTATATAGTAGAAATAAAGAGAAAAATATAAAAAGTTCTAATCAAACAAGTTTGTACATTTGCAAAGTAAGAAAAATAACAAAATTCCTTCTCTTTGATTTGATTTTGATTTTCATTTTTAGATATCCACAATAATGGTGAGATAATAAAGTACATAGAGGAGTGAGGGGCTTATTGGGAAAAAAAGATCTTATGGAATTTACCCTATGTTGTAATATATTAGCATTAATATCAGATTTGTATAGATATGTTTTTTATTCTTGTTTTATTAGGGCTGATTTTTCTCCCTTATTTTTAGGATAGCAATTAATAGCATTAGTCTATATATTGTAACCTTCCTGTACACAATATACAAGAAATATTATTCATACTTTCTATTCTCTATATGGTATCGCCAGCCTAGGTCGTTCCTAGGGCTTGCCTTTCCCTTTTTTGTCTCCTATTGCAGCCTTATTGCTGCCCGAGACCTAAAACCGCCACCGCCACCCACCACCTACTGCTCGAGACCTAAAACCACCACCCGCCACCCGC
This sequence comes from Ormosia emarginata, assembly GCA_029884605.1. Lineage (NCBI taxonomy): Eukaryota > Viridiplantae > Streptophyta > Magnoliopsida > Fabales > Fabaceae > Ormosia > Ormosia emarginata. Next base: position 72,643,859 of record JAQQTP010000082.1, read on the forward strand.
CGCCGCTGTTTTTGTCTCACCACCCTCGCCGGACTGCTTGTCGGCGGTTTCCGACCACCCCACAAAGCCCACCCTAAACCACCCACTCATGCGCCGCCACTTCGTACGCGCGTGGGAGCCACGCGCCGCCCTCCACACCGCCTTTCACCGCGCAACCACCACCGTTCTGCTCGTCGGCTCCTCCCTGTTCTTTTCTGCCTTTTTTCGGGTCCAACCAAAATGTCTACAGTAGACACTCAGTCCTCCACCATCACTACGCCGCCTCCGGTTGTCATTCCACCGCCTCTGTTGCGCGTTGCGGCAAAGACTTGAATCCACATGATCTTCCGGTTTACACTCTTCTTATCACCTCAATGGTAAGAACTATCTTCAATGGGCCCGGGTTATTCGCACCAAGGGTCGTTGGAAGTTGTCACATATTGTCGGGGATCCTCCGAGGACGAGATGACCCACGGTTTGGAATGCGGGATGATGAAGATTCTTTGATTATGACTTGGCTATGGAACTCTATGACACCGGATATCGGTAAGAATTGTATGTTTTTACTTCGCACGTGAAATTTGGGATAGTTTGAGTCAAACCTATTCTATGAAACAAGATATTCTTTGCGTGTTATGAATTAGAAAACACAATTTTTAATACCAACAGGCTCTCTTTTCCGATTATTATGGTACTCTGAATGGTTTATGGATGAGCTAGATCAAAACCAGGATTTAAAGATGAAATGCACCGAGGATCTTGCTACTTTAACCAAGTTTATTGAGCGTGGACGAGTCTTTAAGTTTCTCTCGGGTTGAATTCGAGTATGATCCTATTCGGGTTCGATTTTAGGAAAGGACAAGCTTCCTTCTCTCTCCGAGGTGTTCTACACGGTTAGGGGGGAAGAGAGTCGTCGAGTGTCATGTTGAATAAGGGTAATTCCGGTGATGGTTCTGCTTTGGCCACCCAAGCAAGGTCCTATTGGTGGGTTATCATCTGAAAAGCCTGGATCATCTTCGTGGAAGTCATCCGCAAACGTGACGAGCGCTGGTGTCCTCATTGCAAAAAGTCTGGTCACACTAAGGACACTTGTTTTAAACTCCATGGCAGAGACAAGGTTCTTGCACGCTTTGGGGGTTTCAAAGGCAGGCAAGTTAATCAAATTGTGTCTGACTTGGTTATTGAGGGTGAAGAGGATCTGCACCAGCGGGGAGGCAATTCCGGCGCTTAGTAAAGCCAAGATGGATCGTTTGCGCACTCTCTTGGATTCTATGAGTAAGCCTTCTGGCACTTATTCTCTAACCATGACTGGTAAGAATTTAAGTTCCTTCTCCTTTAATGTTTCTAGTACTGTATCTGAGGATCTCTGGATTATTGACTCTGGTGCTACTGATCATATGACCCCTCATCCCTCATATTTTTTCACTTACTCTAAATTATCTGGTAAGCATCACATCACGATTGCTAGTGGATCCCATGTCCCTGTTTCAGGATGTGGTAATCCTGTTTCACTTCAACCTTCCCTTCCTTTACATAATGTGCTTCATGTACCTCATTTGTCAAATAACCTTATTTCTATTCATAAGCTTACCAGAGATTTAAAACGTACAGTGACCTTCTTTTCCTCTCATTGTGTGTTTCAGGATCTTACCACGGGGGAGGACGATTGGGGTTGCTAAGGAACGAGGGGAGGGTTATATGTTCTACATCGGACTCATGGTAATCGAGACGGTGTCCACATCCCGTCATGAGACAAGTTCCGATTCCGCTGCATCTCAGATATGGCTTCACCACAAACGCCTTGGTCATCCTCCTTTCAGTCTTCTTAGGTCGTTATTTCCACATTTGTTTAAAAATGAGTCTGTTGAGTCTTTTCTTTGTGATGTTTGTCAGTTTGCGAAACACCATCGCACAACTTTTTCTCCAAGTAATAATAAAAGTATTGAACCTTTTGATCTTATCCATTCTGATGTGTGGGGACCTTCCTCTAATTCTAATATATCTGGTGCAAAATGGTTTGTTTCATTTATTGATGACTGCACTAGGGTCACATGGATATTTCTTATGAAGGATAAATCTGAAGTGTTTCAATTTTTCTTGAATTTCTATCGTATGGTTCAAACCCAGTTTGGAAAATCTATCAAACGGTTCCGCTCTGATAATGGCAAGGAATATGTGAATCAACATTTCACAAAATTCAATAAAGAACATGGTGTGTTACATGAGTTAACTTGTGTTGATACCCCCCAACAAAATGGGGTTGCAGAAAGGAAGAACCGTCATCTCCTAGAAATTGCAAGGCTCTTCTTTTCCAAATGTCGTCCCTAAGTCTTATTGGGGGAAGTTGTCTTAATCACGCATACTTGATAAAAGATTGCCATCCCGTGTCTTGGATGGTCTTAGTCCTGTGCAACACATGACTTCCTTCTTCCCTTCCGTTCCTACCATGAAGAATCTCTGTGTCGTGTCTTTGGTTGTGTTGCCTTTGTTCATATCCATAGTCAATATCATGGTAAGTTGGATCCTAGGGCTGTCAAATGTATCTTCATAGGGTATGCACCGACAAAAAGGGATACAAATGTTATCATCCTCAAAGTCGTCGTGTCTATGTCTCCATGGATGTCACTTTTCATGAATCGAGTCTTTTCACCTTCGTCCTCGGCTTCGGGGGAGAGTGGTCAAGAAGCTGAGTCTCTTGAGTCATCTGTTGTTCCTCTTCTGGCTGAATCTATTGAGTCATCGGTCCCTCCTCTGATGAAGGATGTGGCATCATCTTCTGTCAACTGTCTACCAAAAATAAAAATTTCTGTCAACTTGTTGTTTAGTGAGTGATACTGTGATAGCAGAGGCTGGGGGGAAATTCTAAATATATGATATGGCCAATAATAGAAAATCCTTGAGCTTAGTTGGAGCGCCATACACAACAACACAGATATGCCACTGATCATGTACAATGCCTTGCCTTGTGCTACTTTCATCCCTTTCATTAAAAGTTGGCATGAAAGCCATTTGGTCAAGAAGATATATGATCTAATACTCAATGCATTCCTTGTTTTAATTTAGTTACTCTAGTAGCGTATGTTGTAAAATAAAAGGACTTTATGGTTTATTACGACATGGAAATATGTTTAAATCAACTTTTACTTCAGTCTATGCCCCTACTCTTTCTCTGAGACATTCTGGGGAAAATGTGATGCAGTAGCAAGAGGCAGAAAGCGAAAGAATGAATATGTGATTAAGGTACTCTCTCATTTTAAATTTTAATTTGTATAAGGCACTAGTTGTACACCTGCACATCTTTGAAGTCAATGTAAATCACCTGCATTAATATAAACTATTAATCAAATTAGTTGAATGATTCTGATGGAAATATTTCAAACTTTCCTCTCGGATTTTGTCCCAGGGGTGAATTGAGGGGAGGGTTCCTCTCAACTTCTCTTTTGGGCTACTGGGCATAATTTGATTGGTTTTATTGTTTGCTCAATGCTAGGGAAAACCTGTGGTAAATCTTGACAAGCTTGTCAACATTCAGATTCCACCAACACTAAAGAAGCAATTAGTTGATGATTGTGAATTTATTACTCATCTGGGCAAGGTAGCAATATCGTTTTTCATATATTAATATTATTTATAAAGATCAGTCAGTGCCTTATTTCCTTTACAAACAAGTTGATATAGCTTGTTACAGAACACAGTTTTGCTTCAAAGAATAGAAACTTCCTATCATTATAAATATTTAGGGTCAAAGAAAAGAAATTTATTGTCATTTTAAAATTGTTGAATATATGTTTTTTTCTGCAGCTCGTTAAGCTTCCTCGTGCTCCTAATGTGAATGACATATTGAAGAAGTATTTTGATTACAGATTGAAGAAATGTGGCCTGTAAGTTCCTGTTGAGGCACCCTCCAGTTTTTAAGCATCATATTGAAACATTTTTCTGTCATGGGAATCAAATTGTATGTTGAATTATTTTGAATATCTTTTTAGAATATTAGGAACCAGGGAAAAAAAAAACTCTCCATACACTGGCGGTTAAGCAGTTTAAACGGTAACTTGGAGCCAGCATACTTTTTTTTATTCCCCTCCATGCTATTATTATTATTATTATTATTATTAAGAATAAACCCCTTCCCCATAATCATTTTACAAACCATTTACGCTTAGAAGGTTTCTTTTACTGGGGTTTTTCACACATTGAATTAGTATCTTGAATTCACTACTCCTTCAGCTCTTGGTTTTTGGTACAGTCTTTATATTTTTACTTACGGTGCTTATTATCATACAATGTTTGATATAGGATAGCTGGTTCAGTTGAAGAAATAATGAAAGGATTGTGTTGTTACTTTGACAAAGCACTGCCAGTGATGCTCTTATACAAGAATGAGCGTCAACAGTACCAAGAAGCATGTCCAAATAATATCATTCCTTCTACTATATATGGTGCTGAGCATTTGTTACGCCTCTTTGGTATGCTCGTTTGTCTGTGCCAGACCAGCTTGTTATATGATTTAGGATTGGTTTTTGCTATTGAAAGCTTGAGCATTTATACACTTGAGCATTTCAACCTTTAGATTAGAGAAAATACTAAGGGATCTGTGCTTTGTAATGTTATTAGGTAAAGGGAAGAGAGTGGGCTGAAGCCATGACCATAACTTGGCCAGGCATACGTATATATATTTATAGAAAGGAGACAATGCAAGAGTGATTATGGGCAATTGACAGCTAAATAAGGAAACAAATTATCAGCCCAAATAATCTAACTTAATTACAGAATATTTTGTCCTATTAATTCCCAGATATTTATCCGTAACCCTCACCCTCAAGATGGAGGTAGATGCCAATCATGCCCATCTTGTTACAAATCTGAGTGACCTTATTCCTAGGCAGAGCTTTGGTGAACACGTCAGCTAGTTCTCCAGTTTGAACATGCTTTAATGAGATTAACTTTTGCTAAAGTTTCTCCCGAACAAAGTGGCAATCAACCTCTATATACTTGGTGCGCTCATGGAAGACTGAGTTATTAGCAATGTGTATTGCTGCTTGGTTATCACACCGTAGCTGCATAGGGCAAGCACTAGTCGTACCAATTTCTCTTAGAAGATGATAAACCTATGTAAGTTCACATATAACTTGTGCCATTGCTCTTTACTCAGACTCAGCACTAGATCGAGTCACCACACCTTGTTTCTTGCTTTTCCATGCAATTAGATTTCCCCCAACAAAAACACAGTACCTAGTTGTGGATTTTCTGTTATCTGGAGAGCCTGCCCAATCAGCATCTGAGAAAGCTTCCACTCTACAATGTCTATGGTTTTGGTACCGAATCCCATGGGTGAACCCTTGAGATACTTCAGAAGGTGAATAACAACATCCCAATGGGCACTCCTAGGTTAAGACATAAACTGACTAATAATACTAATAGAGAATGCAATGTCTGGCCTTGTTACTGTAAGGTAGTTGAGTTTCCCAACAATTCTCCTATACCTCTCAGGATCTGTCAATAGTTCTCCATCATCTACTGCTAATTTTATGTTTGGCATCAATGGAGTGTCACATGGCTTTGCTACCAACAATCCAGTTTCTTCTAACAAGTCAAGAACATATTTTCTCTGAGATAGAAAGATCCCCTTGTTGCTTCTCAGGACTTCAATCCCAAGAAAGTACTTAAGGGCACCCAAGTCTTTTGTTTGGAACTGGCTCTGACGAAAGTTCTTGAGTGCAGTAATTCCCATAGCATCATTGTCGGTAATGATAATATCGTCAACATAGACTATTAGAAGGATGCATCCAGAACTAGCTTGTCTGAAGAATACAAAATTATCATATGCACTCTGCTGTAACCCAAATTTGATGACCACTTCACTAATTTCCCAAACCAAGCTCTCGGGAATTGTGTCAGCCTATACAAGGATCTACGTAGTCTACACACTGAGCCTAACTCCCCCTGAGCAACAAACCCGGGTGGTTGCTCCATATGCACATCCTTTTGAAGATCACCATGCAAGAACGCATTCTTAACATCAAGTTGATGAAGATGCCAACCTTTAGTAGCAGCCAAGGAAATAAATAACTGTACTGATGTGAGCTTAGCAATAGGGGAGAAGGTCTCTGAGTAATCCATACTATAGACTTAGGCATATCCCTTAGCAACCAACCGTGCCTTTAATCGAGCAATGGAACCATCTGGATGCATTTTGACAGCAAACACTCATTTACAACCGATTGCTTTCTTTCCCAGAAGTAAGGAAACCAAGTCCCATGTGTGGTTATGCTCAAGGGCGCTCATCTCCTCTTCCATTGCAGCACACCAACCTGGATGAAAGCATGCTTCAACAACAATTTTAGGTACAACAACACTCTCTAAAGAGGCAACAAAGGATTTGGAAGAAGGAGACAAGGCATTATACTGGACAAAGGAAGAGATGGGGTAAGTATGAGACTGATTATCTTTCTGAAGGGCAATTGGAAGATCTGACGAAGAAGGTGCTGGATCTTGAGGCGAAGAAGTCATAGGCAGAGGCTGGAAATCAGGTGCGGTGGAAGTAACTAAGTTAGGGGGTCACGGTCGCCTAGTATACACCTGTGTGATTGGTGGCCTAGCATGCACTTGTGAGGTTTCACAAGTAACAATATAAACAAGAAAATCATCATCTGAATCAATGACAGAGGGAACCGAAGATGTAATGGATGGAGCGGTAGAAGGGCCAATATGAAAGAAGGGTGTGGTCTCAAAGAAGGTAACATCAGCAGAGACTAAGTACCGTACGAGATCAGGAGAAAAGCAACAGTATCCCTTTTGGGATTGAGAGTAGCAAAGAAATATACATTTGAAGGATTTAGGATCAAGTTTAGAGATTTGAGGGCGAACATCCTGAACAAAACAAGTGTAGCCAAATATGTGGGGGGTAAAGGATTCATAGAACAAGAGGGGAACAAAGTTGAGTAAGGGATCTTATCATTCAAAACAATAGAGGGCATACGATTAATTAAATGACATGCTGTAGCAACAACATCTGCCCAAAACACCTTAGGTGCTTTCTTATGGATCAAAAGTGCTCTTACTATTTCTAAGAGATGTCTATTTTTTCTTTTGGGAACCCCATTTTATTGAGGGATCGAAACACATGAGGACTGGTGAATGATGTCATGTTGAGACAAGAAAGTGGAGAATGAAGCAGAGAAATATTCTTTAGCATTATCGCTTCTTAAAACACAAATGATAGAGTTAAATTGTGTTTGAATTTCAGCACAAAAAACCAAAAAAAATGGAAAATAACTCAGACCAATGCTTCATGAAATATAACCAAGTAGCTCGGAAAAATTCATCAACAAAAGTCACAAAATAACGAAAACCAGATTTTAAATGAACAAGACAAGGACCCCAAATATCTGAGTGTACAATATCAAATGGGGACACAACTCGCTTATTTGCTCTAGGTAAATAGGAAGTCCTATGATGTTTGTCCAATCGGCAAGATTCACAATCTAAAGTAGACATAGACTTCAAACTCAAACAAAGGATTTTCATTGCCGGAAGGGAAGGATGACCAAAACGACAATGAAGTTGATAAAGAGGCGAAGCAACCCCACTCGTGCATGCAATAGGATGTGGCACATCATCACTAGGTGTATCCAACATGTACAAGCCGCTTGATTCACGACCACTGCCTATAATCTTCTTCGTACTAAGATCCTGAAAAACACAATAACCTGGAAAAAAATAAACACTACAATTAAGAGCTTTTGTAATTTGGCTAACGGAGAGAAGATTAAAAGGAAATTTAGGCAGACAAAGAACATAGTTAAGAGGCAAAGAACTAGTGAGCTCTGTAGTACCACTATCCGTAACATGGATGCGGAATCCTGCTAAAATAACATGAGAGGAAGTGGATGAAGGAACGAAGTTGGATAAGATACCTGTGTTTCCGGTCATATGATTTGTGGCTCCAGAGTCAATGACCTAGCCATGAGAGGCAATGGCAAGACAAGCGGTGAGGTTACTTGTTTGAACTAATGTGGTTGTGGAAGACTTAGCAGGCTGTTGTGACACATAGAATTGAGTGAGGCGTGCATACTCATCAACTGGGACAACAACAGTGGCTGGAACTTCTGGTTGAGGTGTGGCAGGGGTAGGTAGTAACCCTTCATGTGTGGCAGCATTGGCAAATTTTGGCGTGGGAAAGGACGATGGCTTTTCATGGCGTTTCCAGCAAGTTCTCTGTATATGACCAGGTTCCCCACAATGATGACAGGTGCGAGGACCATTTCTGCTGCCCTCTCGCCCTCCACCCCGACCACCTCTAGTGCCATTCCGCCCACCACGAGTATTGTCGTTTCGTGAGGTGGAGCTGACTAAGGTAGTAAGTTCCTTAATAGAAGCATCCTTGCCAGCATCTTTACAAACTCGGTGTAGCCTAGAAAATAATTCAAACAACTTTCCTGGAAGTTCGGAACCCGTGAGAAGTTGGGTGCGAGCCACCTCATACTCAAAATCCAATTCGGCTAAAAAACACTGGACAATGATTTCTTCGCGTTGTTCTTGCATCTGTTTAATGTCAGCCGTTAGTGGATACACGGTTTTCATTACCTCAAACATGCAGTTGACATCCGAGTAGTATTGAAGCAATGGTCTCCCTTTCTGTGCCGCCCGATATAAGCCTATTAACAGCTCATGAACATGGAACAAGTTATGTTTACTAGCTAGCATATAAAGATTCGAGATACGACTACAATTCTTTTACGGTACTACAATGCCCAACCAAATCCTATATGTGGTATTCTCCTTTGGTAGGTCAGTAATGAGGTGGGAGCCCAGGTCATTACAAGAGAGATGTCGTTGAACAAAGCCTTTCCATACACATAATTTGTGTCATTTAATTTTCGATCAATGATTCTGGAATTGGAGGAGATGACCTCAATCACAACTTTCTTGTCCTCCGCCATCACCGTACGAGTTACACCAATTCAATTCGAGAGCTGCACAACTGTTGGGAACAACCAACAAAATTTGTTCTGCACCACGTGCCCAGAATAGAGTAGCGACGATAAGAAGAAGACAGTAACAATGCGAGCCTTTGCAAGTCGCGAGACTCCCTGCAACAGAGACGGTGCAAGGGCAAGTCGCGAGACCCTTGGCTCGCCCTTACACTGGCGGTGATTCCATCTAGATCACCTCGCAACATCAACTCGCAGCCAACAACAAGGCTGCACTCTGGAGAGAGAGGGGGAAGAAAAGGGGAAAAGAGGCGGTGAAAGGTGTTAACCGATCAGTGGATTGGAAAAAATAAATTATACGAAGAAGAGGAGAAAAAAATGAAGGAGAGGGGATGGAGAGACTTTTACAGAACCTCAGTAACCCAGGCTCTCTCTAATACCATGTTGTTAGGTAAAGGGGAGAGAGTGGACTGAAGTCATGACCATAACTTGGCTAGGCATACGTATATATATTTACAGAGAGGAGACAATACAAGAGTGATTATGGACAATTGACAGCTAAATAAGGAAACAAATTATCAGCACAAATAATCTAACTTAATTACATAATATTCTGTCTTATTAATTCCCAGATATTTATCCGTAATAGTAATTAAAACAAAAGAAAAAAAATGATGTGATTGAAAAGGGTCGAGCGTTTCAATTCTCAACCGCTCAGTAGCATGACCCTTTAGCATTATACATTTGTTGTCTTCGCAATGGAAGGTGGACAATGTTGGGAATTCAAGTGCAAGTGAAATGTGGGTGAAGAAGTCCCACATTGGAAAAGAATGGACAAGTTGAAGGCTATATAAGTGGAAAAGGCTCATATACTTATTATATTAAGGTTTTAGGTCAAGATGTAGTGTCAAACCCACTTATGTAGTTCTTCGCTTAGCCCATTGGATGTAGATCTCTCTAATCTCTTCAGCTCCCCCAATCCTAACAGAAGGGTATAAACTTTTGGTCATGACTCACCACTCATTGTTACACCAATGGAAATATAGATGGCAGTGGTGCTGTTCTGCCCAGACTGGACAGCAAAATGCTGGCCTTTCGGACCCAGCCCCGCGTATGGGTTTATCGCTATGATCTCATGGTTTTGTCAAGTTTGCATTTTGTAAAGCTTCATTTTTAGAACTTCTAATATTTTGTGATTCTAATCACTGGTGCAATTTTTCTGGATTTGAAGTTAAGTTGCCTGAGTTATTGTTCCATGCTAGCATTGAAGAGCAGACATTGATAGAACTTCAGGCACAATTAGTTGAATTTCTCAGGTATCATGTTTTCCTCCAAGTTTTAAGTTAAAATTAGTCATTGGAGATGAATTGTAATGGGAAAAAGAATTTTACGGACAGTTGAAATTTTACGAATAAATTATGTTATGTAACTATCCATTTTATGGTGCAGGTTCTTGCAAAGAAATCAAAGCACATTTTTCCTTTCTACTTATCATGTTCCAGAAGATATTGAGAACAGCACCAACAAACAAGGTGACTAGGCTAGGGGACAAAGCAATTGATTTGCATTGTACATAATACCACAGAGCTGCTGCTGTCATAGAAGGCTTGTCACAACTGCAGTTTACTACTTATTGATCAAAATGTTGTGAAATTAGATTTATTGTTACTCATAGTCTTGGGAACCCTACGTTTTCAGGGTACAGAGAGAGTAACGTCTATGGAAGGGATATGCTCTGACCATTTCTATATCAGTTAGATTTAATCTGTTGTTCAACATAAAGGTTGTGATTCCACAATCCACCCCAACACTCTGAAATTCTATCAATGAAATTTGTATGAGATTTAATTGTTTGTAGTACTGATGTTCAATAAAAATATGACGTGTTTTAGTCAAAAAATAAAAATAAAAATATGACGTGTATTATTTTCTACACCTTCATTATGAAAACTTTAAAAATGAGGATGATGTATAATATACATGTTATGTTTTTTTTGGATAATAGTATCTCAAGTATTTAAAAAACCTTAGTTTTACCGAAACAAGATGGTATGAGAATATTCTGGAATTTCTTAATCTGACTTGAATATTTGTTATTTTGCTTTAAAAGAAAATTTTATCAAGGGTAGATATTTGACGCACCTATTAAAGTATTAATAATACCAATGGTGTATATAGAAAGTAATATATGAGTAAGATAATAAAACGTTAAACATGATGATATTTTTTTTGGTGTGATACAATTCAATTTCGTCTACAATTATCCTCACCATCTAAATTTAATTGATAAAATCAGACTTTGAAAGTTTTCACTGATTTAATAACTCCAATGTACCTAAAATACCATTATAACATATTCTATTGACTTTGCAATTTCTATATATTGACCAATTAGTTATTGAGAATGTATTACATCCAATAAAAAAATTGTGGCCAAAAAATAAAAAATAAAAGTAGTGAAAATTTAAACTCTTTTTTCAATGGGAATGGATCCCTTCGGTTGTATTTGGAATGAATAAAAATAGGAAATGATTTGATTTGATTTGAATTGAATTGAATTGAATTGATTTGATTTAAAAATCAAATTTTGTGTTTGGAACTTAAAAAAAAAAATTGAATTGATTTAGAAATCAAATTTTGTGTTTGGAGTTCATTAAAATGAGAATTGATTTGATTTGATTTGATTTTATTATTTTACATTTTAACCCTTATGAAAGGTTGTTAGAGATAGTTACTAAGGGTAAAATAGTCTATTAATTTCAAATCAAATCAAATCTTAACAAATCTTATCAAAATTGATAGAATTTCTAAAACAAAAGGAATGAAATCCATGAAATTTTAAAAATCAAATCATTTCTCATTTTTAAACATTCCAAACACAAAATTTAATTAAATTTGATTTACAAATCAAATCATTTTCTATTTTTTTACATTCTAAACACACTCTTTCTGTCTAAAAAAGAATTGTCGTGTGTGCAGTTCTTCATCCAATGGCTGAAATTTTTTTAAGCATATTTGTCTTAATATTTTATGATAGAGGAAAATAAATTTTGATGATTGAGATCCCCTCCAGTTTCTTGCAAACTGGTAGTTCTACATATTGACCAAATAGTTGTTGAGAATGTATTATATCCTAATAAAAGAGAGGGTGTCACAATGTAAATTCTTTCAATATCTAAGATAATTATATTGTTAGGCGATAGGTGGAGTCCAAATTCATCAATGAGTTAAATAAGAAACTATAATAGTGTGTCTGATACTACATCTTGCTCCAAAACCTTAAGGTAATGAGTTTATAAATCTTCTTACTTATATACTCTTCACTTAATTCATTCTTTACCAATGTGAGACTTTAACACTCATACTTGAATTTTTAACATTCTCCCCCTCAAGTGTGAGTCCCAACCTTAAGGCAACGAGTCTATAGATCTTCTCACTTATATACTCTCCACTTAATTCATTCTTTACCAATGTGAGACTTCAACACTCACACTTGAATTTTCAACATTCTCTCCTATCGGCTCTGATACCACTTGTTAGGTCATAGGGAAAGTCCAAAAACAAGAGAGATCTCCATCAATGAGTTAAGTAAGAAATCACAATAGTAGATCTGACACCACATTTTATCCAAAAATCTTAAGACAATAAGTTTATGAATCTTTCTACTTATATATTCTTCACTTAACTCATTCTTTACCAATGTGAGACTTCAACACTTACACTTGAATTTCCAATATACAAGAGAGTCTTTGTCACAATTTTGCAGAAGCAGAACAACGCAGAAGCCCGAATTTATATATTTAGGTAAATGGTCAACATTCAACAAGATGCGAGCATTAGTAATTCTAATGAAAATGCAACTTGAATTTATAGGCCAATTCTGAAAGCAATGCTGGAGACATTTGCATTATATTACTATTTATAGATATTTATAGACATTTGTCATTTAGTTGTCTGCAGGCATGTTCTATTGATTTTCCAATTTCTATATATATATTGACCAATTATATATCAATTTTGAATTCTTTTATCAATTCTAAATTCCAATTAAAATTCTTCCAATATCCAAGATAATTATATAAGATGATAATCTATAAAACAAAGTCCTTGACACAGTCTTGCAGAAGCAGAACAGATTCCCAATCAGTGCCAGAACGCCTAATATATATATTTAGTTAAATGGTCAACAGATGCAAAGAATAGTAATTCTAATGAAATGCAACTGGAATTTGTAGGCCAATTCAGAAAGCAATGCTAGAGACATTTGTGTTGTATTTATATTGATACTGATCAGAGTGAGTTGGCTGTTCCATACGTGGTATCTTGCTAACTTTGCCCAATTAGACATTGCGCGTTTGTGAGATTCCATGGATATTAGACCGACCTTATCGTTGCTCCTCACTATTGTTTTGTCTCTACAGCTTTCATGTTCAGCAGTGCATACTATCTATCAGTCAAGGTTCATCCCTCTCAGTGGAGGAACCAAGAGATGTTGTGGTCTCACCAAATGGCACATTCTCTGCAGGCTTCTATGCCGTTGGTGAAAATGCCTATTGCTTTGCCATTTGGTTTTCCCAACCAATGGCCAAACCCAAAACGCTACCGTAGTATGGATGGCAAACCGTCACCAACCAGTCAACGGGAAGCGCTCAAAGCTTTACCTACTTGACAATGGTAATCTTGCCTTAATGGACGCTGATGAGTTCCACGTTTGGTCCACTGATACTGTTTCAGTGTCCTCCGTACATCTGCTCCTTTACGATACTGGTAACCTTGTTCTACGTGAAGGGAAGGGTGATGATGGTGTCATCTTGTGGCAAAGCTTCAATTTCCCTACAGATACCCTTCTTCCTCAACAAGTGTTCACCAGATATGCAAAACTAGACTCTTCAAGAAGCGAGACTAACAAGTCCACGGGTTTTTATACACTGTTTTTCGACAATGATAATATTCCTAGTCTTCTTTATAATGGTCCTGAAGTTTCAGGCCCTTACTGGCCAGATCCTTGGCTGGCCAATTGGGATGCTAAAAGGGCTGGTTACAACAAAAGTAGAGTTGCGGTGATGGATACCCTTGGCAATTTTAGTTCATCAGATGATTTCACTTATATGACATCTGATTACGGGACAGTGATCCAAAGAAGATTGACTGTTGATCATGATGGAAACATTCGTGTCTACAGTCGGAGACATGGAGGAGAGGAATGGTCTGTTTCATGGCAAGCCAGGTCAAGACCATGCAATATTCATGGCATTTGTGGTCCCAACAGTTTGTGCTCTTATAATTATCATTCTGGTGTAATATGCTCTTGCCTTCCAGGCTATAAGATGAAGAATGTTGACGATTGGTCTTATGGATGTGAACCAAAGTTCTATCTGTCTTGCAACAAAACTGAGTCTCGCTTTTTATATATAAGCAACGTGGAGTTATATGGCTATGACTACGGGGTCATGGAAAATTACACATTGAATCAGTGTAAGGAGTTATGCCTGCAATTATGCAACTGCAAAGGCATCCAGTATACCTATGTCTTTGGCCCTGGCACTTATACCTGTTACCCCAAGTTGCAGTTGCAGAATGGGTATCGTACATCATATTTTAATGCTGATCTGTACTTAAGACTGCCAGCAAGCAGTTCATATTCTTATGAGGAGTCGATTAATGAGGACAGTCTTGCTTGTTCCCCGAATTCAAAAACAATACAGCTTCAAAGAGCATATGACAAAGGCCAAGAAAACAAGTATGTTAAGTTCATGCTGTGGTTTGCAGGAGGAGTGGGGGGACTTGAAATTCTGTGCATATTTTTGGTTTGGTGTTTTTTGGTAAGAACCAGGCAACATTCTGGTGCTGTTGCACAAGTCTATAATCTGTACTTTGGAGGGTTTAGAAAATTCAGTTATTCTGAGCTGAAACGAGCCACCAAAGGTTTTAGTCAAGAGATTGGAACGGGTGCAGGAGGGATTGTATACAAAGGTGTATTGTCGGATCAAAGTGTTGCAGCAGTAAAGAGACTCAAGGAGACTAATCAAGGAGAAGAAGAGTTCCTCACGGAAGTAAGCAGCATTGGAAGACTTAACCACATGAACTTGATTGAGATGTTGGGATATCGTGCTGAGGGAAAACATAGGCTATTGGTGTACGAGTACATGGAGCATGGGTCTCTAGCAGAAAATATCAGCTCAAATGGATTGGACTGGACAAAAAGTTTTGATATAGCCTTAGGTACAGCAAAAGGTCTGGCTTATCTGCATGAAGAGTGCTTAGAGTGGATTCTGCACTGTGATGTAAAGCCCCAAAACATACTTCTGGATTCTAATTATCAACCAAAGGTAGCAGATTTTGGGCTGTCCAAGCTGCTCAATAGAAGTGCTACTAAATACTCTAGTTTTTCAAGGATACGTGGAACCAGAGGTTATATGGCTCCTGAGTGGTTTTTTAATCTACCAATCACCTCCAAAGTTGACGTTTATAGTTATGGAATTGTTGTCTTGGAAATGGTCACTGGAAAGAGCGCAACAAAGGACATTGAAACCACTAATGGGGTAGAGATGCAGCATCTAAGCCTGGTCACGTGGCTGAGAGGGAAACAGAAGAGCGGATCTACGGGGGTTAATGAAATCATAGACCCCACGATAGAAGGAGGTTGTGACGAAAGTAAGATGGAAGCTTTGGCTAGAGTGGCTTTGCAATTGGGTAGAGGAAGAGAAGGATAAAATACCCACCATGAGCCAAGTAGTAGAGATGCTTCAGAAATATAGCCGCGAAAATGATAATCAGTAACCATCACGAAGTGAAGTGCCATCTCATGAATTATCACTGGGAAATTTGGACTCTGGGCTTCTGGCGTTCAGTGTAGCAAACTGTCAAATTGGAATAAAGTTTTAAGTGTATACTGTGTCTCTGATTGAATAATCTGCGTTATGATTTGCTGATAATGTGTTTTAGTCATAGAAACAATCTCTGTAATCGTAGGAATATGGTTGCTTGCATACTTAGTAATGACAAGAATCTCGTGTAGTGGTTTCTCCTTTATTAAATGATGTGTATCATCTTTAAATAATTAGTTTCAAGAGTGACCCCTATATATGACTGCTTGTTTCAGTGAATTCAATCAAGAAAGTAAACCATTAGGCATTTCATGTAATTTGTTCAAAATTTGAGACTAGCATTCCATTGCATCCATGGCTTTAGTCTTGTAAGAATTCTAATAGTTGCTACTTTGTGATTATAGATAACAATCTAATGTTTATGCATTTGCAATTAAGTTGCGTGAATTAATATTGTTCCATGCTACAAATCAAATAATAGTAATAATAATATTGTTCCATGCT
Organism: Ormosia emarginata; assembly: GCA_029884605.1. Classification (NCBI taxonomy): domain Eukaryota; kingdom Viridiplantae; phylum Streptophyta; class Magnoliopsida; order Fabales; family Fabaceae; genus Ormosia; species Ormosia emarginata. The sequence continues at coordinate 72,660,102 of JAQQTP010000082.1, forward strand.
AACATTGGAAAGAAGATAGTTCCAAAGGAGCTCCATGCAAGCAGCAATTGTCAACAATGGTAGATATGGTAAATTTTCATCATTTCCTCTTATACTGAAGTTAAATTTCAACTTATTTTCCATCCATTACTTTAGAACTTTTGTTACTAAATTGAAGTTGAAGGATACCTGTCCTGTTTTCTCAACTACATTGCTGAGAATTATTATTTTAGTTTTAGATTTTTAATTCTTTATCGTCATAAGACGATCTTTATTTATTTAATCACTAATCTCTCTCTCTCTCTTTTTAATTCTATACCGTCATAAGACGATCCTTATTTATTTAATCTCTCTCTCTCTCTCTCTCTCTCTCTCCAAGGCACCGAGATGAGATTGCATTCTTCTAGAGCACAATAAACATAGGCTCAAGGATACATATCTACCATTAATTTTAAATTAGTGTCTCAAAATTTATGTAAATTTATTTGAAATCAATAGTATAAATTCTTCTTGAAGCATATATTTATTGTACTCTTAGAACATGCTAAAATTTCTCCAAGGCAAATCGAACTAGTTAGCCGGTCCAACAAGAAAATTCATGACTCAATCTCTGAATTGGTTTGATCCTTTCTAGTAACGGTTCTTCGCAATGAACCAATCAAACTCAGTCAGATATAGGTGACCAAGTGACCCATCTGAATTAGTTGACCTAGTTTTCTTATTTTAATTAAAATATAAAAAATATAATTTGTAGGATTTAAACACATCACCTAATAAACCTTGTCATGGAATATATTATACTACTAGACCACATGTTTTTGTTGAGTAATATACTCAGCTTATTAATTTATAATATTATTCAACAAATAGATTATTATCACCGCTAATTTGAAAGTATTTTTTCATATAGTATTTTTTATTTAGCATTTTTAATATAATAATATTTATATAAAGTAATTTTCATATAATATTTAAAAAAAATATTTTATTCACTATCTTGATTTTTTGATTCGATCACTTGACCTGCGGTCGGACCACTGACGGTAACATGACCTTTTGACCAAATCAACCTCTGATTTAGTTATACAATTATGATTAAAAATGTTAAATATTAAGAAAATTTAGTTATTTTTTCTTTATTTTTTGGATAAAGGTATCCTCAAATCTATTTTAGATCAATTGAGATTAAGCCTGAGTGCTGACCTAAGGTTTTAAGCTTAGAGTTAATTAGGTCAAAATCTTAATTAGGTTTTTTTTGTTGTTGACAAAAGTATAAAGTGAATGGAGATTCTTCTCATTCTAAGATTACGATAAATCACTAATCTCGTCGAGAATTTATAATGTAATTACATATCATCTCTCAATGTGGGAACCGTAGATTCGAACTCAAATCATATTGTTATCATGAGTAAAATGTTGACTAGGAAGCCAATCTCGTTGGCAACACTAATTTGTCATGATATTTTTGTTTATTTGGTGAAATCTAGTCCTTTTCTCTGAATAAATTTTGTGTGATAATTTTTAATAATTTAAACTTTTTATATCCTCTTTAATTGGGTTATTATTAGAGTTATTTGAACCAAAGTCTAATTTAGGTTTTTGTTTAAAAAAAGTAAATTACATAAAATAATAATAAAATCTACGAGCAATTGAAAGTCTTTTAAGTTTAGACATTTGATTTAAACGAAACCAATGAAGTAATTTTTTTTTGTTAGACACCAATGAACTAATATTAAAAAATTACTAAATAATTAGTAATTTTCCATAAAAAAAAATTCACTGACCTGTCATGATATTTTTGTTTATTTGACAAAATCTAATCATCCTTGTAGTTGAATAAATTTTGTATGGTCATTTTTAATAATGTAAACTTTTTATATCTCTCAAGATTAAATACATCTTTGGTTAAGTATATTTTAGAAAATATTATCATTTATTTTTTAAAACTCTCTTAAATATTTTTTATTATAAATTATTTTAAATACAAAATAAAATAATCCAAATAAATACCAAATGTTCTTTCTTAGTAATACTTAAACTTTTTCATAAAAATTTCGTTGTTCTTGAAGAACGGAGTTGAGTCATTTAAATGTTGGTTGGTTAACTGGGCTAATCCGAACTAGTTTAGAACTACTTGGAACTGGTCCAAATTGGCATACTTTCCCACCACGCCATTTTTTTTTTTTAAAGAATACTAGATATCTTTAATTTTGCCTTTTTATGAAATTATTCTTGTTCAGACGTCGGTTTTACCTTTGGCTATAAAGTACTGACTATGCATGTTCAATTTAATGTTCCGTGTACTATGATTGATAATTGATAATGGGTGATTGTATTTGTGTTTTATAATCAATTAGGTGCCTGATTGTATTTGTATTTGTACTTTATAATCCATTAGGGAGATTATGATCTTAGGTAATTCGAGCTTGTAATTAAAATGGTGTTTCCATTTAATCATGTCATCATTTATAGGTGAACCTGTTTGTCCTACAAACGAATGTATTCATTCAATCAAATACAATTCATAGTAATTGTACGCACTTACCCCTCTATATACAAGAATGGACCCTCTTATTTATATCTTTTACATGATAAAGTGGGAAAGAAAAAAATATATAAAGACTCTAAGGAAGATTTTATTAAAATTTGTAGGATTCTATTTAAAATATTTGTATTGATTTCTTCTTTTTACATGATCTTATCATATGAAAAATTACTAATAAAAAAATTAAACTAAATTGTCCGACTCAACCAAAAAATCAACAGGCCATATGTTCTATCCATTCAACTCAAAAAAATTGAACATGTAAAGAACCGGCTAAAAATCGATAAAACTAGTAATAAACTAATTTGAACCATTTTTTTATATAAAAAAAAGACTCATTAAAAAATAATTTTGAGCCAAACAAAGACTTAATACATAATTACAAAGATTTATGTATAAAGCCCAAGAAAAGAATGGAAAGGTTTGTTTCTCTCTTAACTTTTATATAGGTTGTATGTTTAATGTTTCACTTACTATTTTATATAAGACTTGTAAGTGTGATATTCTCTTTACTATTATATATATTATATGTTTTAATATTTTACTCACTATACAATGTTGGACATTAAAAACATTAAGTAACATAATATAATATTAGTATGTTAGTTTATTACTTAATATATTATATAAACATAGATGGATTCAAAAATCAATTAGTGAAGGGGATAAATTATGAAAGGAAATAATCAAAATATTTAAACAAAAAAACCTACTATATGCAGGGTAGAACAATTCTAGACAATCACAAATGAATTTTTTTTATAAAGTGAATTTATCTCTAAAGTAAATAAATAAGAATGTATCCACCATTTATTTAATCTAAAATGCATTGTACTCTTAACCCACTAAAATTTAATAGTTGATACATTCTTACTTGCTCAGTTTAAAAATAAGCTCACTTTAGAGAAATTTTATCTATTACAAAATTAACTTTTGTCTTCAACTTATGAAGCTTCTTTCTCTGACATCTAAAGCCTCAAAGTTAGTTGGTTTTTCACTTTTCCTAATTTCCTCCAAAGAATCAAGAAGAATATTGAAGCAGCTGTGAAAATGCTTTTACCACTACTGTGAAAATGTATTGAAGAAGTTTTTTAGTTAGATACCTATTGAAAAAGCTAAAACTTCTTTTTGACTCTTACTTTAAAATTAAGTACACTTTTTACTTGAGTAAAAAACCACTTTCATTAATTAGATCAACTCATATGTAGGCAAGCCCAATAACTCTTTTAGGATTGGTTTCGATACTCACTACATAGGCTAATACAAAGTAGAAGCAGTGACTTTTTCTTTCTTTCTTTTTTTACATATTAATACTACATGTACTATAAAAAATTATATAAAAGTTAGGGAGATAACAACATCGGCTTGTCTCCCTTTACATATGTCCCTATATATAAATGTTAAAAATATATATTTAATTATCACATTAGAAGTAGGGACTTTTTTCTTTCTTTCTTTTTTAACATACTAATACTACATGTATTATAAAAAATAATATAAAAGTTAGGGGGTAACAACATCTGCTTGTCTCCATTTACATCCATCCCTATATATAAATATTAAAAATGTATATTTAATTATCACATATAGCCATAGTCAAATTAATAAATCGTAAACTAATACTTTTACTGGTTTAATAACTAATTTGAGATTTTTTTTACCACAATGGTGCATTCTGAAAGTCAAATTCTCATATAGGTGTAGGTCAAAACTTAATTCTCAAAACTTAATTCTCAAAATATGATAGATAATGAGTCATAGCTGGGAAGCATGACTTACATGTGTCTCTCTTTTTTTATTACATGGGAAGCACAACTTACTCCTTTATTTATTTATGTTTTTTAATTTATGTAAGTCGTACTTATAAGATACAATTTATCTTTTTTTAAAGGTCATATGAAGTCGTGGTTGACACCTATGACTTGCATTAATTCATAGTCTATGCTTATAAATTTCACATTTTTCTTCTGGTGTTGTTTCATATTTCAGTATTTTTTAAGTTATCTCCACCACTGGTACTTTGTATTAAACTCACTCATTCTCATTTAATCTCTCTACTATAAGTATTTATTAATAATGTTAATTGTATTTTTTTATTATTACAGCTTTTTTACGTTTATTGAAATGAAATTTTTTTTTTTTTTAACTTAAATTGATAGATGTTATCATATAACCCTCCTTATAATTTATTTGTTATTGACGTTGATGATATTTATGAATATAATGATCCTTATATAACTTTAAGACCTATGATCGCTAACCCTACTATTGGAGTAAATATTCATTCAGTAACATTATATGATTTAGACAATATAACTCTAACTATAAGAGATAACTTCATTCTCTATATCATAATACAAGTCATGAATTCACTTATTTTTATTTTAAAAAAAGGTAAATTGTGATTCTCGTCTACGACTTATCTAAAATTTAATTAAAAAAAAAAAAAAAAAAAAAGATGTAAAGTCACCCTTAAACTTTCATTTTTTTGCAAATCATCATCATAAACTTAAAAATCTTCTTAATTAATTCTTAAACTTTAACTAATGACCCAATAAATCTTTCTGTTAACTATCTGTTAAATCACTAACGGAAATGTCACGTGGCATCATTTTACCCATCCAAACTCAATAAATCTGGATCATTGATTTGTTTAGTCATTAAAACCTCATTTTTTAATTATATTTTACTTTTAACAAATTAAATAAAAAAATTAAATTATTATTGCAAAAAAATGAAATTTGTTTTTAATGAACTAAATTATTTTTTTATTTAATTTGTCAAAAGTAAAATATAATTAAAAAATAAGATTTTAATAAATAAAAAATCAATTGTCCAGATTTAATAGGCTTATATGGGTAAGATGATGCCATGCGGCATATCCGTTGGTGATTTAATAGATTATTAATGAAAGAATTTATTAGATCATTAGTTAAAGTTTAGGGATTAATTAAAAAGATTTTTAAGTTTATGGTTGTGATTTGCAAAAGGATAAAAGTTCAAAGTGACTCCATACTTTTTTCTTTAAAAAAAATTATAAGATAAGTCGTTGATTGAAGACACAATTTACTAAAATATAATAAAAAATATATGTTGCTAGGTAAATCGTGTCTTTGAACCATGACTTATTATTAAAAAATAAAAAATATTAAAGTATAAGTTATATTTAATAAATACTATTCAGTTTGCACCATTTTAAAAATTAATTTTTGACTTATAGCACGCACTCTAAAAAAATAATTTTTAAGATGTCCTATTTTTGTAAAAAAGTCTCTGATTTTAAAAACATATAGCAAAGTTTATGCATCCAAATAAAAATAAAATCCTCCCCATTTCAAAATTTATGCATCCAAACATTACAATTACACAAGTTTTAACTATTATTAGAGGTGTTTAAATTCAACTCAAATAAAAAATTAAATAAAAAATCAAACAAAAAAATTGAAATCTAATTAAAACTGAATAGGTGTGGTTTTTTTTTATATTGAATTTTTGAAAACTAATTAGATTGGATCAAATTTTGAATTTGATTTTTAAAATTGATCTAATCTAATCAGACTCTATTAATATTATAAAATATGTTTGTTTATTATAAAATTTATATTTTTACTTATAATAACTTTAATTTTTCACATATTTATATCATTTTATATAATTAAATATTATTTTAAATATGTAAAATAAACTATTTATACCTTTTATTTTTAATTTTTTTTTATTTTTTTATTAGACTAAATTACTTTTAACTAACAAATTTTTTGTTTAAAAATTTTTTAAGTCCAAAATTGATTAAATTAATCAAATTCAAATCAATTTAAATTTGATTGAGTTGGCTCAGTTTTTAAAATATAATAAATTCAATCTAATCTAAATTAATAAAAATAATATTATTTAAATCAATTAATTTTTTAATTTAAAATCGATGCAAACTGAAACATAAACACTTTTATTTATTACCTTCATAAATTATTCAAATCGCTAGTAATTAGTCGATTCCTAATAAGTTGGTGTTTCTTTTTCTTTTATAAAAATAGGGCCAGAACTGAGTGGACCATATTAGTCCAATAGAAAATCAGACATCTCGAGCTCAACTCATCATTTCTAATGGTCAAATTGGAAGGCTGTGGACTGTACCGACCTACCTTGTTCTCAATTTTCTATGACATTTCTAACTGTTTAGGCCTAACAAGCTTAATTGGCACAATAAATGTTCGACTTTATTGCATGGCTCATCATTTCTGATGGTCAAGCTTGGGTTTGTAGACCAACCCGCCTACCTAATTCTTGGCCTACCATGGTCATTTGGACCAACCGCAATTATCAAGCCCAACCAGTCATCATCAAGCCATTGCGCACTTCTGAATCACTATAGGTCCGAGTCTGACCTGGGCGACTAACGTAACCAACCTGAGAACCCGAGACAACCTAAGAGTAGGTTGAATGGCTCTTGAAGAAATTATCTTCAAGTGGCCGAATCAAACCAGAGTCATCAACAGTTGGCTGACCATGATCCCAAATAACCGCAAGGTGTTCTCGGGATCATGTCACACAAACGAACCTAACACATTGGTCTGATTCATTCCTACCAATCCCTTGATTCCCTCAATGCAATAAATACCTAGGTCAACTCCGAAGACCTATAAGAATCCCTGTACCAGTTGGTAGTGGCTCATGTTCCATTTTTCATCCTAAAAACTCAAGCTTATCAACCTAGCATTCAAACCTAGTTCTTAGCTTTGCCAGCCTAGGTTCTAGGTTGCCCTCACTGTCGTCTCTCTCATATGCCTCCGGCTAGCTTTCCTGATCCTTCAATCTAGATTTTACAGTTTAGACAAAATGCTCCAAAAAAGAAAAAAGAAAAAAAAAAAGAGAGAAAAACTTCAATATTGCGGGGCGTACTGGCCTAGTAGCACTTAAGATAAGTCAAATATCTAATATTTTTAATTCGATTGCTTTCTTACCTACTGCTAAGAGGAAGTGAAACATTGTGAATTATTATTGTGGTCCTTGGTTTCTTCAACGCCCTTCAATTTTGCTTTTACCATTTGATGTAACATAGTCAAACAAAACAAAGAATGGTTACTTGACTCAATTGGATTGCTTATTTGCTTTCATACCCTGTTAATCTTTCTCCTCTGTTTAGCTTTAGCCTACCATCATGAGCACTTGTTCTTAATTTGCAGAATTCCCACTGCGTAATATCATTCCTCTCTTAGTTATCATGGAACTAAAGGGTATGGCGATTTCGTTTCTGATCCTAGCTTCAATATCATCTTTTCAGTTTTCATGTTCAGCAATCTACGATCTTCGCAAGGGTTCATCCCTGTCCGTGGAAAAACCAGATGTTCTGCTTTCACAAAATGGCATGTTCTCCGCTGGCTTTCACCCAGTTGGTGCTAATGCTTACTGCTTTGCCGTGTGGTTCACCCAAAACCCCACCCTGGTTTGGATGGCAAACCGCGACCAACCAGTAAACGGAAAGCTCTCTACACTATCCCTCGTTAAAACCGGTAATCTTCTCTTACAAGATGCTGGTGAGTTCATCGTGTGGGACACCAACACTTCTTCACGGTCACCCGTTGAGTTGGTTCTCACCAACACAGGTAACCTTGTTCTACGCGAAACAGGGACAGGGGAAGGGATCACTTTGTGGCAGAGCTTTGATTTCCCAACAGACACTCTCCTTCCTCAGCAACAACTGACCAGGTATACAAAGCTCATATCGTCAAGAAGTGAGAGTAACCATTCATCGGGTTTTTATAAGCTGTTTTTTGACAACGACAATGTTCTTCGCCTTCTTTACGATGGACCCGAAATTTCTAGCATTTATTGGCCAGATCCAGGGCTGGTGAGCTGGGAGGCGGGAAGGACCACTTACAATGGAAGTAGGGTTGCAGTGCTTGATTCTTTGGGGAATTTCAGCTCATCTGATGATCTTAGTTTCATGACATCTGATTATGGCACTGTGCTTCAAAGAAGATTAACACTTGATTATGATGGCAATATTCGAGTCTATAGCCGAAAAGATGGGACAGAAGAATGGTATGTGTCTTGGCAAGCCATATCAAAACCTTGTACCATTCATGGCATATGTGGTGCTAATAGCACGTGTAGCTATGATTCTGCTGGTTCCGGAAGGAAATGCTCTTGCATTCCAGGTTATAAACCCAACAATGGTAGTGATTGGTCTCTAGGGTGTGAACCCAATTACAATTCTCCTTGGCCTTGCATCAAAAGTGGGGCTTACTTTGTACGCCTACCCCATTCTGATTTCTATGGTTATGATTCTGCGTATACCCCAAATTGCACCTTACAGGAATGCTTGAAGCTATGTTTGCAATCCTGCAATTGCAAAAGTGTTCAGTATAAATTTAGCATCGAAGACGGTTACTTTAATTGTTACCCAAAAACGATGTTGTTGAATGGGTATCGTTCACCAGATTTCCAGGGAGATATATACTTGAAACTTCCTGCAAGCTACCCACAGTTCGATCTGCCTGAAGCATTGGTTGAAGGATTATATACCCCTTGTAATTCCAGCGAATCAATATTGCTTGAAAGAACGTACATGAAAAACCATCAAAATGGAAAAGTAAAGCTCTTGCTATGGTTTGTTTGTGGTACAGGAGTGCTTGAGCTCATCTGTATCCTTTTGGTGTGGTGTTTCTTGGGAAGAACCCGACGAGACTCTGATGCTTACGCACAAGGGTACCTTCCTGTAGGCACTGGATTTAGAAAATATGGTTACTCTGAACTGAAAAAGGCATCCAGACGTTTTAGCGAGGAGATTGGAAGAGGCGCGGCAGGGACTGTATACAAAGGTGAATTGTCAGATCATCGAATTGTGGCAATAAAGAGACTCAGTGAAGCTAATCAAGGAGAAGATGAGTTTCTTGATGAAGTAAGCATCATTGGAAGGCTTAACCACATGAACTTGATCAAAATGTGGGGATATTGTGCAGAGGGCAAGCACAGGTTATTGGTATGCGACTACATGGAGAATGGTTCATTGGCTGAAAATCTTGGGTCCAATGCTCTGGACTTCAATACAAGGTTCAATATCGCATTGGGTATGGCAAGAGGACTAGCCTATTTGCATGAAGAATGCTTGGAGTGGATTTTGCACTGTGATGTGAAGCCTCAAAACATACTTTTGGATTCTAGTTATCAACCCAAGGTAGCAGATTTTGGCCTGTCCAAGCTACTAAACAGAAATGACTCTCAGAATTCAAATTTCTCAAGGATAAGAGGCACCAGAGGTTACATGGCTCCCGAGTGGGTTTTCAATTTGCCAATTACCTCCAAAGTAGATGTCTATAGCTATGGGATTGTGGTCCTGGAGATGGTGACCGGAAAGAGCCCAACGATGGGAGTCCAAGAAGTTTATGGTACTGAAGCGAGGCAATATTGGAGGCTGGTTACATGGGTGAGGGAGAAAAGGGATAAGGGATCCCCAATGTCCTCGTGGTTGAAGCAGATAGTAGACCCTGTTATAGGAGGGAGATTTGACTCAGATAGACTGGAAATTTTGGTTGAAGTGGCATTACAATGTGTAGAAGAAGATAGAGATGCAAGGCCCACCATGAGGCATGTTGTAGAGATGCTACAAAGCCGTGAAAATGATTGAAACTTAATTAGCAATGACATCCTGCAGAAATTTCAGTGAGCGAGTTGTTTCCTGGTTTATTGCATAACAATTTATTTCCAACTTATAATACTGTTACCGTGGTTCGTAGCATCATCTGTTCGGTCTGCTAATTCTCTGTGGTTGCTTTTAAGCAGAACATAAATTAGTAAAATTCACAGTATTTGAGCTGTATCTGTGATTTGAGGAAATTTGTTTCCCTTCTAACAGTCTGGACTCTGGAGTTACCAGAGGTCCACAGTTAGCTGCCAATAATTTAGCCACGGTCCAAGTGTCCAACACTTGTTTTCTTTTCTTTTCTTTTCTTTTTTACTTCTTATTTATTTTATGTAGACAGCTAGTATTTTTGTTTTGATAAATAATTGTGTTTTTCTTGTGTAAGTATTTTTACTCATAACAAAAAAATTATGGATTTGGCTTCTTTTCAAGAACTAAATTAAATTTAAGTTTTTTAATTTTTCATCTAATAGTTTAGATTTTTTTATTTTTTAATATTAATTTTTTTAAATATTAAATTAATATTATCAAAATCTAAGTCATTGGATGAAAAATTAAATATCAAATTTTGCTGGAAAGCTCCTACTGGAAAGAAACCAAATCCGAAAATTATCACTATCTGATTTAACAGATTATATAAATGTAAACTTACAAATATTAAGATTTATAAAATTAACTGGATTAACATGCTCTTTAAGTGCATAGTGTGCTTTAAGGAAAAATATAGTTATATATTATTTTTAATGGTGTATGTATTATTTATATTTTTTTAAAAAATATGATTGAATAAGAAAGAATGATAGAAAAAAATATGTATATTAAATAATATTAAATAGAGTATGAAAATAAATATATGTATTATTTTTTATGTAAGAATATAAGAATTGGTATTTTAAAGAGTAAATTGCATGATTAGTTGATAAAACCATTAGAAAAGTAAAATTCTCCGTCTTTTTGTTTTGAGACTTAGATACTGTTGCAAAGATTGTGCAGTCGCAAGAGGAAATTTTCCAGTTTGTTTTGAGTCTAACATACAATATTACAATTACAAGAACTGCGCCGTAGGAAGAGGTCCAGATGGTCGAGATTGTGGAAGAGCGTGTTCATTATTTTATAGGTTACAGCCTTACAGGGGGATCACACTATTTTTTGACATGACAGGGGGATCACCATTGAAAAAACAAGAATAAAACATGTTTGATTTTTTATGCCCGCAAGAATTTTAAGGATTAGGATTATATATAATTGGTCATATATATACGTACCTTTATTTTGGGCATTAGCTTATTTTGTAATTCCAGCTAAGATTTGTAATGGGCTATGTAGTTAGAAAATCAAAAACAAAGTTTAGACCAAGGGCCCATGACCGCTGGGCCCTCCAATTGCAACTCAGAAAAAGGCTTGGATGCTTATGCCGGAGCACTTCTCTATTGGAAATGGGGTATCATTATACGGTAATCCAATCCGCAAGTGCCTTCCTAGTCCGACTTCACTAAAAAGGGCATCATTTAACCAAGATAAAAACAACTAACAATTATCACGTAGGCCCACGATTCTTCAACAACCAAGTCCAACATCAATTGTGGTTGTTTATATGCTAAAATTAGGTGAGATGGATTTTAAAAATATTGAGTCGTTTAAATTAATCCGTTTTTAGATTTACTTATTTAACTGTAGGCTAAAAAAGTTAACTTGGGCTGACCGGTAGCCCTTATTTTTTTAACACAATTTTTTTTATACTGTGACTTCGTTTTTAAAATTTGAAAGTGATAATATGAATTTATTTTAAAATTTAAAAGTTTAATTTTTTTTGTATGACTTTAATTTATAAATTATAAATTAAAATTAAAAACTTAGATTTGAATTTGAATGTTGTCAAAGTAAATATTTTTTTTTAAAAAAAAGAGTAATCTGTTTAAGCTTAATCCATAAATAGTTTGAGTTAATAAAATATCAATATATTTAAACTTACATCTTTTTAACTTGCTCCATTTAATCCACAGGCCTAAATGGGCCAGACTGACCCATTTAACACCCCTATCATGTATATGTAAGATGTAGGGCCAAACACATATTGCCATCGGTATATATGAATTGATTTCACTTCCCCCAATGAAACAGTTAACATATTTAACCTAGAAGAGTTGAAACGGTGTCAGATGACAATCTTATCCACCATTTCTCCCTAATGCTAATACTCTACTTGATGTAGAACTAAATATAAAGACACTAAGTGTCAAAAGACTCGATCTCAATAAATAAAAATAATATTTTATACTAAATTCAATAATTAAAAATATCTTTTAAAGTGTTGATAGGAAGAATATTTATGACTCTATGACAAAACAAATTAAATACAAATTATAAATCAAATACAACTAACTGATGATAAGATTTAGGATTTGGATATAATTTAATTAAAATTGAAATTGTAATTATAAATGAAATCATAAAATAGATCAAATCCCTTAATTAATAATTTAAAATCTCAAATTAAAATAATAAAATATTCACAACAGATATGTAACACTATGTTTAGATAATAAGTAATAAAGAGAATGAAAAATGAATGAGAGAGATGGAAACAAATTCTCTCGTTTGGGAGTGATTTTAAAATTTCTCTTATTTTCCTTCTATTAATACTTTTGTACTTCTCGAAATCACAATTTGCTTACTACTCTACTTAACTCCTAGTGGGTTAATGGTATATAATATTTATAATTGTGTTTTGGAAAGTAGATATTTTCATTTATTAAAAAAATCTTGAATTAAACATGGATATTAAGCGTTACTTTTTACAAGTGATTTGAATTCAAATATTCATATATAATAATCAAGTATAAAAAGCATATGAGCACTAGGTGTTTATAAGAGACTCCCAAATGTGTGCTTATATATGAGCTCTTTGCCCGTACATATTTCCCCCCTCTCTATTTGCACTGTCAAATAAAAGGTGCTTGATATATCATAATCCACTTGTCTTAAGTTTGTTTGTACAAGCACAAATAGCACAACTGGTCCACGGCTTTTCCTATAAGCTTAATGACCTAAGTTTAAACCCTTTCTCCCATAATATTTTAACCAGAATAACTCACAGAGCCGTGGCATAAATTGTACCAAATTTACAAGACTAAAGACTTGACGTTTTAGAAGGCAAAAGAAGGGTCAGAGGATCTCATTGCCTAGCCAAAAAATTTGACCAAACTTACGAATTGAGGCATAAAATAAGGCTTGCCATTTGCCGAGTTGCTATATATATAAAGGAGGCATGCCAATTCTGTCGTTATCGAAACAGATAATTTGAATAATAAAATGTTTATATCAATACAATGTATTGGTTGCATGGCTCCAATGGACTATGTGGAAAGGTTGAGAAAAAAATTAATTAAAGACTAGATAGTTGTAGATAATGAAATGAGTGTGAACTATTGGGTAGGCCGTAGGGGAGGTAGTTGGCATTATTATTATTATTATTATTATTATTATTATTATTATTATTATTATTATTATTATTACAGACTCACAGCTGCCTCAGATTGACCCAAATTTGGCGTTTGATGGTTTTAGATCAGTGCGCATGGTTTCACTGAGCCATCATACTTATTTTAATATTATAAATAGTATATTTTTTATATTTTATTTAATATTATTTATTATATTTTTTTATTATTTTCTCTTTCTTAATTATAACCATTCAAAATAATATAAAAAATAATATTAATTCAAAAATGACGTAGAATAATCATTTTTGTACTCATTTATGTTTAACGAATAATAATTTGTGTATTTTCAAAAGTAGTATGTTTCATATATATAAATATTATTCAAAAGTAGTATGTTATTTGTATATTTTGCTCTCATAGAATAAAATTAATGGGTAAGTGTGTCTGTGAGTGGATAACTGATGTGAAGAAAATAGTCAAAGAGAAAAAAAAGAAACGAAAGTGAATTATTGTAATAAAATAATTGAGATTTGTATAAAAAGTTCCGTTTCGGCTTTGATGGGATACATAACATATGAATTAGATCTTGTTTTTTTTTTTTTTTCTGAAGTGATTAAGTAAAAGAGAGATATAAATATAAAAAAATTTATTTTTTTTTACTAAAAAAAAATTCATTCATTCAAATTTGTAAAATATATCTAGAACAATACAAATTCAACATCGTTAAAAATTGAAAAAGATGAATCATGAACAAAGTCACAAAGACTGGCACAGGTTAATAGCAGGCAAAATACCTACAAATGTGACAAAATCAAAGTGAAAGAATACCCACGCCGGATAACGTTGACGTCCAAGTCTTGATTGAATCTATAATGGATCAAAGTTTCTACTAATTTTGGGAAACTACCGCAACAAGCGGAAACCAAAGAAAACATTAAGAAAAACAAGAAAGAAAAATCGATCTATGTAGAAAAACCACTTATTTAGATAAAAGGAGAAAAAAAACGATGTTTATGATCTAAGGCGCCAAAAAATCTCTCCTGCTGGATGAAAAAAAAAAGAGAACCGACGTTAGGATTCAGTAAAGAGAGAGAGATTTTTGATACAATATAATATAATAACATATTACAAAAAAGTTTATTAGAACAACTCATTTAAATTTATAAAAAAAAATTATAATCTTTTTATCTATTTCTCTCACGTGCTTAACTACTTAAGAACAAAAGTAATATAATATTATCTAAATCCAGTATTCATATATCTTTAGACCTCCCAATACTATCATTTCTCATGCTAGCTGGATTGATAAAGTGTAGAAGTTTCTTGGTGATAAACGATAGTTACATATAGCTCCATATCTAACTATATCGAACGTTTAATTAAAGAAATAATTCTCCTTTTTAATTTAGTGTAATTTATATGGTAGTTGAAAAAAAAACAGGCACAACTAGGTTAAACTCTTATTAGATTGTATGTTTCCCTTAGGATCTAACGTTGTTTCTTTTCAGGTTGAAGAGATTTGCCAATTTTTTTTATGATACTCACCAAGGATCACCACCTAGTGATAAAAGAGCTACAAACAACAAATATTCGTATAAAATGAAATGAGATGATCATATAGAGCTTTTGGGTGTTGCAGAGACATCCATACAGATTTCTTATTTTTAATGTTTTGAGAATGACATTCATACAGAATTTAAATCGTAGTTTAAGATAATATTTTTATCAGAAACAATAGTATAAATTAATCAAATGATTTTTTAACACATCGTTTTATTTTAAATACGTGGAGAAATTCCCCGTGATTTATTGTTGTAAAAAACACCGCAGAAGAGGGATGATCACAAATGTTAAATATAATAATTGAAATGTGTAGTGCTTACCACTTATTCTAAATACAAAAATAGCACAGATTTGTAGAAGATTAAGAAGAAGAAAACCAATATGCAGCAGCATAAATGCAAAACAAAGATAACAAGAAGATATAACTAACGAAGGGCAACTCTATTTTCATGGGACTGAAGCATCTCCGCTACTTGGCTCATGGACGGTCTTTCATTCATGTCATCATGCACACATTGCAAAGCCACTTTAACCAAAATCTCAACCTGCAAAATATCGTATCGGCCTTCCAAGTTGGGATCTGCTATCTCCTCAATCCAAAACTTACCTGTGGGAGCACTGTTTATCTTGCCTGTCACCCACGTCACCAACCTACGCTCCTCTATGCCCCCACTGTTCTCAAGGCTGTGGAGTTCCATTGGGCTCTTTCCAGTTACCATTTCCAACACAACAATCCCATAGCTATAAACGTCCACTTTAGAAGTGATGCGAAGATTGTAAACCCACTCCGGCGCCATGTAACCTCGAGTTCCTCTTATTCTAGAAAAACCAGAACTGCCACGCTCATCTCTATTCAGAAGTTTTGACAAGCCAAAATCTGCTACCTTGGGCTGGAAATCAGAGTCTAGGAGTATATTTTGAGGCTTCACATCGCAATGCAAAACCCATTCCAAGCACTCTTCGTGTAAATAAGCCAGACCTCTCGCTGTACCTACAGCTACATTAAACCTCTTGTTCCAATCAAGTGCATTAGAAACGAGATTCTCTGCTAAGGATCCATGCTCAATATACTCATACACCAAGAGCCTGTGCTTCCCTTCGACGCAGTATCCCCACATGTCAATCAAATTCATGTGGTTCAACATGCCAATGGTGCTTATTTCTGCCATGAATTCATCTTCTCCTTGATTAGCTTCGCCTAGGCATTTGATAGCCGCAACACGATGATCATATAATGTCCCTTTGTACACAACCCCTGCTGCTCCTCGCCCAATCTCCTCACTGAATCCCCTTGTGGCGCTTTTGAGCTCTGCGTAGGTGAACCTTTGAAATCCTGTAGCAGAAAGAAGATGCCGTTGTTGATCTCCTGTGTCAGGTTGCTTGTTGGTTCTAAACAAGAAGAACCACACAAGGAAAAAGGTGGATATCTCAAAGGTCCCTACCCCGCAAGCGAACCAAACCAAGAAATTCAACGTAGAGTTTCTCCGAGGTTTTTCATAAAATCTATTCAGGCGTTGAAACAAACCAACTGAACAGTTCAAGGGTGAATGTTTAAGAGGCTTGTTGGAGGATAACAGAGTAGCCTTTGGCAATTTTACATAGGTTTGTCCATCGAAATTTGGGGAATCCCGTCCGTTGAGCAATATTGTTTTAGTGTAACAATTATAAGTACCAGCTCAGTTGAATTTGAATTGGACACCTTTGCAATCATCACAAAGTCCCAAGCATATATTTTCACATTCTTTCAAGCTTGAAACGCTGTATACGCTTATGTCATAGCCGTAGAATTCCATGCTGGGAAGATGGATGAAACCAGCAGACTCACTGCTATTGCAAGAGAGATCAGCAGGGCTAAATTCAGGTTCGCACCCTTGAGTCCAGTCGTTTGGATCCTTAACCTTAAATCCTTGCAAACAATAGCAAGTCCTGCCAGAGACAGGATCATAAGTGCACATGCTGTTAGCTCCACAAATGCCATGAACGGTACATGGTTGGTTAATGGCTTGCCATGACACCTCCCACATCTTATGGTCCTCGTTGAAGCTGTAGAGACGCAAGTTACCGTCAGGGTCCATCATGAGTCGTCTATACAGTCTCCTAGGATAATCGGTGGAAGAGAATTGGAACCCATCAGAGGACGTGAACTTGCCATAGGAATCTAGGACCGCGATTTTAGTTATATTGTAGGTGGATCTACCATTATCACCTGGCAGTTTCCACGGTTCTGGCCAGTACACGCTAGCTAGCGTAGGAGCTTTGAAAAGAAAACGAAGAACGTTGTCGTTGTCAAAATAAAGTTTATAGAAACCGGATGAGTAGTTGGTGGTGCTTCTTGATGAAACCAGGCTTGCTTTCTCTGTGACTGCTTGGCCGCGAAGAAGGGTATCTGTTGGGGAGTCAAAGCTTTGCCAAAGGACACTGCCTTCTTGTAAGGTACGAAGAACGAGGTTACCGTTGTCCATGAGCTTCAGCTGCACTTGGAAAGGGGACACAGTCTCGGTGGTCCAAAGAGTGGTTCTTCCTGCATCGATCAAAACGAGATTGCCATTTTTCCAAAGTGATAATTTTGAGAGTTTTCCGTTGACGGGTTCGTCCCGATTTGCCATCCAAACAACGGTGGGTTCTTTGGACCTTGTGAACCATACGGAGAAGCAGAAAGCGTTGTCACCCACTTGGAAGAAGCCCGCCGAGAAGTCACCATTGGCTGAAACCAGGATGTCGCTTGGTTTCTCAACTGAAAGAGACGAGCTCTCTGGGAGTGTATCTGTCACCGCAAATGAAGTTGAGGCAAACAGGAGAATGAGGAGGAGGAAGACTAGGACGTGCATTGCTAGTGCAAAAAAGATGAACTGATAGGATGATGAATTAGATTGGCTTCTACAAGGATATATATAGACATATATCTCTGTTAAGATTAAGAAAAATGCTAAATTCCACAACCTTATTTCGTGGAACGATCTACGAATTTAAAAAAGTAATGTAACATAGTTGTGTTTTGTACACTAAATTTTTCAAGTTTATTTTTTTCTCCAATCATGATTGATGAGTTAGTTTCGTTGATTGGCTAAGACTAAATCAGATAAGGGTTCATAGATGGCTCCCACTAATTTGAATGATTAACCTTTGGTTGGTCATAAAACTTAAAAGGGAGGTTTTTATATCCTCTATATTATTGAGTGCATACTCTTAGATGTGGGCATATGGGCCAACTTGATTCACTCACGCCAGGCTGCGATGGACCAATGTTAAACGGGTCAGATTCGGTTGGCCCGTAATTTAAATTATGGATTAAATGAATCAGTCCGTAGATCACGATTTATTTATCCAACTCCATATACTATATACCACAGTTATATAAATTAAATTTTTTTATTTTAACTAAATTTATAATGTTATAATTAGGGTATTATACATTTCATCCTACATGATCACCTAAACATTTTTCAAAACTTAAAAAAGTACGAACACTTTGAACATTCCAATTCAATAATAATAATATTTCGGTATTTCCAAATCATTCTTTTACATTATTTTTATACTATTTTCTTTAGATAATAAAATAAGATAAATATATTTTTTAAAATACATTCTTTATTTTTTTTAATGAAATAGATGTGTACAAAAAATGTGCAAATATAATACGTAAGAATCTATTTCTATAATAATTTATTACCTGGACTTCTTCCCGTCTGCGATGCATCGTACTTTCCTGTGGGATGCGTAGATCAACACCCATGAGGCCGAGACCAAACATTTCATATTTTTTTAAAAATAAAATAAAATAATACTATCAACTTGGTTACAAGCGTGTGAACAGATTTATGCCTTGTATCATTATTCTTGATTCTTGACTAGTGCAATCCTACATTATTAGCGGGAAAAAGTACAAACCAGAAATGATTACATAGTAATTTATGTTTTGGATGGGAATAGTGATTAAATTTAATTTCTACTGTACACCTCATACACTTTCAAAAAATTTAAAAAATATTAATTTCATCACAGTTTTTTTATCACATTTTTTATTTTTATTTTTATAATTATGATTAAATGAGAAAAAATAATAAAAATAATAATGTAATCAATGATATAAGAAATAATATAAAAAGTTATATAAAAAATATGAGAAAAAAAATCAAGATTAAAAATTTTATACATTATTTAAAAAAAAAACGTAAGTTCTACAATTCCGATGATCAAGTTGCTAAAACAATAAGGATTTTAACCTACATTTATATTTATAATAATTAATACCAATATTAACATGTCAATTAACTTGTAGCTCAATGGACAACAACGTAAAATGTCATATATTCGATCTTATATTAATATTAATAACATTTTTTATCATTTCATAAAAATGTGAAAACACATCAAATTCAAACATCTCATGATCACTCTCAACCTATGAAGCACAGATGTAACACCTTTCTTAGGGTATTACATATCTGACTTTCAACTCATAATCTGAAAAGAAGTTCGCACAAAGTTTGAGTTATAAAAAGTAGGTTTTAAAATTTCTTTTTTGTTGAAATATAAACTTACTGAAATTTATATGTAATACTGAAAAATATATATTGAAACAGATTCATATACAATATTGACACTAATTAATATTTCACAATTTAAAAAAAATATAAAACTAAATGACTCTTTTTTTAATAAGAAGAAACCTCATGACGGTCCTACTTAATAAAGACGGCAGACAACACTAACGTTAAAACTTAACATACTTATTCATTGTGTGTGTATCCATCTTGTTGATCGACATCGATTCTACATCTATTCTTTGTCAACACCTGCACACCATTTAAGTCCGAATGTCCACTCGTTATTGTTATCACCCATCTCAGAGTATTCATTGCCCGTTATGTCTAAGACAACTCGATCCTTCTATTGTTTGATTTTAACAGTACAGACACAACAAAACAACATAACAAAGAGGTGAGATCACTTACACCAATACCAACATGGCAGTACAGAGATAACACAAGCAACATATCATACAGATAGATCATATCACAATTATGACCATGCCATCAACATTAATCAACTATCATCATCCAATCATTTATCAGTTCAATTATCATAAGCAACAATTATGATAATGCCCTCAACATTGTCTGATTATCATCATCATCATCCAAGTATTCAAAACAATTGTCATAACCAATATTCATCAATTAATATATCACACAGATATAAATGTCGGATTATGCGTAAGCAAAAGGCTCGCTTTTTCAAAAACAACTCCATGGAGGTTTTCACAATTTCGAGGAGAATGCTTTGTCAATTGTCACGCTTTAACCCAAAGACAATCTTCCAATTGTTGAAAAAAATCGTGTTCTTGTCGGTATCGTCAATGCGTTGCAATGATCGCATCGACAAGTGGCACGGGGTACTCGCATGGTTGTCCACTAGTCGACCATTGCGCTCTCGACGCCCCAAGATCCATCATAAACTCACTATCAATTTTCATTCCCTCTTCAACCACAAGGTCATATACAATGCACGAATATATCGGTCTGAGTCAACACCAAAGGGCCAAATCTTTTCAATTTCATTTGTTCAATGTATCATATGCCTCAACGCATGTTTTTCCAATGCATGTATAATGCACCAAATCCAATCACAGCGATCTCTTTCCAATGCATATAAATTGTACTAAATTATCTTTGTATTTTCAACAAAGAAAATCATGTTATCACATTTTCATAGTTATAAAACACTTTCGTCGTATTTTCACCAAATTCTTGTAACATTTCAATTACGTTTTCACAATTCCAAAACATTTTTGTTACGTTTTCAAAATATCGTAACATTTACATTACGTTTTCAAAATCGCCGCAACTCTTCTTCATTATGACTTTTAAATCACGTCTTAATTTTTTAACGTTTTTCTCAATCGCGTAAAGATATACGTTTTGAAATCCCATAATATTTTTTCATTTATTTCAAAATCGCGTAACTTAAAAATCATCCTTTTAAGTCGCGTAAATCATTTTATTTCATTTTCAAAATATTTAAAACACTTTTCAAATCACATAATGATTTTTTGCGCTATTTTCACAATCACGTAAAAATAATTCATCACTTTTCCATCATGCGTAGTGATTTTTAAATAGTAATTCAAATTATGTAAAATATTTAAACGTATTTCAAATAAGCGTAGAAATATTTCAACGTATTTAAAATCGCGTAGAAATATTTTCTTGTATTTCTAAATACTTAAAAATATTTTCTTGTATTTTAAACCACGTACTTTAAAATTACATTTTTAAGATACGTAAATAATTTTTTCACCACAATTTCATTACGAAAATATTTCTCAACCTTCAAATATTCCTTTTTCAACTTTTCTTAAAATAATATAACTTTATACTTCATGTAATATATTTTCTTATTCAAGAAAATCTTTTTCACATTTCTTTACTCAAGAAATCCTTTTCCAAAATATAATTCATAAAATCACTTTTCCATTGATATAAATCAACGTTTCAAAACTTAACATTTTCTAACGTACTTTCAAAACTCAAAAATAAGTTATACGTTAGTAACTTTTCAAATCACCATTATATTCTCCATTTTTACTTTCTTTACAAATCATTTTTCACTTTCTTTGCAAATCTTTAAAATCATCATTGCTATTTTCATTTAAATCTATGTTTAGTAAAAACACTTAGAAACTTTTTACACAAAATAAATCAATAAAAATCCTTCTAAAACCTTGTTCATGTACTCTTTGAAAAATAAACTCTTTATTTATTTTCCTTGCTTTTTCTAAACATCCATTTTCATCATTCAAGAAAATATTAATTTTGTGAACACATATCTTGAGGTGTCTTAACCGAAATTCACCATGTTCTAGGGATCAAAAATTAATTCTCTTGTTTTTAAAAAATTTCAACATGAACCCTAATCAAGGGCATCAAAACTGTAGTTGTTCCTTGGCCATTGGGACCAAAATTAATTTTCTTTCCATCATTAAATCATGACATACATACATACACATATATATATATATATATATATATATATATATATATATATATATATATATATTATATATATATATCAAAAGTATGCCATATTATCATCATCATGCATAGTATATGCATACCATCAAAATCATAAACTCAAGCAACGCATATTAAGATAAAGCAATTAATCAAAATTTCATAAATACATATATATATCAAAAGTATGCCATATTATCACATGCATGTATATGCATATCAAATTTTAACGATATTAAGCGTAAAAGTAATTAATCAAAGCTCATAAATACATACAAATTATTACATGACCATGAATATGAATCCTCACATGGATTCAACACTCATCAAATATAAGACCATCTCTCACTACCTGTGCTTGGTTGGTGAGATGGATCTCCTCTTACCTCTTGAAGATCCTCAAAAACTCCTTGTTTTGCTTCTTTTTCCAAGTCCTTCATCACAAGGGCTTCTCAAATATAAAACAAAATACATAAAAATTAGTATACTAAGCTTGATTAAGAGAAACCATGGATCAAACATGGTTTAGATCATGAAAAAGAAAGAGAAGAAATAAAGTTTCCTTACACTTCACCTCAAAAATCCAATGACTTTGATCTTGAAGAAAGTCCATGAAGATGAATGATTTAGAGAAAATCTCCAACATGAAAGTTGCTTAGAATATCATGTAGATTCAAGATCTATAGTTGGATGAAATTAAAAGAGATTGGATGGTGGTTTTGAGTGTCTTGACTGAATGGTTTCTCTTGAAACACAAAGATGAAATTTTTATTTTGATAGAAACTTGAAGCTTGGATTTGAAGCCCAAGATGAATAATTTTGGAAAAACTCATAACTGTAGAGATGTTCTTAGAATGGTGTTTAGGTTTAGGAAATGTGTTTAGATGAAATTTTAGAAGCTTGGAGACATAACTCCTAGGTGTTGGCGAATGGTGTTCTAGGAGAAAAGAATGAAGTTTTTGTGTTTTGTTTTAGAGAAGATGATGAATAGAAAGACAATTATGAGATGATGAATAGAAATCAACCATTTTGGTCTCCTTTAGGGTGCATGACCGTGAGGTAGCTTGAAGGAAAAGGAGAGAAAAAAAAGTTTGAAGACTTTAGACTTTAGAAAATGACCAAGAATAATCAATAAGGAGTAATAATGATGTCTTCAAATTTTTCTTCACTCAAAAGCCACCAAACCGTAGCCCCCCCTCCAATGCATTCTCCTTGAATGCAAATTGATTAATAATGATCAATAATGATACACCATTGACCATGACATGTAATAATGGTCATCAAAATCACCTTTAGCTCCAAAATACTACAAAAATCGTCCCCCCTTGCATTATGCATGCAATAATGTTGTCATTTTTTTCAAGCCATTATTTGAAGCATTCCTAACCATTGATTGGTTGATGGTTATGATTAATGATGACTTTTGATTAGAGAAGACTTAATCTGCAGCCATTGGATCTTTCTCCTTTAAATTCTAGTCATTAGATGTGTCTCCAAAATTGAAGGGTCAAGATTGCTCCTTCAAACTTTAAATCCAATGGTCCTAATTAGTCTTAACTATTTTAGAAGATCAAATCTTCACCCTTGATTAATTCTTCATCTAATGGTCATAAATGGTCTTAGCCACTTTATATGACCAATTCTACACCGTTGATTAAATCTACGGTTGATAAGCCTTCCTTATTAAGCTTGCATCAGATTAAATCTCTAATTGATTAGATCAATGGTTAACATCCAATCTTCTTCATTAAGTTTATTTCTTAACCGTTGATTAAATTAATAATGGATGTCCAAGCCGTTAATGTTGATTAGGAAGTATAATATATATTTTTATATCTGTTATAACCCTACTAATAATATTTTTACTGTACTTTTATCGTCCGATAATTAAATACAGTACAAAACAGTACAAGAAAATTTCTAAAACTGTTTCCGGATTCAGGTTTAGTAAGATCCCCTGTTTCCGTCTAAACAATATAAATTTTTCTATGCGTAGACAAATTTTTACTTTGCGGGACCTACCTGGGCCCACGCAAGGTCACCTGGACCCACATAGGACTACTTGGGCCCACATGCAGTAAAAAAAATCATAATCATCCACAAAAATCACAAATATTAGAAAACGTATGAAAATCAAGTCAGATTATTAAAAATAATTAACAGTAAAGAGAAATAAATATTTAAAGATTTTCTCCTAGTAGAAAAGTATTATTTTCCGACACGGAATAAATCACTCAAAACGATCAAATACTGTTGACGGAATAAACAAAATAATTTTACGGTGCATTTAAATTACTAACAAGTAAAATGCATTAGCTAATCAAAATTATTGTTTAAGAGATCTACGAAAATTTTGGGGTGTTACAACAAACACTGATACGGATACGAAACACAACACAGATATGGATACAAGACATACCAACTTTAAAAATTGTAGGACATGGACACGACATATATATATATATATATATATATATATATATATATATATATATATAAGAAAATATATATATATATATATACATTTTTATAAGGTTTGAAGATTTATAATATTTTAATATATGTATATATATCAATATTTCTACCTAAGTAAGTTCTTCCTAAAAAATATAGAACATAATTTCTATTGACATAATCTAAAAATCTCTTAAACTAACTTCTCCTAATATAACTAATCGTATACAATACTTTATGCATAAAAAATAACTAGAGAGAATATTGGTGTGAGGCAAGCTTCGGTGACAACGAAGTGGATAACTTTGTACGAACAGAGGTAGAAGGAGCAGATGAAAATTGTGCTATGTGAAAAGATAAAACTTAAAAGTCTAATAGTGGCGTGTGAAAAGATAAAACTTAAAATATTGATATGAGAAAATAGTAGTTTCGGACGTCAGTCATGTGAGCTTGAGTGAATTACAGACTTAGTAATTGAACGTTAATCATGGAAATTAAGTTTTTTTTTAAAAAAATATTAATGGATCGTGTTCAAGTCGTGTCCAAGCGCATCCGATAAGTGTCCGATAAGTATTCGAGAACGTGTTGAAAATGTGTCCAAACTGAAAAAATAATCTTTTTTAATTTGACACATTTAAACACGCATGACACGTGTATTGTACAGGTATCTCCATATGTCTGACACGCACACATATCCAACACACAGACACGCCTTATAATCGACGTATCCGTGCTTTATATCTCTCAACCATAAGTTCGATGTGTCATGATTTTGTATACAAACTAATTTTCAAAGCTAAAAAGTGATTTCATTTAAATTGTTATAATGAATTTACATATAACTACACATTTGTTTTACAATTTAAGGACTAAGTATAAATCACATACTTTAAAATTTAAATCACTTATGTGGTCAATTTCTTTTCAACCCAAGTTTACTTAAACAAATAAGTGAATAACACTTTATATATATATATATATATATATATATATATATATATATATATATATATAAGGGAAGATCAATATACACAGTGTAAATTTTTTTAATTTATATTTATTTTTAATTGTTAAATTTATTTTTATCTAATGATTATTTTTAATGAAATAATCTCAACCATTAGATGAAAGTAGATCTCATAATTAAAAATAAATATAAATCAAAAAAAATTTACACTAATATAAATAGATCAGCACGTGATCAATAAGCGACGCATAACTTGCTTTAGTCATTCTTGGGCCCACGGCGGAAGCATGAAACTCTTGAGACCCAATAGACGCTTTCCTTTATCGGCCTACTGAAAAAGAAGAACCATAAGTAAGCCACATGTGAGCTTTTTCCTGAGTTAAAAGGAGGTGACTTTTACCATAAACCCCTTGAGTTGGGGTTTACGGATGGAGTAGGTACAAAATTTGTGGTAGAAGGTTTTAGTGTTTTATAAAATTGCCCCAATATTATATTTATGAATGAGTCATATGTGAATTAATTATTGCAATTTGGTCCTTATTTCTACATCACAGCCTGCACTGTAGAGTGGTGACGTGGTGGAGATTTTGCAGGTGGGCAGTGGTGATGAGGAGCTATTATGCAGTTTGAGATTCGCATAGTCGTTGGTGACAGGGAGGACTAAAGAAACTGATGAGGAGCATAACCTTTGTTCTCCAACCCTAGGCCAGCCACCACAAGTACCACCGAACCTAGTAGCCGTGAACCTCGCCGGAACCTATCGCCGGTCGTCATCCTCCGCTGCTCACCACCACCTGTGTGGTGTTTGCATTCTTTGCCTTTCATCTTCTTCTGGGGTTGTCCTATTTGGCAGCATAGCCTATGAATCTCAACATGGACCTAAAATTCTCAGATCTCTAACACTCACACCCCTTGTTACCAACCAAAACCAGAGATACTCTTCATAGGAATACTTCATCAACGTGAACTCCATCAAGATCAGAGGCAAAAAAAGTGTCAAATGGTAGTCGTGAACAGGGATTGGAGAACAGGGGGTTCCGCCCTGTAGTTGATTCTAGGTTGGTGTTTGCAGTGGACGAGTTTGTCTTAAATGGCGTGGTACAGGGCATAGGGGCTGATGCTTGACGGTGTTGGGTCACAGTTGCTCTGGGACGTCCATAAGGTCGCCGGAGAGGTAAGGTCGTCAGAGAACAAGAATCAATTTGAAATTCAAAATTTTTAATAATTAACTTGATACTTGATGAGCAGGTAAATGATCCACAACATCCGTCTAATCTTCACACAATCTAACGATTTTGAAAGAGGTTCCATGCATGGACTTCTTCTCTGAAGGTCCATGTTAAACGCTGCCTAAATGGAGACATGAAGACTAAAAAGTACCCTGTGGTTTGAGTATCTGCGTCATATTGAACTTGAAACAAAACAGAAGCATGTGAATCATAAGAGAAATACTGAAAAAACAAAAAAAATCATTTGAGAAATTCAATGGTTTCATATGGCGACTTCAATTGTACAGCATGGAAAAAAGAACATGGGTGACTTCAAGAGCCCCCAAAAGCCAAAGTTAAAAGTGAATCCCAAATCTTTACAGCTAAAAGTTAATCAAATAGCTTGGCATTCTTCTTACCTTTTTTTTCATCTAAAAATATGGAAAATTGTATTGTCTGTATAAAATGTTAAATTGAAGCATAATAAATTAAACATTTATTTGAATTATTTACTATAAACTATTACCTTAAATAATATTTTTAAGAAAATGGTTGGCATCCGAGATTATTATTAAATAATAGAAAATATATCATTGAAAATGATTCTTGGCAAATTGCAAGTTATGAATGTTCCCAATCATCTATTCATTCTCTCTCTCTCTCTCATTTTTAAAATATTATTTTTTTTCCAAATAAAATATAAATTATGTTTACAGTGTGCTTATCTATTTTAACACTCAAATAATTTCCCAAATAATTTCAAATACCTTTATAAGGACCTTTTTAAAAAGTTTAACATGTATGGAGCATTTAAATTTATTTTACTAATCTCCAAAAAGTTTTTTTTTTAAGAATATTTTTTGTGAAATTTTTATTTGTTGTATTTATTTTGTTAAAACAACCGTGTATATAAGACAGACTATGTGAGATCTTCTTCTGAGAAGTTAGGCCTTCTCTTTTGTTTGGTTTTTCTTTCTGTTATCATTTGCAAGGTTTAAAATTGTGGTGTAATGTAGTTGCGACGATAACTGTAATCGAGATGTTACGACTCACTACGTGATGTGGTTCGAGATTTAAAACATTGATCATTTATCCTTTGAGAGAAAAAAATCCATATATAGGGATAACACAAATTCATAATCAGATTTGCATAATAATAAGTATAAAACGTTTTGAATTACTCATTTTTTCGTGTAGCAATTCTTTAAACAGCTCGCTTACATTATAGATGCTGCAAAAGAAATACTCCCTCTGTTTTAAAAAAATAATTGTGGTTTTAGAAAGTAAAATTTGTTTTATTTCATTTGTTGCTTTAAAAAATTTAAAAAGTTTTAATTATTCTTTTTCAATTTATTATTGTCTCTTTATATTTTCACTAAGTAGAATGAAAGAACATTAAATAAGAGAGATGATAATTTAGTTATATGTAATTATATTTCTCTAAAATTAAGAGTATTTAATAGTTTTCTTAATCTATATAAAAAACTTAAACTACATGAAATCAAGAGAGTAATTTTAATTTGTCAAGTCTTATAAGTCTAATGGGAATTTTTATGATACTCAGTTGTGTTTAATACTTAAAATAAATTGTCAAACATTTAATTATATTATCAAAATTAATTTAATATTGAATTCATAATAAATATTTTAAAATAATTATTAATTAATTAAATATTTCACAGCTCATTTTGAGTTCTAAATATTTAAAAAAATTATTAACAAGTGAGTGTTGTTAAAAAAATGACATCCTCCGGGGAAAAGATTTTATTATGAGGGAATATTTTAAAATTTTCAATGATAAAGCGTTCCACTCGTAAAGAAGAAAGGAACAGAGCTATGTATAGCGAAGTGAGCGTAACGCCGCGCGCCATAAACAAACAACTTTCACTAAAGAGAATCAAGAGATAAATTTTTTTGATATTTTAAGAAAACTTAAAAAGCTTTCATGATTAATTTTTTTTAAGATTAATTGTAAGATAAAAAAAGATATAAAAAATTAATATAAAATTTAATTAAAAATTATAATTTTTTTTTATAATTTTATATCTTTCTCTCACTCGTAATTAGTCACTTAAGAAGAAAAAAATTAAGAAATTTCTTATCCGTCTTTCTACACCAAAGAGTAACAGCGTGACAAGGAGGCAGATAAGCATTAATTTCTGGAAAGAGCAGCTGATAAGCAATTTTGTCGCCAGTCCCATCATGAAATCGTCAATTTCAGGACTTGAAACTCATGGCTCATATTAGTTCGAGTTTATCACATTCTTTAATTTCCTTGGCATCACTCGAATCTCGATCACTGGTCCAACAAGTTCCTACTGCAAAACAAAATCATTCCCACTGCACACTCTTTTCTCAAACGAAAACGTTTCCGTCCTTTCTGTACGTCAATGTGCCCCCCCATGAACAACTTGGGCTTTACGCTTCCTAAGGTTTAGGGCTTCGTATTCGTTGTTATGATCGTTATTATTATTACTTTTTCATATAAGATACTTGAAATAAATACCCAGTCCAGACTGTCCAGTCTTTTCCACAAATAAAAACCATTTTTTTCTCCATTTTCGTTTATTTGAGTTTGTACTTAAAATTCAATGATTTATCGTTCCCTTTCTGAAACTCCGTTATGTCCATCTATATAGTACAAAAATTATTACTATTTTCTTTTACTTTTTTTTTTTTGGTTGTAAAGCGAAGGACAATTGAACTAAAGAAAAAGAAAAAGAAAAACAAAGACCGTTTCTCTACTCCCTGATTCATATTCGAATTTTTCTACTCAACCCTGCCAATTCCCATACGCTTCACGACAGCGTTTCTAATGGCTTCGGTCTGCATACACAGACCATTATGCTCAACCCCAGACATATAATTCCTAACTTCCATTCGAATCATCTCTTGCATCACCGCCAAGAACTCCGCGCTGAACAACTGCTTCTTCTCGTAACTAAATTGCTCACGCCCCTCACTGCTCTGAGCTGGCTGGGTCACCTGTGTCGGGTTAGAACCGGATACCTGATTCGGCCCGGAGCTGTGGTTAGAGACATCGCAGGAATCGGATCCGGGCAGAGATAAGCTGAGTAACGTGGGTGGATCAGTGGCCGAAGACGCAGTCTCCGCAAGATGGGTCGAGGGAACCTGCAGGGTTGCGCTTCTCGCAAGGGGTCTGTAAACCTGGGCGGACAAACTAGAATCGCTCAAATCGGATCCGGATGGGCTACTCGGGTTCAAGTACAAACCCGAGACAGTGGTGCCCGCACCGACACTGGCGGATCTTTTGAGAGGCTGGTGGTCACCGAGACCATCCGTGACGGCGGAGCATTTCCTCTTGAGGGTGGAATTCCAGTGGTTCTTGATGGCGTTGTCGGTGCGGCCATTGAGAAGGCGAGCGATGGTGGCCCACTTGTTCCCGAACTTGGCATGTGCCTTGAGGATGGCGTCGTCCTCCTCCGGAGTGAAGGGCCTGTGTTCAACCTCCGGAGACAGCTGGTTGCACCACCGCAAACGGCACGACTTGCCTGATCGACCCATAATGGATTTGCTGATCAAAGACCAGTTTCGAGGCCCGTAAGTCTGAACCAGCCTTCGTAACGCTTCGTCCTCTTCGGGGCTCCATGGGCCTTTAATCCGATCCACTTCTTTCTTTGCGGAAGCCATGGAATTAATGTTGGAAGTCAATTAAGCTCCTCCTCTAACGAACCCAAATGAAAAACAACAATAATATAAATATATAAAAATAAAATATAAAATATTTATATTAGAGCTTGTGTGGTGGGTAGTCAAAATTTGTAACCGAGGTGTTATGGTGTTGTGGAGGCTAAGGGGCCTCGCCTCTGCTCTGAGACTAAGAGAGAAGGGGTAAAGGGTGAGAGAGGGAGGGATTATATATAGGAGACTAAGAAAGCGATAAGGATGACTTGTTGAGCCGGTGGTAGTGACCGGTCATAGCGGTTTAGTTGGGTTGGGAGCGGAGGATTCTTCATACAGCTGTCAAACTGACACCTGTCAAGCTATTGTTCAGTGTTACACGTATGATCACTTCACGCTCTCGGCGCTCCCATTATAGCTGATATTGAGTCCTCGAACTCAAATTTCACCATGAGCCACTCTACTCTGCCATCCATAGTCCATGACACCATGAGTGATACTACTATTAACGTATTAATAAATATCTCTTCTTTGACTGTGACCGTTTATCTATCAAATTATTAAATCTTAAACGCAAAACAAAACGGAATTCAAAGTTTTCAATCATACCATAAAAAATAATTAATGTGGTCATTTTAAAATCTAGGTTTAACCTAACGGATAACTTCTAATTATTGCTAAAATTTCGCAACTTCAAAAACTTCAACAAACTCTTGCAAATTCCCTCTTATATAAGCGATTTGGAATTTCAATCTGTAACCTTTTAACGTGGAAACTGGAAACATAAATTCTGAGTTTGAATTTTCTTCTATTTATTATTACTGATCTGTAATGACCAAAGAGTGATTAGGTTTGAGCAATCACTAAAATTAGGGGTTCTCTTGTAGGGGGGAAAACACTTTAAAAATTCACCACATTATTTGAAGAGAGGAAAAAAAAGAAAGAAAGAAGGGGCCACTTTATAAACTCAAACTCAATCAGATTGGTGATTCATTCAAATTAATAAATGAGAAAAAATAACTTCTTTCTTTGGATGTGAAACATATTTGAAAAAGTTTAATATTTTAAATAACTGTGGCAACGAAGAAAATTAAATACTATTAGACAATAAACTTAATTTTTTTGTTAAAATTATTTTTGTATTTTGAGTCTTTATGTGTTTTTAAATTGGTTTTATATAAAACCATGAGCGTTGCATATAATACAAAAACGTACCACCTCGCTCGGCCTTGCACGTGCGATATCCATTTGAGTTTTGTTTCAGAGTAAGCCATTTTCGGGTCCTTTTGAACCATGCTAAGGTGGTTTTTATAAAAAATAAAAGACTTTCCTTTGTCGAACTTCTGCTAGCATCAGAGGCCAGAGGGGATTGTAGCTAGATGGACAACTCATATGGATTAACAATAACCATTGAACATTACTTATTTCTTTTGGTGAGGTCTACCTTGTAATAATTACTTTTTTGTGATTTATCACAACTGATATATTTATAAGTGTATGATATGTGTAAAAATAATAGAATTCACAATCTTTTGTAATTTATTATACTATGTCTTTTTGTAATAATATTTTGACTCACTTTTTGTGCTTATTTTTCTATTTGAGACTTTAGAGTTTAGATATTGAATATCATAAATAATTAATGTTAAATATTTTTATTAACAAAAAAAAAATTTAAATTAAATCTCATAATAATATTAATGAATTAATTTTTAAATTAATATTTATTATAAAATACAGTAATTAATATTTATTATAAAATACAATATTTATACAATTTACAAAATAATACGTTTAATTTAGAGATATAAAATATAAAAAAATTATTTGAATTTCTTTAAATCAAGATAATATATATATATTATTTTGTATAATTTTATATTTTCTTCTCTTAATCTTTTACCTAACTCATATTATTTTCTCTCATTTTCTTTTCATCCAAACATACCTAGAAAAAATATATTTTTCTATACATTTACTCTTTCTCTAGTTTCTTTATTTCTATATTATAAAAGAATTTATATAAAAAAAGTAGTTTGTAATACAATTAGTTACTAATCAAGGAGATTGTGTCTTTCCTTAAACATAGATTATACTGATAGTTACTAATCATGAACATTGAATCTTTCTTTATGGATAGATAATATAAATAGTCACTAATCATAGATATTAAGTCTTTTCTTAAGCATAAATTATACAATTAGTCACTAATAATTGACATTAGTCATTTCCTAAAACATCGCGTATACTAGTACTCACAAATTATGGACAATAAGTCTTTCTTTAAGTATGAATAATACAATTAGTCATTAATTATGTATTGAATTTTTCTTTAAGCATGAATTATACTAATAGTCAATAATAATGGACAATGGGTCTTTGCTAAAGCAGGGATAACATAATTAGTCACTAATCATGTCTGTAATCCATGATTAGTGACTAATAGTATAATATATGATTTAGGGATGGCTCCTTGTCCATGTTAGTGATTAATAATATAACTGATGCTTAAGGATGCTCATGATTAGTGACTAAAAGTATAACCATGCTTAAAGAAAAGCCCATTGTTCATGATTAGTAACTAATTATATTATTCTTGCTTAACGAAATACTCATAATTTATTATTAGTGACTAATATTATAATCCATGGCTAAGAAAAGACACATTGTCCATGATTAATGACTGTTAGTTTAATTCATACTTAAGGAAATGTTCCTTGTCCATATTTAGTGACTAATAGTTTAATTCATGCTTAAGAAAAAATCTATTATTCATGATTAGTGACTAATTGTATTATCCAAGTTTAAGGAATGACCCAAAGTTTATGATTAATGACTAATATTATATTCCATAGTTAAGAAAAAACACATTGTCCATGATTAGTGACTAATGATATAAGAAAAGGTTCAATGTCTATGATTAGTGATTAACTGTAGTATTCATGCTTAAGAAAAGGCCCGTAGTTCATGATTAGTTATTAATAGCATAATACATGCTTAAGGAGATCAATTTCCTTGTTAATGCTTAGTGATTAATTGTATTATTCATATTTAAGTAAAGGCATATCCATGTTTAAGCAAATGTCAATTGTGTATGATTAGCGACTAAAAGTATAATCCTTACTTAAGGAAAGACTTCTTCTTCATACTTAGTGATTAATTGTATTATCCATACTTAAGAAAAGACTTACAGTTCATGATTAGTGACTAATAGCATAACCTATGCTTAAGGAAAGGTTCATTATCTATGCTTAGTGATCAATTGTATTATTTATACTTACGCAAATGCCCATACTCCATTATTAAGGACTAATAATATAATTTATGTTTAAGGAAATGTTCTTTATTCATGCTTAGTGATCACTTGTATTATCCATGCTTAAGGAAAGACTAATAGTTTATAATTAATGACAAATAGTATAATATATGGGTAAGAAAAGTCACTAATCACGCACAATGGACTTTTCCTTAAGCATGAACAATACAATTTGTAACTAATCATAAACAATGAGCCTTTTCTTAACCATGGATTATACCATTAGTCACTAATCATGGATAATGTGTTTTTTCTTAACCATAGATTATAATATTAGTCATTAAAACTTTGGGTCTTTTCTTAAACATAGATAATACAATTAGTCACTAATAATATATAATTGGCTTTTTCTTAAGCATAAATTATACTATTAGTTACTAATCATGAACATCCTTAAACATTCTTATTAATCACTAAATATAGACAATGAGGCTTTCCTTAAGTATTGATTATACTATTAGTCACTAATCGTAGACAATGAACATTTCCTTAACCATAAATTATAATACTGGTCACTAAGTATGAATAACAAGCTTTTTCTTAAGCATGAATTATACTATTAGTAATTAATCATGGACAATAGACCATTGCTTAAACATGGATAATACAATTAGGGCGCATTTGGCACAATAGATTAAGCATGATCGGATAAGCTTATACAATGCATTATGATTTTATCAGTTGTTTGGTGGAATCATAGTTTTGTGTAAGCTTATCCAGTAAATTTTTTTTTATACATTAAAATGATGTATAATTTAATCAAGCCTTGGTAGGTAGGATTAGACTTGATTAGAATTTGATGTATAAGCTAATGTAAAACTTTTCTCATTTTCACCCAGTGAACCCCGATATCCCTTCTGCCTTCTCACTACGACCCTCACCTTTCCTCTCGTTGCCGACGAGATCTTCTTTGATAGCTACTGTCGGTGATAGCTGCTGTCGACTGTAACATCCCGAAAAATATCTGTTTAATAATAAATAATCATTTTATAATATTCATGATTTTTAGAAATTTTTCGAAAACGTCGAATATTTTAATATATTCTTCGTTTTACGTGCAAACTGAGTTGAGAATTGCTGAGGTCAGTGTAACGCTTCGGAAATTATTTATTTTACCACGAATAGTCATTTTCTAATATTTATGAATTATATGAATTCTTTCGGAATTTTTCAGAAACGACGAATATTTTAATATATTTTTCGTTTTGCATGAAACTTGAGCAGAGTCGAGAAAATGATTGTAGTGCTTCAAAAATTAGAAAATTATATGACGAATAGTCGTTTTATAATATTTGTAATTTTTTAGAATTTTCTGGGAATTTTTCGGAAACGTCGAATATTTTAATATATTTTTCGTTTTTACGTCTTGAAATAACCGGAGAAACGCGATATTTTCTCCGTGAACCTGGAACTATGGACATGTCGACGGGAGATCTTACTAAACCCGAGGCTGGATGCAGTTTATGAGGTTTCACAATTTTCGAAAAATTCTAACAGATAAAATAAAATAATACTGGGAAAAATTTATCTGTCAGATTAATTAAATCGACTTACATCAATCAGTAACTATTATCCATTGGATAATAGCATGTAATAAAAATCCTATCACATTATCCAAATGCAATCTACTTTATGTCTAATTAATTCACTTTAATTCAAATTTAATGTAAAATAATCAAAGCTTCTTTGAGAAGCTTTGATCAATTAATGACTAAAGAGCCCTTAGCTTCCAAGGGAAGCCAACACACTCACCCTCTTTTCCCTCTCTATGCACGGCAGCAGCCCACTATGGAGGGGGGGAAATTATTTTGTTTCACTTAAGTTATTACATTACACAAAATTCCTTTAACCTAAAGCCTTTCTCTCTCTACATTTCTTCTTCTTCTTTCTTCATTTTCTTCTTCTCCTCCTTCTCTCTAGAGCTACGGCCAGCCCCTCTCCCTCCCACTCATTCTTCACAAAAATTACAACCAACCACATTTTCTTAATCCTCTCCTCCTTCTAAACATCTTTCTTACTTGGAGCATCTTGAAATTCCACCATCTTCATCACTTTCTTCAAGCTTCAAGTTTTGAGTTTTTGGGTAAGCTTCAAGACTCTTCTTCTCTTCCTTGCATTTTCGGTTTCAAGGGTCTTTTAATGACCATCCACATTACATTTTTCATGTCCTTATGCTATTCTAATCAAGTCAAAAATTTCTAGGGTTTGGTGGAGTACCAATCTGAAATTACAAGGAGATTCCTTGGTGTTCTTTTGTTTTCTTCACTTGGGTAAGAGGAAGACACTCCTCCTCAACCTCTATTAGCATCTAGGAACTTTGATTTCGTTGTTTGTAAGAAAAATCCTAATGTGGGTTATTCTTTAATTGGATGACTATTATGCTTACATGTTGATTTTATGATATTCATGACCTTCAATTGATTGATTGGTTACATTGATTTCTTGGATTGCATTGGATGGTTTGAAATGGAAGAAAATGGATATGGAGTGCCTTTAGAGAGGCCACGGTTTTGAGAGTTAAAAATTGGGTAAATTGTAGACAAGTTGTAACAAGCATGAGGCTTAAATTAATCAAGCGATAAAATGGAATTTAATGGAAGGAAAACTTGAGATTGAAACCTATATATAGGGTGGCCACGGTTTTGAGCCCAAAATTGGGGTTATTGGTGAACCAATACAACAAGTAAAGGATTAAGTAAATTAAGAGTGTAACCTATAATATGATAAATTGAAAAGATTTGGGAATTGAATCCCTAAAGAGGCCATGGCATCTAAGGCCTTTTTAGGTGTAAATATGTAACTTTGGTAACTTGGAAGCATAAGTAATTATGCAATTAAAAACCTATGTAATGAGGTAGACAATTAATAAAATAGAAGAATTTAATACAATCAAAACTACATAAATTTTAAAGGACTAAGAGTGAGATTGTCATAAGACTTAAGGTAATTACAAGTGAGTGAAGAACAAGAGAGTGTGAGGCCTAAGAACTTGAATAATTTACAAATTGTATGAAATTAAATTACCTTAGAAGATTAAACTAATTGTAAGAACTGGATTGGACATGAACCTTGAAAGGGGAAACAAATTCTAAGTTAAGATTCATAATGGACCTAAGAATGTACCAATTGATTTGATCTTTATATTATAATGTTATGGGTCCATGTGAGTGACCATTTGTATTTTGATACTTATCTTGGTCAATTGTGGCATATTATGGAATTGTATGAAATTGTGAATCATACATGTTCATGCATAGAGTCTTATGCATTGTGAATGTCCTGTGGACTGTTGTAAGGCCAAGTTACCTAGGAAATTGAACACACCTTAGTGCGGGAGCGAGTAGACTAGTGTAGGTCATGTTTGACCTTGGGAGCGTCAGGGTGCGGGTCCTTCACAATAGGTAGTTGGTAGCTCTTCTACCCGTGGGGCAAACCGATACAAACGCACCGACGATCTGGACCGAGACACCGTCTTATTTCGTGATCGAGCGTGGACTGTCTGTACAATGCCTGAACGTGCACGTGGAAATTATTGATTATAGCACTTTGCCGCGGCGTGAGTTCTGAGACACGTCTCCTGATCTTTCTCTCCGACTGTTAGTGTCTAGCTCCATGGAGTAGGAATTTTGGAAAGCATGCATGTGCATCACGATATAATCTGTCATTGTGAATCCTTACTTTCCGTAACTGTGAATTATCTGATCATTATTGTAACGAACATCTGCCTGAAACTGTTTGTTTGCTTACTGTTGGACTTACTGTTCATTATTATTTGGAAATGCTGCTCTGAATTGGTATTTGGGCGCGCTGCGCCGTTTTGTTTCTGGCTGCTATAATTGGTAATGATGGTAGGATGTCTTACATCTTTTCTGTATTTCTATTATTTGCTGCTTGTGTGTACACTGTATTGATCGAAGACGACGGCAAGGAGGCGGAAGATCCCGATTTTCCTGGCTTCTGGCCCGAACGGGATTAGCATCTACTGAGGCGATGGCTGCGCGCATACGAGGATTTCTATGTGATGTGCGTCTGACCTTCCTCGGAGGGCCAAAGTGCTGGCATATCAACTTGAATTCCGATCGCTGTATCTACCTGGGGGATGTGTCGATTTCCCTAGCCTGGAGACGTCATGAGGCGTCAATCCTTATCTGCCATGTCAGCCTGCGACTGGAGTTTTACTTACCCATCCGAGAGATGTGGGGTGATCGTTACTACACCCCTTGGGAGGACTCTTTTGATTCTACTGCTCAGGCTCCTTCCCGTGGTTCCGAGGGTCCCATGAAGGTTTCCTCTGAAGAGGAGGATCCTGCTGAGGAGCCGGATACGGTCCCTCCTCCTCTGAGGGACTGATTTTACTAGTAGCTGCTGATGGCTGCCAGTGTTTTATTTTGAGGGCCTAGTGTATTATTTTAGTGGGCTGTATATTTTGATATTACGGGGAATGTATATGTATGATTCCTTGGGGGTAGGTATAGTTTTGCTTTTTGAAAATTTTCAGGCTGTATCTAAAATTACATTTGACATCTAAATATATATATAAATGTGTATGCTATTCAGATGTGAGTTCTATTTACTGTTTTATTTTTCATCGGTATTCATATGTTGCGTCGTTAAATTAAGAAACAAAAAAAAAAGAAAAAAAAAAGAAAAATATACTGCCATTTTACTCACGTACTAAAGTATCATGCAAGTTAATTTTAAACTAAATGAACCGGGTCTTAATTGTTCAAAAATTTATTTTTCGCATTTTCTTTTATGTTGAATAATGTGACGTTCCCTCTCGAAAAGGGGCGTTACATCGACAGTAGCTGCAAGGCAAGACTCCATCTCAATCTCTCTTCCCCATTGCAAGGTTAGCTCTCAATCTCTCTGCAAGCCATCATTTGGTGAGTGCTTGCCCATGGAACTTTTTAATCTATCTTTGCCCCTGTATTTTCGTTGAGGGCCTTTTCTTCTTTGGCTAACGGTTTTCTAAAATGGTTTAATGGGTTTAGTTATTTTATTTTAGATTGAGTTTGTTATTAAGCTATTTTTATTATGTTGCTTTCTTTGTTGCTTCGGTTAATAGGTTTATTTCTATTTCTGGTTATCAATATACTAAAAGTGACGGGCACAACTGCTTTCTTTGTTTTGGCAATTTGTTCTGAGAATTCTTCATATTAATTTTAGCTTTTATTGGTTTGCTGATAAGCTATTTGATAGAATACTTCAATGAAAATTTGGCCACTTTCATTGTGAGTTATTATAACTATAAAAAGAGGTTTGTATTTGTTTTTATCAATTGTTCGTATATTGGCTGATTCTCAAATAATTTGTTGTTTTGCTATAAAAGTATCCAATTGAGATGTAGAATCATAAATAATTTAGATTTTAAGTATTAGGCCATGGTTTATCAAGTGAGAATGTTGGGGGGGTTTCTGTCCAAAAAAACATGCAGCATATGTCACTGATAAATTTAAATAAGTTCAGTTAAACTCAAATAAGTTAAGTTAAGCTCATACTATTATATATGTTATTATATAAATAATATGACTCAAATGATGTGAGAATAGCGTATGGCACCGTATATTTGTGTATTCAACTTGAAAGGTTAGATAACAGGTCTGATATGTTAAAATTCTCCTTTTGTTTTGATATATGATTCCATGACATGAACCACTGTAGCTAGAGCTACTCTCAATATATGTCGCTAAAGCGTATTTGTTTCTATGGAATAAC
The DNA here is from genome assembly GCA_029884605.1 of Ormosia emarginata. Lineage (NCBI taxonomy): Eukaryota > Viridiplantae > Streptophyta > Magnoliopsida > Fabales > Fabaceae > Ormosia > Ormosia emarginata. Next base: position 72,699,595 of record JAQQTP010000082.1, read on the forward strand.
AGAGAGACAATTAATTGTACATTGTAGATTGTACTAAGCAAATATATATACCAAATATATATATATATATATATATATATATATATATATACTGAGGAGATGATTGGTTATTATTTATTACTCCTTTTGATGGTTGCATGGGAAATGAAAGAAGGTTATTAAACCATTTCTTGTTCTTGAAGTGTCTGATTTAACAACAATTTCTCTTATCATTGGATATTATTATTTCTAGTAAAAAGAATTTTATGCTTTACTACGAATATGAAAATTTAAACTAGGTTTGATTGTGTTTAGTCTGAGTTATGGATAAAGACAATGAAGCTCATAATCTATGCACAAATGAGCATACTGATCTCTACTCTAATTTTTACTTTACTATTGTATTTAACAAATTATCACTAGATATATACATCCAAAGTTGTCTATGTCTAAGACTATCTAGTAGTTCCTTTGAGACAAAACATTGTTATGTTTGCCAAAGTAAATTCATGTACATACTTGCAATTTCTGGCCTTACAGAATCTCTGTTTCAAGCTCATCAAAAGACCTGTAGAAAAGCTAAATCAACCATTTTCCTTTTCTCACCCTAGAAATATGGATCAGGGAGAAAAAAATATAAAACAACCTATTTCCCCCATTCTTTGCATAAGCCTCAGCAACTCTCCTGTTTCTTCCACCCACTGCCACAAATAATATGGTTTTAATGAAACCAAGATAATTAAGTGATGAAAAATAGGGTAAAATTAATTAGCATCCTTACAGCATGTTGTGATAAGGTCTGCTACACCACAACTCTCGAAAAAGGTGTTGTCCTTAACAGATGGAAACAACAACTTTGAAAATGCCTTCATCTTTAAAAGACCAAGTCACATGATTGCAGCCTACACATATGTAGAGAACCAAAAATAAGACACATAATAAAGATTTTTTTAAAACCTTCTGAACATATAATCCTTTAAACATACTTTTGTATTATTTCCCATCTCCAAGCCATCACCAAATCCTGTCCAATTTGCGTGTCATTCCTTAATCACTCAAAAAAATTGAAGTGAGAGAACAAAGTGCAGATACTGTACAACAAACCTGCTGTTAAGGCCACAACATTTTTCAGAGTTCCACACAGTTCAACTCCATCAACATCCTGGACCTATTTATTATATAGAACACAAATACCATAAGCACAAAAAATATCTCAATGTTACGCAAATTTTGAAGTACTCATGATCAAATGATTCTGTCTTGACAAAATTTCTTTCTATTACTGAATATTACTTTAAGCAAACTCCTTAGTTTCATTCAGAATTACTTGTGATAAGTTTTTCAACAATTTTTTTTATCATTAATTAAAGGATGTGCTGCACTCACAGCTGTCACAATAAAATAGGGAGTATACTCAGCCATTTGTGATTCTTGTTCTCACGTTAACAAATCAAGAGTCGCTATTATTAGTGAGGCAAAATAGATTCTCTTGACTTAGGTGGAACACATGCTAGACCTAGTAGATTCTATTTTCCTTTGTGTACTCAATCCTAATTTATTGAGTTTTATTTATTTGTTATTTTGATTTAGTTAGTTGTTATTGGTTTTTCTACGCTTGTATTATATGTTAATATATTTTATAGGCATGACATTTGAAAGTACTCAACAAGCTAGCAAAGTTAAAGGAGAACAAAGGGGTTGGACCGATGAAGAGTTTAATGCATTGCTGGATTTCTTAGAGGAGGCAATTGCCTTAAACAAAAGGGATGATGCTAGGCAATTTAAAAATGGTACTTTTAAATTATTAGAACAAAAGTTGGGGTCAAGTTTCGTGAAGCAGGCATAAAAGTGAAACCACATATTGAGTTAATCATGACGAGGCTTAAAACATAGTATAGTAATATATATAACATGTTGAACACAAGTGGTTTTGGATGGGATGATGTGAATAAAAGATTATAGTTGATAGTGATGGTGTGTGGAATGCCTACATCCAAGCTAAAGTTCTCTAATTTTTTTAATTAGTTTTATCATATGTCCTTTTCTTTTTTGTCTACTTCAACTAACTAATGTGACTATTATGTTTGTTTTATGTGTAAAGAAAGATGTAACTTTGAAGAACTATAGGACCAACATGTTTCCTCACTTTTATTGATTGAAGATTATCTTTGGAAAGGATCATGCTACCGAAAAAATTGCTGAAGCTCCTGCTGATCTACTTGAGGAGTTAGACAAAGAAGAACAAGCTCATGGAAATAATGTTACTACAAAACTTCCAGAGGGAGTTATTGGGTTGAGTGATGATGATATTCAGGATGTCATTCAATCAATGTCTGTGAACCAAAGTAAGAATAAGGCAAAATATACTTATTCTGAAGGTCGACGAGTGAGAAAGAGGTCAAGAGGAGAAAATGTATTAGCTACTAGTATGGACAAGTTTGTCAATTCACTTGTAGAAGTTGTTGGAAAATCTACTGATAGGATGGGTGCCATGGTTGAAAATGTCAAAGTAATATATAAAGGTGTGAAAGTTGTGAAAGACTTCTATGATGATTTAAGGGCTATCGCTGATGAATTGATGAAATTGGAAGACCTCACATCAAGAGAACGCAACAAGGCTGGTCGTTTGCTTATGCAAAATATTCCCCTTGTGCATTTGTTTTAGGGGTTTCAAGTTGAACATAGAGTTCAGTTTGTGAAAAATTTACTTGATGATAACAAATGATGCTAGTATTTCAAAAGTTTAAATGAAATATGTAGTAGATTACAATTGATAGTACATGTAAGAATTTGATCGTACTTGCTATTCAAACTTGATGTTATTTTTAATTTGGTGATGTTTTATAGTACTTGTTATTAGAATTTGATGGTTACTATTTATGAAGTTGTGTGTAAACCTGAGTTATTTTTCATATTATATGTTGTATTCAAAAACTAAATAGTCATCTAAATTCTTATGAATTTTAACTATTAAGATGTGCATTACCAAAATAAAGACGAAAATGATTACTCGATCTAGATATCTTTTAAATTTTTGCTAATTTTTGTTGGGAAGGCATAAGTTATTTTTTATTTAATATGCATAGTTATCATTATTTTTTTATAGGCCTTGGAGATTTTTATTTTTTCAAAAATTAATATAATATGATAAATTTGGATGAATATAATATATTTTTTATTAAAGGGTATTTTTGTCAAAAGTGTTAATATTTTATCATATCCAGTATTATACAGTGCATTAATAAATATATGATAGTATTATCTTATACAACACAGTATCTTATACAATGTCGTGCCAAACACTGCATAGTATTAAAATTTTGTTAAGTTTCATACTATCAGACCTTATACTATTAGGTCTAATACAATAAGGTCTTATCATATTATGCGTACCAAATGGGCCCTTAATCACTAAGTATGGACAATGAGTCCATAGATTATACTATTAATCAATAATCACGAAACTCACAAAGAAATGATCGAGGTGGTAAGCAACCTCGATCCCCTAAAATGAAGATGCGAATCTAAATATCATGGAAACCACTCTTACGAGGAGAGTAATTTTTTGTAAGCATTACTATAGATGCTTCTCACTCATATTGTCCTTTTTATTTCATTCAAAGAGAGAAGTTTTATTTAAAATTGTAAAAAAAAGTTATTAAATTAAATACTTTATTAAATATCATTTAGAATTTAATAATAAATAAAATAATAATAAATTAAATAACAATAAAGTAGTTATACAATTAAAAAAATAAATATTTTAATTAAATAAAATTTTAAATAAGAATTATGGTAAAAAAAATTATTTTTTTAAGATTCAAACCCCTCCACTACAACTGAGATTGGAAACTAGGCTAGCACTGATAGATTCAAGATTCACCGTCAATTAGACCACCGTTGGTCAGTTCCCTGTAATAGAATCAGAAATAACTAGTAACCATTTTTGTGTTCGTGTTGCTCCTTCTACTCTCCCTTTCAAATTCAATGGTGTTAAAGTCAATAGGGGAACCAACTCCAACAATTTGCCCAACCAGTTCGACTAGGTGCTATTAATGAATAGGAAAGTTCCCATATTAAAGAGTTTTTTTAAAGGAATTTTTGTTTTTAACTTTCCCATATCAAAGAATCATGATTTATGAGTAATCCAATTATCAAGAACACTTATTGAAGAGGAAAGCAAAAAATAAAAATCGATGAAAGCAGAATAAAAACTGTTGGGAAATTGCAAGTGTGAGTTGTGGATGGAAGAAGTCTCATATTAGATAGAAATGGACTAAGAGAGAGGTTTATTAGTGGAAAGGACCCATGCACCTAATACCTTAAGGTTTTGGGTTGATATATGGTGTCCAAGTCCACTTGTGGTTCCTCACTTAGTCCATTGTTGGAAATCTTCCCGTTATTTATGGCTTCCTCGGTGCTAACAATTGGTATCAAAGCCGATGGTTTTGGCTAGGACGAGTATTGGATAGATAGCCTTTGGTGGATCTAAGTTAGGGGGATCCCTTGTGTCAAAAGTCTTCCAGATGTTGTGTGGTGGTCAGGCGACGTGTTCCGTTAGTGATGGAGATAACGACGGTACAAGTATGGGCTGAATACTCAAATGCTTCCGTTGGAGGGGGAGGATAATGACTCACACTTAAGGGAGAGATTTGTTAGGAAATTGCAAGTGTGGGTTGTGGGTGGAAGAAGTTCCACATTGGATTGAAATGTGGGAATGAAATTATCATCATTATATATCAAGGCAAACAAAGATGTGAAATGGTTTAATGGATGAGATCGAGAGAGGAGAGAGAAAGGATAAATTTTCTTCTCTTTTTTTTTCTATTTTCTTCATTTCTCAAAGGGAGTGTGTTTTCATCTTCTTCATTTTTGTGTTGTATAAGATCGATTTTATGCTGCAACACCATCAGTGGGGACATTAAGATGGCAGATGAACAAAGCCCAAACATGGGTCACAACCACCTTGACTAGCGACAACACCAGTTTGATGAGTTCAACAACTAGGACGTTGCTGACTATGGGTTGATTGAGCCTTTTGCTCATTTTAATGTGTTTAGGGATTTGACTCCACCCCTCCCCACCTACTATCTTCTCTAATAGTGCCTTCTAGGCTTCTATACCTTTCTTCTTTCAAATCCCCAAACTTAAAATTTAGGTGATTTTGAACCAAAATTGAGAATAGATTGACTTATATCAACTAAGTACTGTAACTAAAGCATTTTTCTAGCTTCAAATTTAAGTACAACATATATAACTTAAATGGGGATCACTGTCAATTTGCAAAACTATCAAGCTTGACCATAACCAAAGTTACCATTGCAGAAAATTATGGATGAAACATTACGAGTCAAATGGTCAAAAAGGCAAGTGTTCTGTCCTTTACCCGATGAGGTGGTCACTAGAGAGTCCCAAGTCGGTCACCCAGCAGTTACCTGAGGAAGACGAGGTGAAATATCAACAAAGGTACTCCGATCGATCAGTCTTGGAGTCAAGATAGTAATAAAGGCATATGTAGAGAAAAGTAAACATGTCTGGCCTAGGCTGTTAGGCCGATTTATATAGAGATCTGGAAGATTGATTCTCTGGATACCTTCCATGTATGTCATTTAAGATTCTGAACGTTATGTATGGTTATTATAGCGTAAAGTCATTTGTCGAGCCATTACTCATTCGGGTATAGGCTAGTCGGACCTTACAGAAATGAGTTTAGCTTATGGTCGGATGTCAAATGAGTTAGGATAGTTTATAGTCTCCTAACTTAGTCATTTGTGATGATGAGTCATGCTTATAAGTGATCAGATGTTTAATTGGGCCGGGACGGTCTAGCTAGCATTGGAAGTTTGTGTCCAAATAAGAAGAAAATTATGGGGGTTTGTCAATTCACAAAGTGCAAAGACAAAGAAAACTAGTTTCCAAGGAGATGAAATCCCTTGTTTTCAATTACAACAACCAGGCGCCAATGGCGAAGTGGGATGTGAAGCATAGGATGAAGGATGGCAATGGGTCAGTCCAACTAAGATTGCGATGTTGTCTGTGTCAATGTAGGGATTCTCTGCCCAATTGGCTCGACTTCGAGGAAGATGAAAGATGGGAAATGGTGATGCATGATTGAATGGTCAAAGTTCTAAAGATTTTTTTGCTTGGGTGGTTGATTGCAATTGCAAAAATTTAACTTATTGTGTAAGTAATCACTAATTAATTTTAACTGTTAGATTAGCTTTACAATCAAGATGTATCCACCTAAACAATGATACCTAAAATACTTGTGATATCAGAGATTTGTCCTATTCCTTTTGGATGTTGATAGCACAATCATCCGTGTTCCACTCTTACTCACGGATCCCTACTCCCCAATTATGCTTCTTTATTCTTTCCCTGGTTCATGTTTAGGTCCCTGGTTCATGTTTAGGCATTTAGCAATAAGTATTTGTTATATGTTTCCATCTCAATTATTTTTTTTCTTTTTTTGACTAAAGCAAGTTAGTTGGTACTGTATTGCTTGGGTTCACTGGGTTTTGGTGTACACCATTATCAAGCTGCCACATATGATCTTGAAAGATTATAGGATGACTTATGATTAGGGTTGTAAACGAGCTTTAGTTATTATTACTCGACTTATTAAATGTTTGATTAAAATTGTCTATTTATAACTAAATAAATATACTCAAGGTTGAATTTTAAGGTTAATTATATAAATAAATTAAACTTAAATTTTTATAAATTTAAGATTAAAAGTTTGTGAATAGTTTGTATGTATGTGTATATACATAAACTCACAAAAAATTGTAATTTTACATAATAAAATGTATAAAAAATAATAATTTATATATTACTATCACTTAGTAAATTTTAATTCTATTTAGAGAACTATAATTTTATATATTGTTATCTACTATTTACTTAACTTTAATGACAAATTCAAGTTTTATATTTTTTAAATAAGTCAAATCTAAACTTTAAATTTAACTCATTTAAATAAATAAGTCAAACATAAATAATATACTTTTTCATAAATCAAACTTAAGTTTTAAATGTTCAATTTGACTCCACTCATTTATAATTTTATAACCTACCTTGTGATAAAATCATTTCAACTCTCAAATTTCATTATTCCTAACTGTTAGAGTTCGGATGTGTTTGTTGTTTGTTACTTTGTCTCAATCTAGATACTTGTATTAACTAATTAGCAGTGTGGTTAAAAGACAAGTGTGAATACATACCTCTTTCTTCTTTTTTTCTTATAGATGGGGATAGATAATTTTTTTACGAAAGTCTGAAGAAATAATTAATTAAAAGTACTAATAGCCCAATCTACTCTTTACGTAGTTGCGGATAGGAGAAATGCAGCAGAGACGTTTACAAATAATGTTTAGGAAACATTTATATTATTATTATTTTTTAATAAATTGTTTTTCAACAAAATCTGAAGTCATAACATAAGCACAAGCATAACTGCATAAGCATGAATGAACTTTTGCAAGAGTCAAAGATAGAGAGTGGAGAATTGAGTCCGTCTGATTTTTGACCAAGACAGCCTGGACAGCATTTGGTAGCGAATGGGCTGGAACTCAAAATGGAAGTTAGCCATCATTTTAATATTTATATTGATTTAATATAAGTTTTCTGAATCCATAAAGAAATAAAGGAAGAGGACGCACGGAAGTGCTGAGCTGGTGAAGTAAACGACAAAAAAAATTAGCAGATTTGGGAGATGAATGAGTGGTACTAGTAATATACACAAATTTTTACATAAATTTAAAATATTTAAAATAAATGTATTAATTAAATTACATTATTACTTAATTAACAATTAATTATTTTAATTTATTATAACTAATAATTTAATTAATTTAATACACCTAAATTAATTATTCTAAATTTTTGAAAAATTTCTCATTAATATATTGTCTACAGAGTCTAACCTGTCATGACCCCAAACTGACAAATCCATCCCTAACGGTCTACTTCCCACATTACTGCCAACTCCCTCACCTCTTGCCCCTTCTCTTTATGTGTGATGTACAATATATTTTTTAAAAACATTTTATTACTTTCCTGTAATATTTAGCTCACAAAAAAATTATTAAATATTTTTTTATTTTTTAAAATATTCTCTTATCTAATAAGTGATATATTAATTATTTTTAAAATATTAAGAGATATTTTATATTAATTGTTTTTATTTGAGTTTTATTAATGTATGCTCTTAGTACATATATTAAGGAATTAAAATAAAAATTATTAAATAAAAAGTATAAATATTTAATACATTTAAAATCTAAAAACATTTTTTGCTTCTTTTTTAAGTAACTTTGGATGAGTAATAATTCTATTTTAATTCTTTAACATATGCTCTAAGAATACACGTTAACAAAATCAATTTTTTTATTAATTTTATATCAAATGTTACAATTTGTTAAAATAAAATTGAGATATATTTTTTAAAAAAATAAAAAAGTATTTCTTTGCTTAAATCTATAATTCGAACGGAATAATTTCTTCAAGATGCTAGTATGAAATTCGAACTCAACTAATCAAGACAAACACACTTTCTAAATTACAAGGCCAATCATGAGATTGTATCATATCAATTTTTAACATTTATATTCATAAATTAAGCAAAAAATTAGTCTTAACTATAAATATTAGAATTTTAGTATAGTGGTTAAGCATATGTTTAGTTTTGTTTTATTTTATATTAAATCTGTTTTACAATTAAAAGTTTTCTTTATAATATTTTGATAAGAACTTCTTAAACACAAAATAGAATATGAAAAGATTTCTACATGACAATGGTGATTTGATAAAATGGCTATGCCATTTGAGACCGAGTTTGATACGTAAGATACTATGTATTCCTTGACGTGTATCAATTATACGAGTAGTTGCAACATTATTACATTGGGGTTGTTCATTCATGCATAACTAACAAGATCCGTACGTGCATATGGAACAAGCGGCGGCACCCCTATAAATGAAGAGAAAATGCAGTATATAAATAGTTATGTAAGTTGTGAATATCTTGATAGCTTAGTTGCACATACTTTTTATTATCAATTAAAGGTTGGTCGCTCGTAAGTGAACTGTGCTTTTTAAGAGACGATAAAGATTCAAATTACGTAAATGTCACTTTTAGATATAGTCTAACGGTATTATTTTGTGTTCGAATGGATTAATTTCAAATTGAAATAATATAGGGATATTTTGAAAAAAAAATTGGAAATATCATGTAGTGCATAATTTAAAATTGATTATTCTATCTTGATTTTATTTTTGTTATATATTATTTGTTAATTTTATTTCACTTTATTCACATGCAGCGAGCTTTATAACTCCTAACATTCAAAAGTGGAACAAAAAAATGTTTGGAAAATTATTCATTTAATCAGAAGAGAAGATTATTTGCACTTATTGGCGACACCCAGAAAGCCCCGGTCATAGGAAAGCTGGAATTCCAACTTCGAAGGATTTGGATGTGGTCCCTCACCGGAAGGAATTGATGTGTGGCACCTACAATTACGTATGCCAATGGATCAGAGTAATGCACAAAGTTAATGGAAATAATATTTGACACGGCAATTAAGTTTGTGTAATCATATTAACTTTATAATAAAATTTAAATTGATGGATATATTACTTTGAGAATACACCAAAAAAAAATTAAAATTCTTTCGTGTGTTTCCGCATATGAGATAATAGAGGCATTATCAGACTAAAACAATTATTCCTAGAAGAAGAAATTCTAAAAATATGCTACGAAATAATTATGGGTTGTGAGTTGATGATAAGGAAATCATTAATAAGATGGCAATTGATTTCTATATTTTTATATAAGTTAAAATTTGTTGAATGGGTGTATATAAATGAGAAATTTTAGTATGCTCATTGAGCAACAATTAATGCATGATTTTGAAAAATTTCAATCATTAATTTTAAGTTGGTGCATCTAAAATTTATGTAGATGTTCGTCAAATCAATGATAAAACTTTTATTGAAACATACATTAATTGTGTTAATGTTTTGAGTTAAGCTGAATTAAGATATTTTTTCCCACTTGTAAAAATGAAGAGGTACTACAAATATTTTTTATAGCAAAATATCAATCATACAAAATAAGTTATTTTTAACAATGACAATAGTAGAAACATAAATATCAAAGACATTATAATTTTAACATAAAAAATCCATTAGTGTAAAGAGAAAACCTAAGAGACCAAATTCAATAAAAACTTTTACTAATAAATTAATGGGTTGACCAATTAGTCTTCCTAATAACACTAAAAAATACTACAATCAATAATACATCACTAAATAAGTGAATCATTAAAGTAACAAGATAAAAGCTTCACAAAAGTGAATATCACATTTCTTTTAAAAGATAAGATAAAACAACAAATAAGCTATATCAAAGTGTATCCCTCCATACTAAAAATAACATACACAAATTTAATAAAAAATAATAAGAGTTTATCCATCTAATATTAATATGAAAGACACCAAAATTCATTTTCTTCACCTCCCATGACTACGAGGAGATCTCTCTCTCTCTCCCTGTTTTTATATTTTCTTTTCACTCTCTCTCCCTGATCCTTTATTTTTCGTTTCTTTTTTTGAAGCCTTTCATTTTTTTTTTTAACTTTTTACTTAGGGAGTCCCACTAAGAGGAGGGAACACAACCAACAAATTATTATTCTAAGTGTATGTAATAATTTTTTGTATGTAAACACCATAAGCATGGGAAAATAAACAGCTTACTATGAAGTGTAATGAAAAAAATTTAACTCTAATTTTTTTTTTTATTTTTTAATTCCTTTAATTACTTTCTATTTATTACTTTTAATTTCACTTAATTAAATTCATAAATACATAAAAGATTATTAAAAAGATTGAAAAAAAAAGAATTAGAATAAGTTTTGTTCAAATATAATTACTAATTAGCACGTGCGTGAGAATGATGTTTTTTGGTCTCACTAAAGGTCAAGGTTTGAAGTTTGATTTCCGTCTTTTAAATTTGACCAAAGCTAGTCCCCTACTATTTATTGGCAAAAAAAAATGTGCGCGAGATTGGAATGGTATGATGGCAGTGACTATGAATTTTGTTTGGAAAAGATGAAAACGACAAACAATAGAAAACATAAAAGAACTTACCCCAGCTTTAAAAAAAAACCAAAAATAAAATAAAAATATTTTTTATACTATTAAATTTAATATCATATATAAACATCATATATCAATATAAATATCAAAATATATTATATTTTAAAATAAAATAAATATATTATATATCACTATAAAAAGATATAAATTGAGTATCAAATGTGTACAAATAAGGAGATTTTAAAAAAACAAAAGATAGAAGTAACTCAACATTGGGGCTTTGAAAAATTGGAAGGGGACCTCATATGCAATGGGAAACAGCTGTCTATATAACCTTTTCCTCCATTGGACTCACTCATTAAATAGAAACCGTTAATTACTCACGTGCCACTTAATGGTAGTGGACGCCCATCCTTGCAAACCAATTCCCTTTTTTTTTAAAAAAAAAAATATTATTACATAAGTAAATATCTAAAGTTAAAAACATATTATAATATTATAGAAAAAAAAGTTAAATTTAAAAATATAATAATAAATCAATTTTTTATTTACAAAGCATTAACATAAAAAATTGTATAACATACAGATAACTCAAATGCTTGTATGTCCTTTACCCGTACCGTACTACTTTTCTGCTTATGGTCATGTATTGTTTTTCGGACTTCAATCGCACGAGTGGGTATCACGTGAGCCTCACTCGTTACTTTACATTATTTTTGTGTAAATTCAATCAGTTTTGTTAAATTTATTTTAGATTTTTCTATTTTAAGGTGTCTCCATAAGGCACATTACTCATTAACACATAAAAACGAGTTAAAACAAATTATTAAATAAATAAAAGTATTTAATTTAAAAAAAAAGTATTTAGTATTTTTAAAAAATAATTAGTATGATCTAATAAAAAGTAATAAATGCTTCCTAATATGTGCCATAAGAACATAGATCAACAAAACCCAAATTCAATTCAAGAAAGGGTGTATCTGTTTATTGATCTTAAATTGACTTTAATCTTTATATTAGAATCACTTTTTGGAAGAAAAAAAGCTATTGGACAAAAAAAAGGCCCAAGTATGAATGGTGAGAGCATTACGAGTTTAATGATATAACTAATCAAGTTTATCAAAAACGTTTATGGAGATCATTCACGCATATGGGATGGGAAAAAAATGATATGGGGGCATGACTGCACAATCTAGCTAAGATAAATATAATGGTCCCAAGTCCCCAACGCAAAGTGGGAGCGCTCAGATATTGCATTGCTTTTCGAAACATTATTATTTGGGCATTGGATTCCAGCAACTGTGCATCTGCACATGTGATTAATTTTTTGGGATACGGTGGCGTTATGTCACCGAGTCTTTCTCAGTCTTTCTAAAAATGTCATTTCCATGTACATCTTTGTTATGTACTGCCTAATCTCGTGATTAATATTTGAATAAATTGATTTGATTCTCAAATAAGCTGTGTCAATCATATGATGCAGAAAGAGCGAGGATACTTCCTGTTCCTGACCTTAAAGGATCGGTTGATCTAATTTCAATTAAAATATTGCCGTCGCATTGATCTACTTTAAGCCCCCATGCTGATTAAGCCTGTATATATAGGAAAATATTCATCTTAGCCTTATTATATATATATATCAAATTTCTGTTTTGTTTTTTTTAAGATTGTCTTCATATCAGCAATTTTTTAGCATGAGGATCAACAATGTGAAAAAGTTAATTAATGAAAAATAAAAAATTATACGCATATTAATATTTTACCACATGTGAAATTTACTTTCTTTGAATCGCTGTTAAAAGCGATGTGACATCTGACTGTGTAAGATTATCTATGATATATATATAGGTTTCTTCTTTGTCTTCATACAGCTAGCATGAGGATCAACAATGATGATTATTCATTTGCATGTGTATCTTACTTTCTTGTCCCCACAATGAAATCACAATATGTTAACCTGCAATTCATTTAACTCAAATGGCTAATGCTCAATTATCAGAATGCTTGATAAAGCATTAAAATTTCATCCTAACACGTTTTAAAAACAATTAATCATTTTATGCAGTTTGTTTACTAATTACACATTTTATATCATAACATTGGGACAATTTGGAACGGAAATAATACATGCAAACATTATTAATTACATGATCATTGTATAACTATAACCCAAATATTTAGACGTTGATAGATGTTGTCTCTTCTTCTTTCCCGATTGTAATGGTGCTCATGGCCCAAATCAAGTTAATAAATTAGGTTCGGTCTAAAGTTAATTTGACTATGTTGGGCTCTTAGAATTAGACTTGATATATTTTTCATATTAAGTTTAAGTTTCACTTCGAATTGACCAAATCTAACTTGATGTTATATAATATATTAAAACTTAAAATTTAATAAAAATTAGTCACAAATTATAAGATTTAGTGACTTAAATTAATATTCTTTTAGCTAACTTAAATTAATATTTTTACAGTGATATAATTTATTTCAAAATACATATTCTAAAATATTTTATAATTTTTGTTTAATACTTTTAAAATTTTATGACTTAACTATATATAATATTTAAATTTATATATTTTTTTAAATATTAAGTCGGTCTAATCTCAATCCAATCACAAAATGGGTCATGATCGAATCGGGACTAGGTCTACAATTTTGTGCTAATTAAAAAATCAAGTCAGGTTTAACCTAGATTAAATCCAATCTCATTAAACCTAACCTATGAGCACCCATACTCAATTGCAACTCCACTCACAGGGTATTAAGCGAGAGATGGGATGTTATAGAACATGTTTTTATCTTCTTAAGCTTAAACAATTAAGTGGTTGTTAAAGCAGATTTGGATAATTTTTCTAATGTTCCCTGTCAACTTATAAAGTCAAAGCCCTTAAGAAAATAAATATTCTACAGTTAATTTGAATTTTTAGTAAATTGAATATGTAAACACTTAAGTAATTTAAAAGGGGATAGGTGATTGTTTGTATTAAATGCATTATTTTGATTTTAAACTTCTTATTTTAAATTTTTTAGGGTAGTTATTAAAAAAAAATTCACACGGGAATCTCTAAAAAAAAAAAACAAAACCCTAATTATATTGATTTGTTGAATTTATTCTATTTAATGTTTTAAAAATTGAACTAGAGATTGAATCGACAATGTCTCTAGAACATGATTTAATTAGTTTAATTGATCAAATTTGTAGTTAATTAAACTATAATTGAATCATGATTGAAGTAAAAAATAATTGAATCGAAAAATGCGCTAACCGGAAACATGATCGATTCATGGTCCAATTGGTCGGCTCGCTTTAGTTTTTAAAACATTGTTCTATTGTTCATTGGTGAATATTTTAAATTTGCAACAAACATTAATTACTAATATTATTTATTTATTTTTAGTTTCCTATACTATACCTCTACCTGATATGTGAGAGACCAAATTTTCGTAACCCTCTTGATAGTGTTATTTCCATTCAAATGAATCCTGAAATCAAACTTAGGACTACATATTTAAATGACTCGAACTCATTCTACTCAAAACAAGACACATTGGTCTATTTATCATTTTCTAACATTTAGTCCTAATTCTTCATATAATTATTTGTTAAGATGTTTTCCCCTTAAATATAATAGAACAAGGAGAAAAAAATATTATAATAATTAATTAGGATTAAATAAATTAATAAATATAATTTCTGTTAATGATTCTAATAATTATTAATAAATTAGTATCTCTAAATATTAGACAATAAATTAGATAAGAAAAAATAAGAGTGCTCATGGCTGGCTTTAACCTGGTCTAATCCCAACTCGATATTTTAATCGGACTTAATTTTTAGAATCGATGAACCCAATTATGATCGATTAGTGATTGGACAAGACCAAGTATCAAGCCAACTTGATATCTAGATAAAATATAAAAATTAGAATATAATTATAACTTAGTCATGAAAATTTTAAAATATTAAATAAAAATTATACATTATATATTTTGAAATAAATTATAATAATATAAAAAAATTAATTTAAGATAAAAGATATTATACTTTATTATTAATTTTCATTAAATTATAAATTTTAATGTAAGTAATATGAAATTAAGTTGAGTCAAACCAAAATATAATATAATTTTAATCCAAAAAATACATCAAATCAAAATTTAAGACTTCAATTAAACTAAATTAATTTTAAACTTGACCAAATTATTACACTCAGTCAGTTATAAGCATTTATAAAAAAATAATTATAATTTTTTTACCATTATTTTTTTTATTTTTTTATATTATTAAGTATATCACTTTTTATTATTTTTTATCATTTAAATATAATTATTAAAAAATAATATAAAAAATATTTATTAAAAAATAATATAATAACACCATTTTTCAAAAGAGAATAGAGACCACTGAGATCAGTGGCGATATATGGTCCAAATGTGGCCCCACAGTAGCCAACGTAGACACATCAAACGATGACTAACGTCCAACACGTAACGGGTGAATCTTATCATAGTCTCAAAGTTATTTTAATTGGAAGTGGGCCACCATCTTATACTCACCGACTTTTCGAGAATATTATACAAATTTAATAAAAATATAAAATATATAATTTTTACATTTTTATCATAAATAGTATATATATATATATATATTTTAATATCATTTATTTTATATATATTTTTTATTTATTTTTTTTCATTTAATTAATATTCTTAAAAAAGTATTAATAATTTTTATATCCGTAAAAAAATGTAAGATCATTTTTCTAACATTTATAATCATTTTATTTCTCGATGACATGATATTATGCGGAATTCAACTAAAAAATCCGAAACTTTAACGGACCTAGCCGCCGGACAAGGAAAAAGTACTGTGTGCCCAGCTGCCACGTAGGCAAGTGCCAGCTATATCCCACCTTCGGGAGTTCCAAAGTGAGAATCAAACTCTAGGTATTCGTAATAAAGATTGGGGTCTACTCACCATGATTTTCCGCAACATGCTCGCCCCTCGTACCAGCCAAATAACGTACGGCGCTTCTTTTTTTTTTTCTGTTTTTAAGTATATATGCATTTTTTCTGTTTTGTTATATTTTTTTAAAATTCTTAATAATTTTTTTATTTAATAAAAAATATTAAATAAAAAATAGATATACATCATATTTTATAAACAAATTTTTTAATATCTCTTTACTTAATCATTTGAAAAATTATTAATATGATTGGTTAAGAAAATTATAATTATTTTTTTTATTTTCTTATTTTTTTCCTTAAAAACATTCTATATAATTTTGAATTTAATTTAAATATTTTATCAATGTAAACTTTTTTTACACTACTATTCAATTATTTATTATCATATCATAAAAATTATTTAATTCTCATAATAACTATTTTATAAATTACATATATGATAATATATGATTAATTAATAATGTAAAAAACTTTATATTACTTCAAAATTAAATTAAAATTTTATTCTAAAAAATATTTTATATAACTACTAAAAAAATGTTGACTTTATATTTGATCGTTGACCTAGTCTCCAAATTTGAATCAATCCAACCAAAGCATGCATTGAAAAATTTTGAACTTTAGGTTTTAGTTGTGGGGGAGGCTAATAATTATCTTAATTGTTTATTCACATTCACATTATTCATTAATGAATTATAATCTTATCAAAGTGAAATTAAATATAATTGATCAATATGAAATATAAATAAACAATTGGACTATAAATAATTTCATTCTTTACTTGAAATTTCTACTAGCTATTTGAGATTAGTTAACAATAGTTAGAAGATTGGATAAGATTGAAGAAAATACTCTTGCACTTGGTTTAGCTTTTAGTTTTCATTTTTCTCTATGATTCTTGCTTTTTGAATGAATGAGATAGATAAGACAGGAAGAATTTTGGGGTAATCCAAAGAAGAGAAGACCTATTTTAATGATCAAATTTGCCACATCCTTACAGATGATAAAATATAAGAGTATTTATTATATATACAGATATAAGTGTTTAGTTTTGAGTGGTGCTATTAACACTTCCTAATGTTTATCTACACTCTTAATTAATAATTTATCATTTCGATTTCCTAAATTTCACTCACTTAAATGCTTTAATTTCATTAAAGCCAAATTTTAATTAAGTATATTAATTTTGTCAAACTTAAATTTTTGTATTTAGTAAAAAAATAAAGTTTTAAGATTTAAATTTGATTCATTTTGAATATTACATTATCATTTAATTTTATATTATCTTCAAATTAATTTAATTATGATAATAATAATTTTATACGTTTAACTCTTTTAATAATATAATGATACATGATTTGATAAGAGTGTTAAAAAATATTACACCAACAATTAATCATAACTAAGCTATGAATATGACTTTAAAAGTATAATTAAAATGAACTCATTTCAAGCTATATTTAATTTTGATTTATTCTTATTGTAAAATAATATAGAAAAAACTATTGACACAAAGCTAACACAAATATCATACAAAGACAAAGAGAACCATTGATTTTCATGACCAAACTGGGGGGAAGAGAAAGAAAGCGAGAGTGTTCAGCAGTGAATACTAAGTTGTACCTAGATAGGCACGTTCTGGTGGTATCTTCTTTGCGTAGCAGCAGAGCGTGTTGAAACGGGGGAGGGTTGATACTTACAAAGACACTCTAACACTTAAGTCAGACTGTGTGCAATTAGGATTTATGGTAAAGAGCAATAGATATCTTTAGAAGGTGATTGAACCTGATATTTATAGAGTGTGATTAGGGTTTTGCCTTCCTTAATTGCAATAGGAAATCCCTATATAATCGGAACCCTGATACTGCAATTATGAATAGTTAAAAGACGGTTATAAGTGCTAAAATTTCATAATATCGTAATTAGCAGTTACAGATAATTTGATATTTATCTACTACGCAAATCTCGTGATCATGATGCTGTTGCCCAATGCCGTTATCAGATACACATGGTACCGTGGTCTCGACAATATGTCCAATGCTTAGCTAAGGTGTCCATGGCGAACTGTGGTTGGACGTGTGCCAGGTTGATCCATTGGACGTGGTCCCGGATCACGGTCTAAAACAGTTGCCCCATATAATAACCTAATTCTATATACTATACTATACTATACTTTAAGTACACTAAGTAAATAGAATTAAGTATGCCACTTTTAAAACTTAAACGTAAATACATAACTTGTATAATAACTATTAACGAGTAAATATATAGAGCCTTTACAGATGTAAGAGAGTAAGACATTTTTCTCACTTTGAAAACTTGTTCTTTACTAAACAACCACATAATATGTCTAAGATTACAAACCTTTACAAAACTAAATATATAAACTTAATTACAGAACCATTGATATAAATACAGAACTCAAATAATTATATAAATAACTTAACTAAGTCTTCATCTCCTTGTTTTACGCTTCCTTGGATCCTCCTCTAGATTTATCATGGAAACAAAAAAAAAACTGGGGTAAGAATTAATAATTCTCAGTAATAAATTTGAAATCAAGACATCATGGTAAATCCAGCTGCTTTGGGAAAAAATCAATTTTAATATAATATATGGAAAGGAGGCATAAGCCAAAACTCAATCTTTTCCCTTCCCGAGGCAACCTGTTCATTTAATTATAAAATAATTTTTTTTATTACATAACAGTTAATTTGAATAACATCTACTTTAAGCATTTAATATTATACTAAGAACAATACCTAACTTACTTTAAGTACTATCCCTAGCCTTTTCTAACAAACTTTTATCCTTGATCTTCACATTTAATGAAAACAAGACAATTGCACATACAATTGCCAATTTTATGCAATACATGATTATGTATGATTATACCTAATGAAAGTCCTAAAGTATGCT
Organism: Ormosia emarginata; assembly: GCA_029884605.1. Lineage (NCBI taxonomy): Eukaryota > Viridiplantae > Streptophyta > Magnoliopsida > Fabales > Fabaceae > Ormosia > Ormosia emarginata. The sequence goes on from JAQQTP010000082.1 coordinate 72,718,564, forward strand.
TATGTAATGATTTTTAAAAGATTTTATTTTAGAAAACACATGTTACTTATACATTTACAGGATAAACCCTAAACCTTTGTTATAGTACGCCCTTTTGTTCCCTGTACATCTTGGGTAGGAAGGAGTAGGATGCCCTATTGTTCCTTATCTTCCTTGCACTACCTAGTATGTGCGGTTATCTTCTCCCACAATAATGAGATTAACCCTTAATACCATATTGGGTATCATTGTTATCTTCTCTCACAACAGTATGATTAACTCTTAATACTCATAACCATGGCACTAAGAGCTCCCTTTTTGGCTCAAGCCTTAGGGTCATTTATACATGAAAATAGCAAGTAATAAGTTTAAAAATAAAACATGCATAATTTTTCATAAAACTATTATTTCATACACTTTTCACATAATCACATTCTCTTTGTATAATAGGGAAGCACAACCTTTCTATGAAGCTTTTCATTTATACATATATTGTAGAGAGGGAGTGACTTATCTTTTCATTTATTCAACCTCAAACTACCTTTATCTTTTCATTATCATGCGTCCCATTATTATGCCTGACAAAAACATTCATTAATGTGCATATCTCAATATGCCTCTTAACATCAATCACATTTTTCATTCATTTTCAAATTCTAGCATAGTTCATTTCATTAAACAATATACTATTTCAAAATTTCATATAGGATATACAATCATGATATAATGTTTCATATAATGCCTTAATACCTCATCCATCAATCTTAATTCATGATATCATATATGATAATTAAATTAATCACACACTATGAAATTTATCTCATTACTTGCCTATCATGGCATAAGGCATCGCATTTCATCAATTAAGCACACATATATTCCATTATATTACTTTATGCCAAAACACCTTGCATTACATAACAAAATCTCAAAATTAGAGATTTTTCCCAGTTGTGCCATGACTTCACCTTAAGAATATCGCGGCACAAATTCTTTTGTGTCGCGACTCCTAGCGCTCAGCTGAAAATCCCTATGCGGCAAAGAAATGAGGGTTGCGACTCCCTATGAATTTGTGCCGCGACTCTCCTTCAAGACTCTGGGTTCTGCAAAATTTTGCAAAACACAAGCTGAGAGCCACCATTTCCAAACATCCCAAAGGTTTTCCAATCACAAACATAATCCTCAAACACCTTTAAACATTAAATACATCACTTGTAGACTTTCTGAACCACCCAAGCATGATTTTCACAAACCAAACTGTAACTCTAACTTATAATTAAACAAGGCATACACATGCTTAAAACCAACACCATACTTTAACCAAACCAAAAATAAACTAACTTCAACCGTTTAAATGAAAACCAAGCATAGAAGCCCCAATTTATCAACCAAACTCATTTCTCATTTTCTTACAAAAGCTCAAACAAATGAGAAAAGAATGAGACAGAGGAGTTGTAGAAAGATTTTCCCCTACCTCACTTGTCTTTAAGCTTGAATTTCCTTTTGTTCTTTCTCTCTTTCTTTCCTTCTTTCTCCATCATTTTCTTCTTCTATTTTTCCTCTTCATTTCCCTTGCTGAAGGACACGTGAGAGATAGGAGAAAGTGAGATAAAATCTCACTTTTTAACAGATGAGCTTTAAGGGCATTTTAGTCCTTTTGTTGAATTTCGTATCTGTTAAGAACACTTTGATTTTATTAAATTAAATTTCCTAACTTCCAACAACCTTAAAATAAATCTTAAGATTTATAAAAAATATTATTTCACCATTTTCATAATTTTTTATATCTGCTACACCTCAATCCGATACTTAAACACTCACTCGGTATCCTTAAAAATACCGAACTGACTCCTTTTGTCTTCAAAATTTAACTACATCATCTGTCACACATTTCCTGAGTTAAATTAGTCATTTTGCATGCTGTATGCTACGACAAAGTACTTAAATTAATTCAAAACGTCACAAAATTTAGAGGACGTGTTAAATAAGTATTAAGTCTCCTCTGTAACCTTACACAAGCCTAATATGTGTAAAAAGAGGGTGTTGCATTTCTCTCATCCTTTTAAAAATTTTGTACCCAAAATTTAGCTTTTTATACTAAAATTTTGGAGAACCACCTCAGTTACCCTATATTTTATCCATCTTATTTATTCCAACTTTTAACCAAACTTAGATATTCATATTCTTCCATTCTAACGAGAATTGCCTTGTAAAGAGTCAGAAGATTGGACTTCCTTTTACCTTCTTAAAGTATACATCCTTCATGAAACTTATAGTCTATGATCGGGTATAACTTCCTGCCTCTACTAACACCTGCTGACATAGTGCCCTAGTTGATCATATACATAGTATACCAAACAAGGTTTGTCACCATGTTGTCTTTTGCCACACTTAGAACATTCCTCATCCTCTTTGCCTATCATTTTCCTCTTTTGAATATTTGTGATAATCTACTCAATGTGTAACTTTGATTCAGTAGTCTCCAATATTTTTACACTTCTTGACTAAAGTGGGAAAAATCCTTAATCCCCATAGGCCTGGCAAATCTTTTAATTTCTTTTCCTTTAATCTAAATTCAAACTTGTCACACTTTCAGTTTTCATTTGGGCTAAGCCTAACACGAGAGGAAAACTAGGAGAGTTCTCCAAACTTCACTTCACTTCATATTATACAATGGACATGCCCTATTGTTTTAGTCCCAAAAATATTCTACTCCTTTATTATCTTGTATATTTCTTAGAAAACACTTGTTTAAGAAAGTCTTCTTAAATACCTCCTACATTATATAAGTACATGCAACTTCCAATAATCTTATTGAATTCTTCCACTAATTCTCTGCTTTGCCCATTATCTTAAAAGTTCAACTAGATTAAGAATTTCCTTAATTTTTTTATTTATTCTTTGAGTCCCTTCCTTCTGTTACATTGCAAGAGCACAACATTGTCAAATCTTCTAAGACGAACCCAATTTCATCTGTGTGAATATGTGGTTTCTCCTTATCATGTACAATCTTGTAATTTTCATCATGGCAGTATACATCTTCAATAGTTTAAACCTTTATAGTTACTGTCGCGACCGATATCGCGGCGAAATAGCAGCTCACGTGATTTTAAAAAATAATTAAAATATGGAGTCGCCACCAATTTTATTTAAATTAAGGAAAAATTGGAAAACCTTTTTGGAAAATGGTCTTTGAAACCAAATCGGATTCGGGAGTCGATTATGGTTAAGGAAGGGTGGAAACTTAATCCCACAGCACCCCTAACACACCCGTCTTAAGACGGTACCTTAAGTCAATTGTGCAAAAACTTGATAATCTCAAATTTATTTATTTTATCCCTTTTAAAAACATTTTTTATTTTTTACCCTTTTTTATTTTATTTTTATTTTTATTATATATTTAAAAAAAAAGAAAAGAAGAACCAACTTATGAAAATTTAATTTTTGGCTTGACAGAATGAAAATTCTGCTCCTACGTACCATCAGGTGCAATGAGGAACTCAAAGTCACGTAGTTCTGTAAAAAATAAGTGTGAGTTGATTGATTTTAATTAAAAGATTTTTGAAAATAAAATTTTATTATTAAAAAAAAAATCATTCTTGCACAGGGTTCAAGTTAGCACTAGGCTACTCAATAAACCCTTATGATCCAAACGATATTGAAGATAACATCCGTTATTCAATCATCATCATTGATCATTGCATTGATTAAAAAAAATTATTTTTTTTTTTTTATTCTTTGGTATAGCTTTTATTATCCTTTTTTATTTTTTTTTTTTTTTTTTTTACTATTTTTTTGTCACATTTATTTACCCTTTTATATAAACAACCACTATGCTTGATTCTTTTATTTTTTTTTTCTAGATCTTCTAACTTCATTTTTTTTTTATTTTAGTCATAATACACAACTTAAAAAAACATACGATCAAAAAAATAAAATAAAAATAAATATTACCTACGTAACTTTACGTAAGACAACACACTAATAAAAGGAATCTATACACACACACACACACACACATATATATATATATATATATATATATATATATATACTACTTACGTAACTTTACGTAACACAACACACTAAAAAAGGAATCTAAGTAACTAAAGAAGGACAAAGAATTTGGCCCATTAAAAATAAAAGAAATGTCAAAAACAAGAAACAAATAGCAAAAACGAAATAAGCCCAATAATAATAGCAAAGAAACGAAAAAGATAGAAAGGTCCCTACATGCAGTAACGAAAAAAAAAGCAACAATAATAATACATGCGAAACAAAAGACAGAAAGGAAAACATGAAACAAGAACCATGAAGAACAGAAAAAAGCCAAGAAACAGATAACCAAAGAAAGTAAAAAACAGAGCACACCGTAAGAACCTCGTTGTGACACGATGCACAGTGTGGTGCTGGCTCCAAACCGTGGTGCAAGGAGCTGTACGGTTGTGTGTAGTTGCTGGCAAGGTGGTGTGGCAGTGTGGTCTCGGTGCAACTCACTTCACGGTTACGGGATGGAGTGGGACGACTGCTGGTGGTTGGTGTGAGTCACGTAGAGGGTTCTTAATGGTGTGGAAAGTGGTTATGGACATGAAGCAAGGTGGCCAGGGATGGAGGTTTGAGGTGGTGGAGGGTGAAAGGTTATGGACTTCACGTGGAGGAGGTTGTTGTGCTTGAGGATGGGGAGATGATGAAGGAGAGCTTGGTGGAGGGATATGGTGCTACGGTTGTGAGGGATCTTGAGGGTGTGGGAGGTGTTGTGAAAGCTTGGTGGGTTGCTTGGTTTCATGTTAGAGGCTTGGTGGGTTGATGGAGGGGTAGTGAAGGTGGCTTGATAGTGTGATGGTGTTTGAGGTTGGGTTGCTATTTTTGTGAAGGTGGTGAGGTTGGGTGAGTTGAAGGTGATGGGAGAGAGTGAACGTTGGTTGTGGGTGATTACCGAGTTGACTCGTAGGTTAAGGTAGTGGGGCTTGGACGTTGGAGCATGGAGGAAATTTGTTATGGAGGTGGAAGTGGTGGCTTGTTGGAGGTGAAGGTTTGTGGGTGTTATGGAAACGGAAGTAGTGGCTTGAGGGAGCTTGGTGGTCACGGTTGGAGGCTGTTATGGAAACGGAAGTAGTGGCTTGAGGGAGCTTGGTGGTCACGGTTGGAGGTCATTATGGAGGTGGAGTGAAGGTGAGTTACGTGAATGGTGAGTTGAAGGTGATGTTTAGCGTGGGTATGGGTGGCTTGATGGAAGTTTGATGATTGAAATGGTAGAGGATGAAGAATGGTGAAGATCTGGGTATGGTTGAGAACGTGAAGGTTTGCGGGTTGGTGGAGGGGTTGCTACGGGTTGAAGGGTGAATGGAGAGGAGTGGTTGTTTTGGGTGGAAGATGGTTGGAGGACGGTGGGTTGATGGTCACGGTTGGAAGTGGATGGGTGGAGAGAAAAATAATGCAATGTTGGTGAAGAGGAAAAGTGAAACCTCCTCCTTGGTGCTCTACGTGAAACTGTGGGAGTGCGGGAGCTCAACAAATGAGTGAAGATAGAGGTTAGGGAGCTTGTGGTTACGTGGTGGTGCAAGGTGGTGAGGAAAGGGGTGAAAGTGATGATGAGAATGGGGTGGTGGAGATGAGTTATGGTGTTGTGGGGGATGGGTGGTGGAGGTGAATGGTGGCTTGGAGGTTAGAGGATGGTGGTTTGTAGGTGAAGAGGAAAGAGTGATGAGAATAAAGGGCTGCTTGAAGGGTGTTATGATGGAGCTTCCTGATGGCTCTTGGATGAAGTATCGTTCTGGTGAAAATGAGAATCAATAGCCAAACCCAAAAAAAGCAGTCCCCTGGAGCTCTACGTGAACGCCCTCTCCCTTTTTTTCCAAAGCTAGAAAAAAAACAAAACCTTCTCCCCTCTGTGCGTGATCTGGTTTCTTTTTCTTTGAAAAGCAAAAAAAAAAAAACCAAACCAAAACGCTCTCCCCTTTTTCTTTTTGAAAAACCCGAGCCACCCCAAAACAAAACACAAACCCAAGAACGCATTACTGGTGCCCCTTGCGCGCTCTGCTTTCAAAGCATTGTTGTGTCTTTGCAAAGTGCATGCAGAGTCATGTTGTGCATGGCCAAAACAGGAAAAGAAACAAAAAACGAGAAAAAGGTCATTTGTTTTTTTCATCAAAAATAAACAAGCAAAAGCAACTTGTTTATTTTCTTTTTTTTTTGTTGTTTTGTTGTTTTTTTTAAATAATTTAATTTTTTATTTTTTTTATATATTTTTAGCAAATGTGGGCTTATTCTGCTTTGGGCTAAAAAAAGGCCAAAAATTAACAAACATTTTTTTGAATTTTAATTTTTCTTCTTCTTTTTTTTTTTTTTTTTCAAATTTTTTTTTTTTTTTTTTCAATTTCTTCATTTTTTTTTTTTTTTATATGGGTCAAAATTGGTGTTTCATATTGCTTCTCTTTACTTGTTTCTTGCTAGATAATAAGAATAACCGTAGTTTTCATATTATCGTCGTAATAAACGAGTAAAGACATGAACCTCAATTTTGTCCGGTAATGCATAAGATGATAAGTGCAAAACAATGCGAGAACAAATAAAAACGAAAAGCTGACATGCTCAAAGAATTAGCAGAACTTAACATGCAAGGAGCTGATGCGCTCAAGAGAAAACTTAAAATGCATGGAGACGATGCGCTCAACAGAAAATAAAATGCAAGAAGCCGATGCGTTCAACAGAAACTAAAAATGCATGGAGCCGATGCGCTCAACAGAAATTAAAATGCATGGAGCCGATGCGCTCAACAGAAAATTAAAATGCATGGAGCCGATGCGCTCAACGGAAATTAAAATGCATGGAGCCGATGCGCTCAACAAAAATTAAAAATGCATGGAGCCGATGCGCTCAACAGGAATATTAAAATGCAAGGAGCCGATGTGCTCAACAGAAAATTAAAATGCATGGAGCTGATGCGCTCAACAGGAAATTAAAATGCAATGAGCCGATGCGCTCAACAGGAAATTAAAATGCAATGAGCCGATACGCTCAACAGAAAATAAAAATGCATGGAGCCGATGCGCTCAACAGAAATTAAAAAATGCATGGACTTAAATCTTCTTTTCTCTCTTTTTGTTCCTATTTTCTTTTCTCTCCTTTTTGTTCCTCTTTTCTTTTCTCTCCTTTTCTTTTCTTTTTTATTTATTTATTCAAAGTTATCTTAACCAACGGCGATCCTGAAAAGCTTTGACCAATCAAACCCTTTGTGCATGTACTTTCTCTCATCAGACCCTTCGATTGGCTTGTAATCTACTTGATTTTCTGATTTCCTTTTTTCATTTTTATGACCACCCTGTTCTTCTTAGCAACACATCACAACTTGTATCCTGAAATACTGAGATCTAAATTAATCATTGATGGATTGCTGCAAAATTGTCAGACGAAATTGTTGACTTTAAGTTTATTTTATTTGAGACATAAATTAAACATGCATTCATGAATGGACAGAAATTTGTTAAATGAACAAACTTCCTTTTATTATTTTGGTAATGTATTTATACATGAACTTTTTGACAAGACACGAACTTGAAAGACCAAAGAAAGTTTGCAAGAAAAACAACAAAAATTTGCCCCAGTATTGGTTCATTGTTCCTCATTCAATTGATTCCCTGCAACTATTTGATAACTCAACCACTGTCTCTGTTGCTGCTTTCTTTAACACGGATCTTCTTTAATTCCTCAGAAAAATTTTGCCCCAGTATAGCCAATTCAATGCGAACAACTTGCCCACGTGTAACTGATTGGACGCACATCAAAAATTGCCCCAGTTTGGTGAATCCCTCGAATAGTTTCAGGCCCACTTTCTTTGAGATTTTGCCTATTTGTTTGTCCTAACTTTTGCTTAGACTGCCTTTTCAGGTTTTCAGCCTAACGGACTCTTTTTTTATTTTTTTTTCATTTTTTTCAATTGCTCTAACTTTTGCTTAGGCCGCCCTTTTGGGGTTTTAACCTAACAAGCTTTTTCTCTTTTTTTCTTTTTAGGCATAAAATCTCTTGACAACATCAGTATTCACAGGCTTTGGCAATTCTTCTCCATCCATATTCTGTAAAATTAACGCTCCTCCTGAAAATGCCTGCTTGACTATGTACGGGCCTTCTTAATTCGGAGCCCATTTTCCTCTGGCATCCTCTTGGTTAGGGAGAATCTTTTTCAAAACCAAATCGCCTGAACGAAATTCCCTGGGACGAACTTTCTTGTCGAAGGCTCTGGCCATTCTGCTTTGATACAATTGCCCATGACAAATAGCTGTCAATCTCTTCTCTTCTATCATATTTAATTGCTCATGCCGAGTCTTCACCCATTCAGATTCCTCTAACTCTGCTTCCATCAAAACCCTTAGAGAAGGGATCTCGATTTCTATTGGAGAGACAACCTCCATCCCATACACCAAAGAGAAAGGCATTGCCCCAGTGCTTGATCGTATATTGGTACGATATGCATGCAGAGCATAGGGTAACATTTCATGCCAGTCTTTGTAGTTCACCACCATCTTAGCAACAATTTTCTTCACATTCTTGTTCGCTGCTTCAACTGCACCGTTCATTTGAGGCCTGTAAGGGACTGAATTATGATGCTTAATTTTGAAATCTTCACAGAACTTTTTAATCTCAGCACCATTGAGATTGGTACCATTATCTGTGATTATCCTTTCTGGAACTCCGTATCTGCAGACAATATCCCTTTTGAGGAATCTCAAAAACACTTTTTGAGTTATGCTGGCATAAGAAGAAGCTTCTACCCACTTGGTGAAATAGTCAATCGCCACTAAGATGAAGCGATGACCATTGGATGCTTTGGGATTAATGGGCCCGATGACATCTATTCCCCACATTGAGAAAGGCCAGGGAGATACCAAATTATGCAAAGGGAAAGGAGGTGTGTTGACTCGATCTGCATACATCTGGCATTTTTGACACTTCCGTACATAATCTATGCAGTCTGTTTCCATTGTGGACCAATAATAACCACTCCTTAGAATTTTTCGAGCCATCATATGACCATTAGCATGAGTTCCACAGATTCCTTCATGAACCTCAGTCATGATTATACGAGCTTCACAAGCATCCACGCATCTAAGTAAAGTACCATCATGACTCCTTTTGTACAAATCCTCTCCATTCAAGAAAAAGGTCATCGCCAACCGACGGAAAGTCTTCTTATTCACCTCACTTGCCCCCGTTGGGTATTCTCTGCGCTCAATATACTGTTTGATATCATGATACTAGGGTTTACCATCTGGCTCGCTTTCCACATTAGCGCAACACGCACGCTCACTGTGCGTCTTCACCTGGATGGGTTGGACATTATTATGAATATCCAACTTGGTCATTACAGCCAAAGTGGCTAAGGCATCTGCAAACTGATTCTTGTCTCGGGTCAAATAGGAGAAAGTCACCTCCTCAAACTTCTCAACCAACTGGATCAAATACTTTTGATAAGGTACCAACTTTGGATCTTTGGTTTGCCATTCATCATTCACGATAAATGATGAGTGTTGAGTCTCATACTTTTAAACGCTTGATCCCCAAGTCGATTGCAACTTGTAAACCATTAGCACAGGCCTCATACTCCGCAACATTATTGGTGCACTCAAAATCCAACTTGATAGCGACTGGGTATTGCTTTCCTGTTGGTGAAACAACCACGGCTCATATGCCTCTACCATGCATATTAACCGCTCCATCGAAATACATCTTCCAAACAGGTTCTTCTTCTTCTACTTCTGCCATCAGTATTTCTCCATCAGGGAACTCAGATGTCACTAGTTGCCCACACTCAAGAGGGTTTTCAGCCAAATGATCAGCAATCACACTTCCTTTGATGGATTTCCGAGTCATGTACTGGATATCAAATTCTGATAGCATCACTTGCCACTTTGAAACTCTTAATGAAACATGAGGACTTTCAAATATGTACTTTACGGGGTCTATTCGGGAGATCAACCACGTGGTGTAATAGAGCATGTACTGTCGTAACCGTTTTGAGGTCCATACCAGCGCACAACAAGTCTTCTCAATAGCCATGTAACGAGCTTCACAGTCATTAAACTTCTTACTCAAATAGTAGATTGCTTGCTCTTTCTTTCCCGATTCATCATGTTGTCCCAGCATTGCCCCCATCGAGGTGGGTAATACAGTTAGGTACAAAACCAAAGGGCGACCCGGCGTGGGGGGTACCAAGATAGGAGGATTCATTAAATAAGCCTTTATCTTGTCAAAAGCTTCCTGACATTCTTCATCCCATTTGCCTGGTTGATGCTTCTTCAACAACTTGAATATAGGCTCACAGGTGCTGGTTAAATTAGCAATGAATCTGGCAATGTAATTGAGTCTCCCGAGAAAACTTCGCACTTCACGCTCCGTCTTAGGGGCAGGCATCTCTTGTATTGCTTTCGCTTTATCTGGATCCACCTTTATTCCTTCTCTGCTAACAATGAATCCAAGTAATTTCCCAGTAGATGCTCCAAAAACACATTTAGCAGGATTCAATCTCAACTTGTACTTTCTGAGTCTTTCAAACAGCTTACGCAGAACCTTTACATGACTTTCTCCTTCTTTAGACTTGGCCACTATATCATCCACGTACACCTCAATCTCCTTGTGCATCATGTCATGAAACAGTGCGACCATAGCGCGCTGGTAAGTAGCCCCAGCATTCCTTAATCCAAACGGCATCACCGTGTAACAAAACGTTCCCCAAGGAGTAATGAAAGTGGTCTTTTCTTTGTCATTGACATCCATGGGAATTTGATTGTACCATGAGTATCCATCCATGAATGAGAACCTGTGATTCTTAGCAGTGTTATCAACCAGAACATCAATGTGAGGGAGTGGGAAATCATCCTTCAGGCTAGCCTTATTCAGATCTCTATAGTCCACACACATTCTGACTTTTCCATCCTTCTTAGGCACTGGCACGATATTAGCTACCCACTCTGGGTGTCTTGACACTTCCACAAACCCTGCTTCTAACTGCTTAGTCACTTCTTCCTTGATCTTCAGAGACATATCGAGATGCATCCTCCTTAACTTTTGTTTCTTTGCCTCAATATTCGGGTATAGCGGGATTTTGTGCGATGCTATCTCTGGGTCCAACCCTGGCATATCCCGATAAGACCAAGCAAAAACATTCATATACTCTTTGAATAGCATGATCATCTCTTCAAACGGGTTTGCCACTACTTTCAATTCCTTTTCTCTTCCTCTCGTCCCCATGTTGACAACTTCTGCTTCCTCACCATTCAAGACAAATCCCTTATCTGAGTACTCCAGTAATTTTACAAAATTTTCAACAACTTCTTCCTCTTCCCCAGATCCAGGGTCTTCTTTATCAAACATTGCAAGAGAATCAATTGATGAGTTTCCGAGGTCCCTTTCAGGAGGCGAACTTTCTGCGAAACTTAGATCCCTGGAAAGCAATTTTGCGTGGAGTTGGAAAAGCAAAATAGAGTAGGAACGACCAAGGAAGAACAAAATATAGTACATAAATGTAAAAAGAGAATTGATAAATGCGAAAGGACAAGTCAAAGGGTACGACAAAAAAAGAATGCTGAATATTCATGCAAATTCATTTAATCAATGTCTCAAGTAACATAAACCATAAGTTCAAAACAATTTAAACATCTGTTTCACAAAATGACAGGACAATTACTTTGAAACAATCACATCAATAATTGGTTCAGATTTTCGGTTCTTCACGGCTCCTCATCAAGAATGGGACGGATTGCCTTGTGCTCTTCTTGGCTCTCTTCATGCAAAGCATTAATAGTGAGGCGGTATTGAGGTTGAATGACCTCTTCGGGCATAATCACCTCAGCCGGTGCTGGGAATGTTTCCCTCAGGTGGGGAATATGCTTCATTTTCCCCTTGCCATTCATTTTTTCAAGAGTCATGCTCCTCATATGCTCTTCCAGAGATGCTTCATACCCTATCCCAAACTTGTCGACTTTCCTGGGAGTGACACGGTGACCAAGTACCTTGCAACTTTGAACCCAAACCCTTTCCTTCCTGGTATCCACTACTAGCCATGATCCGGGCCACCACCTGATTCACACTTGGTGTGAGAGATTCATCTTTACCAAGTCCGGTCTCAACTACTTCGAAACTATGCCACATATTCTCCTCTTCTTTTTCTGCACTCTCCACATACGACACTGAAACCGATTTTGACAACATAATTTCTTCCTCTCCATGTATGGTGATAACCGACCCATTCTCAATGTATTTAACACTTTGATGCAGGGTGGAAGGAACAGCACCGGCGGTATGGATCCATGGTCTCCCCAGTAGCATGGTGTAGCCAGGCTCCATATCCATGACTTGAAACAGCGCTTGAAAATTACTTGGACCAATCTCTAGCGGCAACATTATCTCTCCCATAATGTCTCTCTTATTTCCATCAAAAGCTTACACCACCATTTCTCGAGGCGACAATTCGTCCTCACTTATTGATAATGAGGTTAGAGTTGACTTAGGGATGATATTCAACGCAGACCCCCCATCGATCAAAACTTTTGCAACTATGTACCCTTTGCATTTGAAGGTTATGTGCAAGGCCCGCGGGTTCTTCTCAGATTGAGAGATGATCTCCTCATCAGTGAATGTGATCATATTAATGCGTTTCACAGGGTCTACCATGTTAACCACACTTTCAGGAGTAACATCGGGCTTCACATAGGCTTCATTTAGAATTTTTAACAACGCCTTCCGATGCATCTCAGATGTCAAGATGAGTGACAAAAGAGATATCCTGGCCGGTGTCTTTTTTAACTGTTCCATCACATCATATTTGCTCTGCTTCATTATTTTCAGGAACTCCTCTTCACCTTCTTTCTCTCTCTCGTCTTCTCTTGACATTTCCTCCCTGCTCCCTTCCTTAACAATTTTCTCCTTTTCTAACTCTCCTGGGCCATAGTATCGCCCACTCCTGGTGATTCCCCCTACCTTGACTATATTAGTCACCAACTCCTCATCTTTGTGTGCTTCAGCAATTCGAGCCTTCAAAGTCTCTTCCCCGACTCCTTTTGTCTCTACCTTGGTTTCATAATTCCATGGTACTGAATGAGTGTCATTATAAACAAACGGCACTGGCTTCTTGATTGTTACCACTACTTTCTCTGACGTTGAGACTTGGTTGGGATGTGGCACCTTAAGCACAAAGCGTTCGATCACATTAACCTCTTCGGAGGAGGCTAACCCTTGTCTCGCATGTATTACTCCCAAAGTAAGCAAACCTTGGACTCGAACCTTGAAGTCCCATCAATTCTCAATATCATGTCCCATTCCCCCACAATGATAAGCACAATTTGACTCTGCATCATATTTTTCTTTTTCTTTCATCGTGGCGGCTGGTGCAGTGATATTTTTCCTTCGAATATCCTTGCCATCGGTGTACGCAAACTCATGGTCTTTCTTACGGATGACCCTTCCACCTCTAAAGCATTCACCACATTCTTTCCACCATGATTAGGAATTAGGTTGTTAACGATACTAGGTCCAGCCTCTTCCTGGATATCAAGCTTCCCATAGGCAATTAATTTTCTTACCGCGGTCTTAAAAGACTCACAGTCTTCAATTGAATGCCCCGGGATATCCATATGATACTTGCAGGTTGAGTTCGGGTTGTACCACGATGGAAATGGTGGTTCTAATGGACGCACAGGAATTCCCGAAATAAGATGAGCATCAAACAACCTTTGGAATAGGTCTGCATTCGGAATGGATAACCTTGGAAAGGGGGGAAGGTTTTGAGGACGAAAACGGCTTTGGTTTTGGGGGTTCGAGCGAGGTTGTGAGTGGTTTGGGTAATTCTGCGGAGGTGCAGGTGGGTATCGGGTATAAGTTGGGCGAATTGGTGTATATGGTTGTGGCGAGGGGACGTTGTTAACTTGGAATTGTGGTGTTGGGGTGAAGTTTGCGGCCGGTATAACTTGGTGGGATGGATAATGAGGCAGTGGCAGTGTTTGGTATGGAAAGTGAGGGTTGGGGTTGTATGATGGCTGATGGCTTGGGCTATATCGCGGTTTGAGATTCTGTTGAGGTTGGATATAATTCACCTCAGGTTCCTTTTTCTTCGGCTGGAATCCTTTCTTGAAAGTAGTATTCTCTGTGCTACTCATTGGCAACTTCCTAGTTTTGGCCAATATTTCAATTCTTTCTCCAGAAGTTATTAAATCTGCAAAATCCTTATAGGTTGCCCCAGCCATCGCCCCAATAAAAGGGTTTCCTAGGGTCCCCAAGAAATACGAGCACATCTCAGACAATGTTAATGGGGGCTGGACTTGAGCCGCCAAGGCTCTCCACCTCTGCGCATATTGCTTGAACGGTTCTTCATTACCCTTCGCATTAAACTCAAGCTGTTCTCGGGTTGGGGCTGCGTCCAGATTGAATTTGTACTGATCCATAAATAAGTCAGCCAATTCTATCCAACGAGAGATTTTTGAGCGATCTAACTGAAGATACCATTCTAGGGCGGGACCTGTAAGACTCTCATGGAAGAAACTAATGAGGAACTTATCGTCCCTAGACCAAACAGCCATCTTGGTCCCATAACTGATCAAATGGAAACGAGGGTTGCCGCTCCCGTCATACTTCATAAAATCAGGAATCTTGAAGTTGTTGGGGATTACTACATCCGTAGTAGGACATAACTCCTCTATCCTCAAGGGTCCATACGCATTGGGGCCCTTTATTGCCTTGATCTGTTCCTCCATTTTCTCCATCCAATCTTCTTTCATCATATCCTTCTCAGTTATGACGTGACTATTCCCCGAATAAGGCATTGTCACGTGCCCCGGAATAGACACATGAGGTGGTTCCCAAGTAGGGCCCGTATAACCAGGGATTTCATTATGAGCGCCTTCCAAAGCGTGATACCCTTCCCCAATGGGCATGACTATTGATGCTGTTTGAGGTGGTCGCTCGTGGATTCCTACAGCGATGCCTGAGGTTATGGCTGAAAAGATCAGAGCAGTCACTGATGGCACATTTGCACACGTTTCAACCCCATTTGCATTTCTATTTCCACTTATTAAGTGGAGAGACTCCCTTATATCTTGCAATATCGCTTCCAACCTCGCTTGGTTCTCTGACACCTCATTTATTCTTCCTGTCATTTCATCGACCTCCCTACTCAAGTTTCTTCTTGTCTCAGAATTATCAGTAGTCATTCTGGTCCGAGATCTGGTATTGTGAACTCGGGTTAGATTGGTCTCTTCTTTCCTAGGCCGCGCAATGATTCCTGATCCAAATTGATTTATTAAAGCAAAAACACGTTAAATAGAGAAAAAGAAAAAAAAAAGAGTTAACACTATTGTGAGGATGCTTGGCGATTGTGGGAAGATTCGCATGGTCATTCAATAGCAAGGCAGGATTCCCGATTTAGCATTAGCGGGTTCACTAATGATGCCCTCTTCAAACAATGCAATCATTCTTTCACCAAATACCATGATTCCCGAAATTTCGCTAAAGGACAAATTGTCTCAGGGCGAAAATACGGTTGACAACCTATTCAAGGGGGAATTCACCCCTCAATGAATAGTGCCTGAATGAAAAGCAGTAACATCAACATTCAAAGCAAAACACTGCAACTAGTCATTCATTTCATTCCAAAATTAATCAATACAAGGTCTCAGTCTCCTCAAAGTGTAACATAAATTACATTACATCAATAATTTCGTTTGTTTCTTCCTAAGACCTTTAGCAAGACCTCGACAATACGTCATAAACTCGGCTATCTTCTGTGGTAGCCTTAGCAATGGATTCATACGAATCTGAAGGTCTGCTTCATCAAAACGACTAACTAGTTGCGTAGTATAATATTGCAAACTGTTAGACATGTCCTCATATTTCGTCATCCAATATTCCTTTCGAGCCCTTTCATTTTGAGCTGTCCATTGCCATGCACCTTCACTTTCTGCTCTTTGCAGTCTTTGTCTCTAAGCTTCGAGTCTCCATCGCTCCTTTTCTTGCTCTAGTTCTTGAGCTTTCAACTCCAAATGCCTTGCTCTCTTGTTTGCTTCCTTGAGTGAATTATAATATTCTGCAGCCAATACTTGTCCTTGATCGGAGCGTCATTTCACTTCAACGAGAGCCTCTTGTAAAGATTGCATCCTTTGGTCTTGTGCTCTAGTATTCGCTTCCAATTCTTCTTTCTCTTACAGAATCTTCTCTATCAATTCTTCTTGGGCACTTACCTTCACTCGTAGCTCTTGGACTTCTAAAGTGGTCTTGTTTGATTCCACCTCTTTTCCTCTTCTTGCCCTTTTTACCCGGCTCGGGGCTTCAGCAGCATCAGCTTGTGCATCCTTTAAGTCTTCAATCTTGTCGGCTAACTCGGCACCGACTTGAGTGAATGACGACTTTTAACTCGGCCGGCTTCCTTCCCTTGTTCCAAAACGCATCTGCGCTTTCATCCTCTCTATCTGGGTAGTCATTTGAGATATAATCTGAAAGTGATTTTCATCACTTGACACCGCCTGAGGGGTACTATTTTGAGCCCTCCTTGTTGCTCTCCATTGTAGGTACTCAGGAGTAGGAATTACCACACGTTTTCCCAGTTCTTTCCTTCCTACCCTATGAATATTCTTCCAAGCATCCCTGACCTCCTTTTCCTGCTTGGTAGTGGTTCCATCTTTCCTATATAAAAAGCTAAATCCTCTGAGTTGTGTCTCGTCAGGCACGTGCTAAGTCCATTGGAGTTGTCTAAGCACGAGGACCGGTGAGAACGATACACAGCCTCTCACGCCCATTAAAGGAATGTTAGAGAAGTCACCATAACTGAGCAATATCTCTTCCCCATGATACCATGAGCAAACCCATTTGAAAGAGTCTGATCCCGTCTTCATGAACTCATCTTTCCATTCATGGGCTTTCTGCTGCTTCACTGGAATGCGACCAAAATTTCTTAGCGGATCAGGTAAGAGACCAGGCGATTGTGTACATCCATGTGCGTCATGACCCAAATATACAACATGTGTGTGCAACATCGAATCATTCCCCCACCTTTTTTGTGGCAAATCTCCATGGTTAAGAAAGTATCAGCGAGAATAGCAGGGATTGGATTTGCCCTATGATTCTCAAACTTGAAGAAGGCATCCATTGCTGCTTGGTCCACTACATCTGAAGTGAATGGGAATAAGACTAATCCAAAGATGGTTAGTGCCAATGTCTTGTTAAAGAGATCCCACCTTCCTTGTTGCGCTAGTATCTCAAGATGCGCTTCCAGGTAACTCTTCTTCAATCCTTGTGTTCCTCCTCTCTTTTTCATTCCTAACTGATTTGCCTGAACTCCTATGAGTTCTGCTATTTTTTCTTCTGACACATAATATCCTCCATAAAGGTAAACATTGGGATACTTGCTCATTGGGAGTCTCAACATGATGGCATACTCTTCTATGGTCGGTGCAATATCCAAGTCGGACAGCTCAAAACATCTCAGAGAACAATGCCAAAACTGGGCAAGGCCACTCAAGACAGGTTCTTCAACAGGGACGCGCAACAAATCTAGGATCTGCCTATAACTGCTTGAAAACTCTTATCGAGCCTTAGGGGTCATATGTTGAGTAATGTCCTTCACACGCCTCAGATCACTGTCATTTACTGTAATCTTCATATTCCTCTTGAGATCAACGACATTGCTGGTGTTTTTCCTTTGGCCTATCTCTTCTATTCCTTGCTATTGAATGAGCACTAATCTTTTCACTTTACCAACTAAACTCACCCTACAAAAAGAGTAAAAGAAGAATGTAAGCAAACTAACAAAAATGAAGAATGCATCCTAAGGGTACCCCTCATCGAGGTAACTCTAAAATGTATCCTAACATTCTACATGAAGAAATCCTTATAGGGTCGTGAACCCAAAGGATTATGCCTGATTTGCTGATGCATGCGCTCTTTATTTTTATTTTTTTTTACGCAAGAAATTGACATGGAACTGTAAGATGATGCTCTTTTTTTTTGGGAATGTGATGCAAATGCAAGATAATGCATGTCCTTTTTTTTATTTTTCTTTGGTTTGAGAAATGCTATGAATGTCCTGCAAATGCAAGACGATGCATATCTTTTCTTTATGTCTCTTTTGTTTAAAAAATGCTATGAATGTCATGCAGATGATATGAAAATGCAAGATGAAACATTCCCCTTTTTCTGATTTTTTTTTTACAAAGAATGAATGATATGAGAAATGAACAGATAAAGAAGAAGTACGCTCCCTTTGTGTCCTAATCAGGTGAAACTTAAAAGTTAGATTTCCTTAAGGTCACGACTCTAATTTTGACAGCCACTATGTTCAATCTATCAGTGCAAGGTTTTTAGAACAGATCTAGACCTCTAAAAGTCATGGTCCCCAGATTGCCCTTATCTCGAAAGACAAGGATCCAATTCATGAATAAATCACAAGTAGGGATAAACCCTCTCAATATGACTAGTCCATGATACCAATAACAATCTGAGTGGTGTCTCAACCAATGTCAAGTGAGCATGAAGCCCCTCAATAACAAAAGTCGAGACCCTCCTATTCCTCGGGTTTGCCTGATGACTCGGAGTGTAGAGCCCAAAAAAGTGTGTGAGGTAAGTGATAGTGACGTGTGTGAGGGAGCATACAAACCTGTACCAAAAATTACCCCCCAACCTGCAAAATATATATACAATAGCTAGCCAGCAATCATCTACCCTATGGTTTAAACAATTAATCACAAAATATATACAAGTAGAAAATATATACGAAAATAATGATATTAGATATTTACAAAATAAAATAAAATCTATTTACAAACAAATAAGAAAGCAAAACAAGGACAAAAAGGGTAAAATAAATAAATAGAGATTATTAACAATTTGCACAACTAATAATAACAGGCTTGACTCTCCAAGCTTCCCCAGTGGAGTCGCCATCTGTCGCGACCGATATCGCGACGAAATAGCAGCTCACGTGATTTTAAAAAATAATTAAAATATGGAGTCGCCACCAATTTTATTTAAATTAAGGAAAAATTGGAAAACCTTTTTGGAAAATGGTCTTTGGAACCAAATCGGATTCGGGAGTCGATTATGGTTAAGGAATGGTGGAAACTTAATCCCACAAAGACTTCTAACACACCCGTCTTAAGACGGTATCTTAAGTCAATTGTGCAAAAACTTGATAATCTCAAATTTATTTATTTTATCCCTTTTAAAAATATTTTTTATTTTTTACTTTTTTTTTATTTTATTTTTATTTTTATTATATATTTTTAAAAAAAAAAAAAAGAAAAGAAGAACCAACTTATGAAAATTTAATTTTTGGCTTGACAGAATAAAAATTCTCGCTTCCTACGCACTCGAGGTGCAATGAGGAACTCAAACTCATGTAGTTCTGTAAAAAATAAGTGTGAGTTGATTGATTTTAATTAAAAGATTTTTGAAAAGAAAATTTTATTATTGAAAAGAAAAAGAAAAAAAAATCATTCTCATTGACAGGTTGAAGTTAAGATTTAAATGCTACTCAATAAACCCTTATGATCCAAACGACATTGAAGATAACATCCGCTATTCAATCAATCATCATTGATCATTGCATTGATTAAAAAAAAATTTTTTTTATTTTTATTCTTTGGTATAACTTTTATTATCCTTTTTTATTTTTTATTTTTTTTTGTTTTTTACTATTTTTTTGTCACATTTATTTACCCTTTTATATAAACAACCACTATGCTTGATTCTTTTATTTTTTTTCTTTCTAGATCTTCTAACTTCATTTTTTTTATTTTAGTCATAATACACAACTTAAAAAAACATACTATCAAAAAAAATAAAATAAAAAAAAATTACCTACGTAACTTTACGTAAGACAACACACTAATGAAAGGAATCTATACACACACACACTATATATATATATATATATATATATATATATATATATATATATATACTACTTACGTAACTTTACGTAACACAACACACTAAAAAGGAATCTAAGTAACTAA
This sequence comes from Ormosia emarginata, assembly GCA_029884605.1. Classification (NCBI taxonomy): domain Eukaryota; kingdom Viridiplantae; phylum Streptophyta; class Magnoliopsida; order Fabales; family Fabaceae; genus Ormosia; species Ormosia emarginata. Next base: position 72,738,537 of record JAQQTP010000082.1, read on the forward strand.
AGAAGGACAAAGAATTTGGCCCATTAAAAATAAAAGAAATGTCAAACAACATAAACAAATAGCAAAAACGAAATAAGCCCAATAATAATAGCAGCAAAATGAAAAAGATAGAAAGGTCCCTACATGCGTAACGAAAAAAAAACAGCAATAATAATACATGCGAAACAAAAGACAGAAAGGAAAACATGAAACAAGAACCATGAAGAACGAAAAAAAAGCCAAGAAACAGATAACCAAAGAAAGTAAAAAACGAGATAACCAAAGAAAGTAAAAAACAGATAACCAAAGAAAGTGTGGTGAGCACACCGTAAGAACCTCGTTGTGACACGATGCACGGTGTGGTGGCGGTGTGGCTCCAAACCGTGGTACAAGGAGCCGTACGACCGTGTGTAGTTCTTTGGGGCCGAGGGTGGTGTGGGAGGAAGTGTGGTCTCGATGCAACTCACTTCACGGTTACGGGATGGAGTGGGGTACGTGGTGGTTGCCGGTGGTTGGTGTGAGTCACGTAGAGGGTTCTTGATGGTGTGGAAAGTGGTTATGGACATGAAGCAAGGTGGCCAGGGATGGAGGTTTGAGGTGGTGGAGGGTGAAAGGTTATGGACTTCACGTGGAGGAGGTTGTTGTGCTTGAGGATGGGGAGATGATGAAGGAGAGCTTGGTGGAGGGATATGGTGCTACGGTTGTGAGGGATCTTGAGGGTGTGGGAGGGGTTGTGAAAGCTTGGTGGGTTGCTTGGTTTTGTTGGAGGCTTGGTGGGTTGATGGAGGGGTAGTGAAGGTGGCTTGGTAGTGTGATGGTGTTTGAGGTTGGGTTCTTGTTTTTGTGAAGGTGGTGAGGTTGGGTGAGTTGAAGGTGATGGGAGAGAGTGGACGTTGGTTGTGGGTGATTACCGAGTTGACTCGTAGGTTAAGGTGGTGGGGCTTGGACGTTGGAGCATGGAGGGTGTTATGGAGGTGGAAGTAGTGGCTTGTTGGAGGTGAAGGTTTGTGGTCATTATGGAAACGAAAGTAGTGGCTTGAGGGAGCTTGGTGGTCACGGTTGGAGGCTGTTATGGAGGTGGAGTGAAGGTGAGTTACGTGAAGGGTGAGTTGAAGGTGATGTTTAGCGTGGGTATGGGTGGCTTGATGGAAGTTTGATTGTTGAAATGGTAGAGGATGAAGAATGGTGAAGATCCGGGTATGGTTGAGAACGTGAAGGTTCTTTGGGTTGGTGGAGGGGTTGCTACGGGTTGAAGGGTGAATGGAGAGGAGTGGTTGTTTTGGGTGGAAGATGGTTGGAGGACGGTGGGTTAATGGTCACGGTTGGAAGTGGATGGGTGGAGAGAAAAATAGTGCAATGTTGGTGAAGAGGAAAAAGTGAAACCTCCCTCCTTGGTGCTCTACGTGAAATCCGTGGGAGTGCAGGAGCTCAACAAATGAGTGAAGATGGAGGTTAGGGAGCTTGTGGTTACGTGGTGGTGCAAGGTGGTGAGGGAAAGGGGTGAAGGTGATGATGAGAATGGGGGCTGGTGGAGATGAGTTATGGTGTTGTGGGGGATGGGTGGAGGCCGTGAATGGTGGCTTGGAGGTTAGAGGATGGTGGTTTGTAGGTGAAGAGGAAAGAGTGATGAGAATAAAGGGCTGCTTGAAGGGTGTTATGATGGAGCTTCCTGATGGCTCTTCGATGAAGTATCGTTCTGGTGAAAATGAGAATCAATAGCCAAACCCAAAAAAAGCAGTCCCTTGGAGCTCTACGTGAACGTCCTCTCCCTTTTTTCCAAAGCCAGAAAAAAAACAAAACCTCCTCCCCTCTGTGCGTGATCTGGTTTCTTTTTCTTTGAAAAGCCAAAAAAAAACCAAACCAAAACGCTCTCCCCTTTTTCTTTTTGAAAAACCCGAGGTACCCCAAAACAAAACACAAACCTAGTAACGTGCCGTTGGTGCCCCTTGCCAGTCTGCTTTCAGCATTGTTGGTGCTGCAAAGTGCATGCAGAGCTGTTGTGCATGGCCAAAACCATGAAAAGAAACAAAAAACGAGAAAAAGGTCATTTGTTTTCATCCAAAAATAAACAAGCAGCAACTTGTTTATTTTCGTTTTGTTGTTGTTGTTTTTTTTTTTTAAATAATTTTATTTTTTATTTTTTTATATTTTTAGCAAATGTGGGCTTATTCTGCTTTGGGCTAAAAAAAGGCCAAAAATTAACAAACATTTTTTTTGAATTTTAATTTTTCTTCTTTTTTTCTTTTTTTTCAAATTTCATTTTTTGTTTTTTTTTCACTTTCTTCATTTTTTTATTTTTTTTATATCCGGTCAAAATTGGGTGTTCACAGTTGCCCCTCTTTATTTGTTTTTTGCTAGATAATAAGAATAACTGTAGTTTTCATATTATCGTCGTAATAAACGAGTAAAGACATGAACCTCAATTTTGTCCGGTAATGCATAAGATGATAAATGCAAAACAATGCGAGAACAAATAAAAACGAAAAGCTGACATGCTCAAAGAATTAGCAGAACTTAACATGCAAGGAGCTTATGCGCTCAAGAGAAAACTTAAAATGCATGGAGCCGATGCGCTCAACAGAAAATAAAATGCAAGAAGCCGATGCGTTCAACAGAAACTAAAAATGCATAGAGCCGATGCGCTCAACAGAAATTAAAATGCATGGAGCCGATGCGCTCAACGAAAATTAAAATGCATGGAGCCGATGCACTCAATCCGTACATGCATAACCAAAACCCTGTGTTGGGTAGTCAAACTTTCTCTATGAATGACTTTGCAATCCATGCAAAGTTTTCTATCAGATTTCCTTATTTGAAAAAGAAACTAATTTGAGATCAAGAACCACTGCTTCTGTATGTGATAAGATGCTCTTCTCGTTTCCTATAATAAGTGTTAGCTATTGTAAAATCAAAAGCTACCAAAAAATCTAAAATCGCTTTACCCTCTACATTTGTTACTCTTAGACTATACCCTTCATGCAAACTCTCAAACCCCCTAGATTCGATCCCCACATGACCATTTAGGTCCCCTCCTAGAAAAATATTATCTCCTAATGGTATTTCCTCAACTAAACCTTCTAAATCCTCCCAAAATTTTATCTTGTAGTGTTCATCAAACCCTATCTGAGATGCATACGCACTGATAACATTAAAAGTCTCATGTTTTACAACAAACTTCAATGCTATAATCCTATCTCCAAGTCTTCTCACATCCACAACATTATTCTTCTAATTATTTGCTACTATTATGCCTACCTCATTTTTAAATTTTATCTTGCCGGTATACCAAAGCTTAAAACCTGAAGTGTCGAGTTCCTTTGTCTTTTTCTTTAATTCACTTAGTTTCTTGTAAGTACATAAAATTAATCATCCTCCTAATCATAGGCATAGTTGAATTACCAGTAACAAGTCTAAAATAATTTATGTAGAGTGTTTTTTTTAAAAAAAAATTAATTATCAGTAGAAAGATTAATGTTACACAAAAATAAAAGAAGTTGTGCTTAACATTACTACTATAGATCCTCATTAAAAAAAAATGTACACATCAGAAGAATAAAAATAGATACTTAAGACTTTTATTCCTTAAAATGTAATTTCATAATAACTATACATCATAAAATATAACTGAAAGATTAATATAATATATTTTCTATTATCAAAAAATTATATTACTAATTTAACACGTTGTCCTATTAATGATATTTCAAATAGTAAAAATAAGCAATACATATTGCTATGGCTTTACGTAAATAAGGTGTCTAAAAAAATTAATAAAAATTTAAATAATTATAAGAGTTTGAAAACATAAATAAAAATATAAATAATTAATGTTATAGAGTTTGAATAAATATATATTAATAGAATAATCTAAATCTTCTAATTAATTCTCCTATTAATCTTTTTAATTACAAAATAAAAAATTTATTAAATAATTTTTATGTTCCTAATATATTAATTACATTTATTTTTTTATTTAATATTTTTTTTATTAAGTATTAAGAAGATTATTATGAGGATATAACAAAATTCATATTAATATACTTAATTAAAGTTTGATTTTAATAAAATGAAAGTATTTAGGTGAGAATAATTTAGGAAATTTAAACTATAAGTTGCTAGTAAAGAGTGCATATAGACATTTAGGAGTGTCAATAGTTTCATCTTTAGTTTTGATGTATTGTGGGTATAATTTTTTTGAATTTTTATATTATCATTTAATATTGTGTTGACATCTCATTTAATAAATTTTAATATATTAACAATTACACCAAAGGTCAATTCCATTAAATAATATGATGAGACATTATATTCATAAATATAAGAATAAGTATAAAACTATTTTACATTCAACTTACACAAAAATTAAATTCAAAGTATAATTCGTATCTCATATTCGTTGACTATAGGATTATTACAAGCATTATTATAAGAGTAATTTATAAATAATTCTGATTTTTTATCATATTTTTTCTTTTAACATTTTTTATACTATTCTTTATATAATTAATTACATCATTTTTTAAATTATTTTTTTATTTAATAACAATTTTAAAAATATAGTAAAAAATAATGTGAGATAGAAAATGACGTGAAACCATCATTTTTCATTTATAAAACATTATTATGATCAGAATTCAGAAGAGCCTACCAATATATTTTAAAAACTGTAGGACGACTCTCCTAATACTGGCGGAGTATCATAAAATTTTAATTTTTTGAACATCAGTAGATAACACACGGCATTGTTTCAGGAAAGTTAGAAAATTGACGTAGGTATGGAAAAAGAAAATGATACTTGCATAACCTTTTTTTTAAAACTCTCTACAGGTACAGTAAGTCATTAGATAACACATCGATTTGTTGTAAGTTGTAACTTTTTTTTAAAAAAAAATGGTTTAGTTGAATATAACAAAATAAAATAAAAAATTGTAAAGATGAAGCATGTACAAGTATCGTTACTTATAAAAATAAAAAAGAAAAAAAGTTTCGTTACTTAAAATCATGTATTTTACAGTTCAAATTTCTTCTGCTAGTTCTCCAATATTTTGAAATAGGAATCAGTATAATTTTGTCTCGGTGAAAGAAAATAATAAATATCATCAAACGGTCACTCTTCGTACGCTGCGAATAATTGTTATTATTAAATATAAAATTAAAGAATAATATATATATATAATTTCAAAAATAAACTCAAATGATTTTACTAAAAATATATTAATGAAACACATGAAATTATACAATAATCAACAAAATGTAATATTTTTGTCATAAAATTTCTATATTCTGTCTTCATATTTTGTTTCATTTTTTAATACACTACATACAAAAACCATTTAACGCAGTATAAAACTAGACCGTATAAAGTACACAAGTCTAATACAACGCTTGAAACACATAAAACATGAGATAAACTTTTTTGTATAATATTTTTTATTATATGTTTTTTCATATCTTATTTGATTCGAGATCATAATTATATAATTCGAATTAAAAATTAATTAAATTAAAAAATTGAGTCATTAGATAGTAATTTAATTACGAGTCAAATAATCAAATAAAAAAATTTATATATATATATATAAATAAAATGTAGTTGATATTTTGATAAAAAAAAATTAAAGAGTATATAATTTAATTTTAATATTTAAAAAAATATAATTTACTAATCCAAAATAACAATAAGACACACTCACCCATAATTTCCTTTACTTTAATCTATATAAATTACTCATGAAACTACTTTTTTTTTCTTTTAACTGTACGTACTACTGTATAATTCAGTACATTAAAAATTTAAATTGAAAAGTCACATCACTCACATGAGAGCATAAGAAGTGGAGCATCGTTATTTTTATATATTTTTTTATAACTTCAACAGTTTTTATAACTTTTCATTTTCTACTAATTTTGCTCAGTGTTAAGCAAAGCAAGCTGAAACTTAAAAGTGAATCTCTGAACTTTGGTTACATTCTGATGGGAAGCACACGAGGTGGAGGGTTGGAGAACAACTATAATACATACCATAACACAAATAGCCGAAGCCTTCAACGGATGGTAGGGACACACACTGCCTCACGGCACAGCTTTCGCTGGATGGGAGCGATGCAAAGCACTGGAAACAGCCATGTACGGCAACTATGTCTCCACTTCGCACTGTAACCTCACAACCACTTCGAAACTGAAAATTCAAAGAGTCACAACCTCAAGCCCTCGCAGCTTCGTCTCACGCAGAAAGCCTGTCATCTTTCTTTCATCTCTTTTTTAATTAATTTAACCGGTTCAGATTGAGCCGGCCAGCTTGTTGATTTTCTCGATTTTATACGGATTTGACAGAGTCAATCTAAGAACGAACCACATGCATGGCCGAATTGGGTGGTTGAGGACCCAATTCGTGGGTTTTTGGGGCAAATCGGTCGGGTCGATTCGAGTTGTACAACTATGCTTGAAACCAGTGATAAGACAAAATAAAAGAAGTTACTTATCAGTATTCTTACTCTATTAAGTTTTAGGAATAGAGGAGCCTAAAACATTAAAAAAATTGTATTTAATGGAATAAGTAAAGAATTATATAATGAGCTTGATATCACATTTATATCTAAAATTTTAAAGTATTAAATCTATAAATTTTTTTACTTATACAGTTTTTAATTTATTCATTATTTTTAAATGTAAGATTTTTTCATCTATATATAACTCACATTTGAATTATTAATATTAACAGTATTTTTATCTAAATAAATATTTGTTTATATTGTCATATTATTTCTATAACTATACATCAAATGATCGATAATATAAAATATTTTACTTTGTCAAAATTTATTTTATTGATTTATACTATCTTTACATTATTATTTACAACAGGGATTAGTACAAAACAAACAAAGAAACTGTTTCATGTATTTTATCAATAAAGATAATTAGTGGAAGAATATCGTGTTTCTCGTGCTAGTTGCTACATCGTTTAGTCCATATATATAAAAACTAAAAAGAGAAAGGGACCCATTGTGGGAATTAACTATTCATTAAGTCAGAATTGGTTAAGGATTAAGGAGAATCGAGCATTGGAACGGCAATGTCCGCGAATTTTTTGTTAGCCAACTTGTTGATTAATAATAGCCATTTGTCTCCACTCTACTAATATATATAATCATCATCATCCCTTAAACTATATATTATTTTCGTGGAAGCAACTTATTTGCGTTGGCACTCTAATCTGTAATAGATTCACGATCAAGTGCTTTACAACTAACAAAGTGTTCCGTTAATTGATTGATAACTAACAATATTATTATGATGGAAAGCATTAATTTAGTGATTTCATTTGACTGAAGACTAAAATAAAATTAATAGGCTAGTACGTCTTCATCCTCAAAGTTGTGGTTCCATTTACGTCTGGGAACGGAAAGCAATCACGTAGGGGTCAAATCAAATTTGGTTGAGAACCTATTATTTTCCCTCCAAAATAATATACACCACTCAATGAGTTGGCGTCAAAACGACTTGTTGACTTCTCCACACCCACCTAACAATTAGATATTTATACGAGAAACTCTATTTGCACATTATTAATTTCACATTTATATTTATATTTTAATTTTATATTTTGTATTAATCCGTTAACATTTTAAAATATGTTAATAATTTAATCATTAGATTAAAAAAAACCATTAAAATTAAATAAAACAAAAACATCAAATTTTTAGAAAATTATTTTATCATTGAATTAAAAGGGTACCACTTATTATTTACACGTTTTGTATTGAAAATAAAAACAATTACTATATTGAGAGGATATCTTTTGTTTTGTAATAATATAAGATTTTCATTAATAAATAATTAAAATTAAAAAATAATTATAAATAAAATAAGTTGTTAGCTATTATAAATATTAAATTTTGTGTTAAAAGATTTGTTTCTTTCATTGAGAAAATAGCAATGTTATCAACATGTTGTGACTCAAGTATTAAGTAAGTTTGAGTTAAACAGTTGAGGGATTTTTGTAGTGTTAATGGTTTGAAATTGTGAAAACATATTGTTGCTCACACGAAAAAAATGTGAGAATACTTATTGTTTACGTCCGTCAACAAAGGGGTTATAAGTCTTTTTTAGAGTAAAAAAGATTCAAAATGACGTGACTATAAAAAGGATTTTTTTGGATAGGGTTAGGTGTTTGGGTTTAAGGTGAACTCACATCTTGTGCTGACTTCACCCCTTCTTTATAAGACCAAGGAGAGTGCGTCATTTATCCCTTTACGTTTGCCATGCATGAGGGTGGGCATGATACGTACCCCCTTATTTTATTTTTATTTTTTTGCATGGGGGGTGTGTACACCCTTCACACTGTTTACACCACAGGGTTTTGGAGGAAAAATCTGTTAGAGTATTCCTTTTGTCAAGGCTCACCACGTGCCGCTTTTGTTAGCATGTTCTGTGCTTTCTTAAGGATCCCTTGACCCTCTTTGGTCGATATTTATTACCTTTGTCATGTCATGATACTACCTTAGGAAGGCCTTCCAGGCTTGAGGGTGGATGGGAAGTCTCCTTAGGGGTTCTTGCATATCCAGGCATGTTTCATTAAGCTCAATTTCCATGATTCCTCCAAGGTCAATGGATTTTAGAGTTTCTCAGTATGTTTTGGGATTCTCATCCTCTATGGCTTGTGGGAGTATATGGTCTTTTTAGGTGGCATGAAAGGGATCTTGGTATGGCTCACAGCCTCTTAAGCTCATAGCTTGAGAGAATGTATAGTTTTTTAGAAGGTATGAAGTGATATCGGGGGTCTTGGTATAGCTCTCACAGCCCCTCAAGCCCATAGCTCACGAGAACGTATGGGCTTTTAGATGATATGAAGTGACACCATGGATCCTAGTGTGGCTCATCAACCTCCACTATAGTAGCCCTTACTCTCTCTGGGATACGAGGGAGGAATTCACCCAAAAATTCAATCGAATCTCACTCACCATCACTCATAGTTAAAAAAACTTCTCCACCAAAAATGAAACTAATAGAACAAAAAAGACAAAGAAAAAAGTTGCACAACAAAAAGAAAGAAACAAAAAGAAGGAAACAACAAATACGACAAGAAACAAAGAAGAGGGTAGTACCTGAAAAACTTAACAACACGATGAAATCAAGAAAGAGGAAAGCACCAATGAATTCCACTTAAAGGAAAGACAACAACTTTGCCAAAAAAACAACCAAAGGAAGCAATGTTGGAATGTTAAAAGAGAAAGGGAGCAATGTTAGAAAGTTGAAAGGAACAGGGTGCAATACTAAAGTGGTAAAAGAAAGAGTGGGAACAGAGAGACTAAGCGGTTTTTGAAGGAAAACAAAGAGAAATAAAAAATGAAATAAGAAAGGGAAAAAGAAAAGGCATTGAAAAAAGTTAACGGACAAGATGAAAAGAATTAAACGGTCCTCAAGAACCCATAACCATCTTCAAATCCAACGGTTACACAAAACAAAATCCAACAACCCTTAGCAAGCCATCAGTCACATCAGGAAACGTTAAAGACAAGATAAACGAATGACAACCAACCCATAAGAAACATGACACGTGTCACAAAACACAAAAACCAAGAAAAAACATCAAGGCAAAACAACATGACCGCTTAAAAACACCAATTTGGTGAGCCATACCAGGACCCCTAGTATCACTTCATATTATCTAAAAGCTCATTCGCTCTTTCAAGCTATGGGCTTAAAGGGTTGTGAGTCATGCCAGGATCCTCGGTATCACTTCGTACCCTTAAAAGCACATACGCTCTCTCGAGCTATGGGTTTGATGGGCTGTGAGCCATACCAGGACCCCCGATATCACTTCATGCTATCTAAAATCCCATACGATCTCTCAAGCTATGGGCTTGAAGGGCTGTGAGTCATACCAAGATCCCAAGTATCACTTCATGTCACCTAAAAATACTATATACTCTCACAAGCCATAAAGGATGAGAACCTCGAAACATATAGGGAAACTCTGAAATTCGCCAAGCTTGGAGGAATCATGGAAACTGGGCTTAATGGAAACAAACTCGGATCTGCAACAACCCCTAAGGAGACTTCTCGCCCACGCTTAAACCTAGAAGGCCTTCTCGAGCTAGTATCACAACATGACAAAGGTAATGTCGAGCAAAGAGGGTCAAGGGATCCTTCTTAAAAAAGCAAAAAACACGCTAACAGAAGCAACATGTGGTGAGCCTTGACAAAATGAAGATTCTAACAAATTTTCGCTCCAAAACCCTTTGTTGTAAATAGTGCTAAGGGTACACGTACCCCTATGTTGTAAAAACGTGAGCTAGTGTGTATCATGCGTACCCCATACATGGCAAGCATGAAAGGGTATATGACGCAACCCCTTGGTCTTATAAAGAGTAGGTAAAGTCAGCACAAGAGATGAGTTCACCTTAAGACCAAACACTTAACCTTATTCGAAAAAGCCCTATTTTATGGTCATGTCATTATGGATCTTTTCCTCTTTAAAAAAGACCTAAAACCCTCCTGTTGGCTGACGTCAACACCCATCACAGACAAAAAAAAGAAAAAGCAATTTTGTCTAAATAACACCACTCTTTATACAAAAGCACCAAATAATCGTGTATGCAACTATGCATATCAATTATTATCAAATCAAAGAAAAAAAGAAATGGAAAGATAAGTGTGAGTTTGAAGTGATTTCTCTTAGTTTTCAGTTGGTCATTCGGACAAGAGGCACCTACTTAATGTTTGGCTAGTTGGAACAATTTTGAGGAGATGGGAATAGGAGTTAGAATGGAATGGAATTGAATATTCATTTATATGTTTTGTTTGGTGTGGAGAAGAATATAATGGTGACTTAAATCCCTTTTTATTTAATTACGAAGCTTGGCTCAGTTGGCAATCTGAATTTCATGTGGGGAATTTCACCTAAAGTGTAAGCATTTAAATATTACTAGAAGCACATGTAGTCAAAGCCACGCCATTAAATATTTGAGAGGGAATTAGTTTCACACTTAAAATGTGTGGAGAAATCTCACAACAAATTTTTTTTTTGCATGTTCTAAATGATAAAAAAATATAAAATATAAAATTTATGATTTTTTAAATTAAATGGACCTAATTTGGCTTAATTTTGACTAAGCAAATTTTTGGTTCTAGCCGATGTCAGCCCAAACTAATTTTTTGGGCCTAAACAACACATTATCCTAAAAGTTTTTGGGACTGAACATGTAAAAGGATAGGCTAGGCTATAACTTTCGGTTATATTTTGGAGAAATGAAACGTAGATTCCATCACAAATATGATGGAATACTTATTTCCACAATTATAAAAATGCTCATTCCCTTGAAAATACTCATTTTCTTTAAAATGACCTAACCAAAAACTAGAATGGGGATTTTTATTTCTTCTACTCCAACGAAACATGCACTTATATATGTAAATAGGAGGAACGGAGTTGCATGGACAGTTGCTTGGCTTGACCCAAATTCGGTTAAGATGATAAGTATGGTCATTGTCCTTCACTTTTTTTTTTTTTTGGGTACTAAAAGTTGTAGTAAGGATTGGTTAATTTAATATTACTAGTCAATACATGCTTAAGATCTTAAATCGCAAGTAAAAGTCTACCTACAAGATTCTTTCAGAGAACTCACTCAATGAATTTTTTTCATACGGAAACTACTCATCCATAATCCCTCAACACCAAGAGGTCTCCCTGAATCAGGCGAAACTATAAAATACTTTTTGTGGTTGTAAAAGTCATATTTTAAGAGTGTTAAAATCATATTTTATAAAAATAAAATTGAAAGTCAATGATAATTTTTGAAATTTTATAGATCTTTTTTTTGGAGGGTTGACCCCCTATGCATATATGCAGTTGCGCTCATGATGGGGAGGAATGAATACTAAACGAAATTACTAGCTAAGAGGAGAATTGAACCTGTGCGATTGGAAAGTTTGTTCTTCACATACTAAACTTTTACCTCAATTACTACTTGCTTTTTATTTTTTTTAGTTCCTTATTTTTATATAGTGCTCTCTTGAGGACCTGAGGCAACAAATGTTTGTAAAATTTGTGACTTTGTAGTCCCAATTGCAATCAAACATAAGCAGTGTGTAGAAGCAAGACTAATTTAGAAAAGAAAAAGAAAAGCAAGATAATTTATCTCAGTTCAGAGAATGAAAAGCAAACCCCTTGACCCACGTCTACTCTTCTTGATCACAATAAAATTTTCCACCAAATGAATTTTGTTTACAAATTTAAATCACCTAACCTTTAGAGGCGGATGCTATTATGGTTATAGTGCACCGTGCACCAGTGAAATGACCTACAATTAGAAGTAGTGTAGCTTGTCCACACTGTTTATTGTTATTTTCAAATTAACCCAATAAGTATAGCATTTTGGAAGTTAGTCCCTATTGATAAATTACTCCAACTACCTCCTCCATCAGACACATTATAATTTATTGATTTTTTCAGACCACATTTGTAATTTACAAATGACCTTTCCCCCCAATTATCGATACTTCATTCCTGCCGTTGATAGATTTTTAAGCCAAATCAAGGAGCTTGGCTGCATTCTGCACCTTATCATGAAGGATGCACTGTGAATATTCGTCATAGAAACTGGCCTTTCTAGGCCAGTAATACATTGTTTTTCTTCGTCTTAACATGGAAATTCTCAAACACTTTCTAGGCCAGGTGGGAAACCGGGGATGAAATTCGTCCCGTTTTCTCACAAGGCATGCGGTCTTATTTGTGTTGTCTGATTTTATTAACTTGATCATGTGGGGCGACCGAGTAATCCCGCCTGATTTCTCCTTATTTGATCATAGGTATTGACCAAGGAAGCCCAGTCTAAGTCAAGCCCGCATAGAAACAAGATCCATCACCCACTTACATCCCTAATGCGCGTAGCTCTCTAGGAGAACAAAAGCCATAGTTCACCAGCCGTTAATACAACAGCAGCATTGGCCCTGAAGAATGAATTTCAAACTTAGGATACATCCTTGTTTTTAATGCACTGTAGGCTCTTTCATATGTGCGCTACATTTATTTTTTTACCTTCTAAAAATTAAATTCAGATAAATTGCTTAGTATGCAAAAGGGATGATTTCATATCCGACATGTTAAAAGAAATAAATGGTAAAGAAGTTCAAGTCCATCCAAGCTTCATTTTACCGTGTATAATGCGATCCATGGAATTATATTTTGTCCTTAAGGTATATGAGCAACCTGGATTTGTGATGCTGCCATTCTTGTCTCCACTAATCTCGTAAGGAAATTTAAGTTTTTCAAGACGCTTAAGTGTGTGTTTGTTTTATAGTTGAACATTTTAAACTTACGTTTAGTTTTCTTAAACGGCTGAAACTTATGTTTGGCTTTTTTTTTTCTTTGTTTGCTTCAATTGGGTTTTTGCTTTCAACTCACGTTCAACCAAAAGCAACATATTTTTGCTTCTCCGTTGAAGTTTTGTCCGTTCGAAGTAATAACTGTAAAATTGAATGATACCAACCATATTTTCTCTCTTTTAACCACTCTTCGTATTATTCTCTTCACTCCCTCATTTTTGCTGTTTTCGATCTGCACCTCCAGGGTAGCATTTTTGCTGTTGGTTTCCGATCTGCACCTCCCTCATTTTTGTTGTTGGTTTCCGATTTGCACCAGGTATCGCGCTTCTTCTTCTTCTTCTTCTTCTTCTTTTTTCTTCTTCTTCTTCTGGTTTGGAACATTTATTTGGCTCTCTGGAGTTCACATATAACCGAATATGACCATCTCCATATTCGATTATGGATCACTTCCTTTGTCTTGGTACGTTTTTACTTAGTCTCTGTTTTCCCAAATAATCGAATATGGACTACTCATATTCGGTTATGACCCTTCTTCCCTTACTCTTGACACGAGTTGCTTGGATCTGTTTTCACAAATAACCGAATATGGCCCCAATTCATATTCGGTTTGGACACCATTACTCTTCCTCTTGAAGCACGTAGCTTAGTCCTGTTTTCCCAAATAACCGAATATGGACTCCTTCATATTCGGTTATTGGCCTTCCTCTTAACCAAAACCCGAAGCCTTCATCTTCCCCACGCACCTCCATTTCCTCCATAGCTCTCTTTCTCCTCTACCACCCACTCCTACCCACTCCCTCAAACACCTCTCCCACCTTAAATCCACCAAAAATCCACCATTAAAACTCCATATCCCTCACATTCTTTCACCTTCCACCGATCAAAACTCCCATTTTCTTCCACTTTCTCACCTTTCCTCCCTCTCTCTCTCTCCTCAAACTGAGCCCTAACACCATTGTTGCCCATGGCAAGCAGCTCCTCCCATGTTCCTAAACGGTCACGCACAAAAAATCCCAATGTGCCTAAGGAACCACCTTCACACACTGACGAACCAGATTATTCACGTGACCTTGACCTTGGGAGGTTCTTCTCTCATCTAGCTCAAAAGAAGAAGTTTCAACTAGAGTTTCATGGCAGAAACCTCATACAACCTAAGTATATGGACTGGGAATTCTTTGTCAAAGTGGGATTCAGTTTCCTCACGGATCTCTTGGAGTTTCAGAATCTGAAAACCTTTGTCTCTGCTCCAAGTAAGTGTTTCTACACTGAAGCTATTAAAGTTTTCTTCTGTAATCTGAGCATTGTTGGAGTCCAATTGGTATCTGAAGTTAAAGGAAAGAAAATAGTTGCTACACCTGGACAATGGTCTACTCTGTTTGACTTAAATTTCTCTGAGGAAAGGTTTGCTGATGAAAATCACTCATAATGGGAAAATTTTGATAAGAAAACCGCCATTGAGGGAATGCTTCAACCAGGCGTCCCTTTTCCAACTAAAAGAAACTTCAATGCTGGTTTATTGAAACCTCAAGACCGTCTTCTTCACTTTGTTTTAGTTCATATTCTTGTTCCAAGGGCTGGCAATTATGCCCTGGTTGAGGAAGAAGATGTATTCTTAATGTGGGCCATTAAAGAACGAATCCATATCAATTGGCCCTTTTACATAATGTACTACATGAAGAAAGCAAAGGTTAAACAAATGATAGATCTTCCCTATGCCTTGGCTGTTACAAAAATTCTGGATCATAACAATCTCCATGAAGCTTCTGTAATTGAAATTACTGGCCACCACAAGTTTGGGAAAGCTTCATTCAACCTCATGCAAATCAAAAAAATTGATGGTGAATGGGTTTATGGAAGAGGATAAGAAGCAGCATCGGGTGAAGGTTCTCATGCTCCCTTGGAGGATTCTCCTGCCACCAATCAAGATCATCTTCTCGCTATTTTTCACAATATTCAAGCTCAGAATGAACGAATTGAAGCAAGACTGACAAATCTCCAAGCTTATCAAGAAAACAGCACCACAACACTTTATGATCGTCTCAGTGCCATGGAAGATCGTTTGGATAGACTTGAACGTCGCTTTTCGGAAGATCATGGGACTTGAGTTTGGATCTTGTTTTTTTTTTCAATAGGTTTGGAAAACTTTCTGAAAATCATCTTAGAGCATTTATAACGAGTTTTCTGATCATCTCTTTGAAAACCCTGTTTTGAGCTTCAACTTGTGTGAATCCTAAATACCATAGCTCTTCAATTTGTACAATCTGCTCTTGAGTAAGTTTCTTTCATCTAAACTTTGTATAATCTGAAAAGAGAGGGTGAGGTATCCATCAAAACAGTTAGGGTGGGTATCCCTTGAATATAAAGGCTCAAGCACAAAGGGTGAATATCCCAAGGTGTTGAGTGCTCCAACTTGTAAAGGTTATCAAGCACCTGTTGAAGCTTAAAGAATTAGTGGAAATCTCGGGTGGCACTTCAAGGGTATTTGAATCAGGATAAATCTTGTGTTTGTTCTTCTAAACCCAACTCTTTAATATTGTGCACTGTTTCATTGAGTTTGTTTGAATACTAGCTTGTTCGTTTGTAATATTTGTTATTGGAAGTCTTATATCTCATCTATCGATTCATTTCAAACTTTCAATAGCTTCAACAAAAATCAACATTCAAGTAATTTGTAAAAGTTTTGTGAACTTGTTTTTAGAACTCAATTCACCCTCCTCTTGAGTATTGAGGCCACTTGGTAACAAAAGTAAAAAAAAAATATAATTTGTTCATGTGCTCTTAAAAATAATCAAATAAAATAAAAGGAAATATTAATATTGTAATATAAACTCATACCTTTTTTAGTAATTTCACATTTAAAAGTAAGTTTGGTTATTTTCATCCAAATAACATTTATTTTGTCAAACTTACTTTTAAAACAAAAGTTTCTAAATATAAATCATGTTATTGCAAACTCACTTTTAACCAAATTTTAATTTACAAACATACTTTTAACTAAATTTAAATTTACTAACTGCAATCTAAAAACACACTAATTGGTTAACGTGGAAGCGAATAGCATCATTGGTTCAATTACTTCGTAAGAGGAGGTAAAAGTTCCGCCCAACCAATAGTCAAAGTAATATTTATATATAGATTATTCTACATGTTTTGAACTGGTTTATGGGTACACAAATTTAGAACAACTTAGATTCACCAGATTGACACTTAGACAATACACACCCCGCATAAATAAAGATTAATTACATAAAATAATAATTTATGTAATTTTAAATAATAACATTCAATACACATTAAATATTTAAAATTTTTACATTTTTAAATACTCAATATATGAATTATCAACAAGAGAGAAAAAGATGTATGATTTAATTCACACCAAACATGATGTTCTCCTTACACACTTATTGACTTTGACTATCAAAATATCTTTTACACGATATTCTCCTTACAGATTGTATGAAACACAATTTGCAAAAGTTATATGTATATTATAATAACAAGGAAGCATCTCAGAATTTATTCTTTGTGCCTCGGATATGGCATATAAATAATAAAGTGTGGGAAAGGAGTGTCTCCATCTCAACCAGCACTCAAGAATGGCTTCCTTATTATTGTTGGTCGTTCTGATTCAAGCATGGCCAGTGAGGCCACAAGCTGATAAAAACATATTTATATTGGCCGGGCAGAGCAACATGGCTGGACGGGGAGGAGTGGTAAATGACAGGGCCACCGGGGTCACCACCTGGGACGGCGTCGTCCCTCCCCAGTGCCTCCCCAATCCCTCAATTCTGCGGTTCAACGCACAGCTGAAGTGGGTGGAAGCTCATGAACCACTCCACCAGGACATAGATACCAAGAAGACTAATGGGATTGGACCAGGGATGCCATTTGCAAATTCGATCTTGGAGAAGCACCCGGGATTTGGTGTGGTGGGTTTGGTGCCTTGTGCGATTGGAGGCACCAACATAAGTGAGTGGGAGCGGGGAAAAGTGCTTTACAACCAAATGATGAGGAGGGTTAAGGCATCTTTGCACGATGGTGGCAGTATTCAAGCGCTGCTGTGGTATCAAGGGGAGTCCGATACGGTGAATCTAAACTATGCTCAATCATACCAAACAAGACTCCAAAAGTTTTTCTTGGACGTTCGTGATGATCTGCAGTCTCCATTGCTTCCTATAATCCAGGTATTTTTTTTTTAATCTCTTATTTGTTCAACTCATTATATTTATTAATCACTAGTTATTCATTAAATTGTTAGGTTCGGTGGTTTCACCTTCCGTTATTTGTTTACATATTTTCAAGAAAAAGTAGTTGGGGTTGCAAAAAATAAAAAAAAGTAAAAGCCAAGTCATCAACTTATTTTTTATGAACAAAGCAATATCTATTTATATGAAAAAAATTTTATTTAAATATTGATATATTTATTTAAGTATATTAAATTAATTAAAATTTAATATTTTTATAAAATATTATAAAATTAATTATAAAATATAAAAATTTATAAAAATATTAAATTTTAATTAATTTAATACACTTAATTATTATACATTATATTTAAATAATAATTTTCATTTTATATCAGGACAAATAATAAAACTAAAGTAGTAGCTGATTTTTTATTTATTAGGAAGTGATTGGAATGAAAGAATATTCAATTTTTAGGTATCTTTTCGATACAAAGTAAATGTTGGATGGGAACTTATCATCACACATGTCTAGTATGCTAATTATAAATTATTTAAAAACTCTAGAAAGTATGGTGAACATTTTGGTAATTCATAAATTTATTAGAAACCGACTTTAAAATAATGTTTTTATTTTTATATGTAGACATCTAACATTTTTAGGTGTTTTAAATTTCAGTCCACTTTAAAAGACATTAGAAGCCCAAAAATAAAGGGGAGTATGAATTGTTAGCCGTGTTACATTCTATGTGTATATATCACTTAACATTTATGATATGGAAAATAATGGTTTTATTTTTTTTAGAAGTGTAGGTATTATATATATATATATTTTTAAGAGTGTATGATTGAGAGAAAAAAATGATAAAAATAAATAAATATGATAAATAATATTAAATAAAATATAAAAAAAATATATACAATATTTATGATAAAAATATGAGAATTATTTATGATATTGACATACTCCAACCAAGATGATCACGTTTCAAGTAATTCCCGAAGACTACGATTTCATTTTATTTTTGGACGTGTCCCAAGGACTATGATTAAAACTTAGTCAATATTAACATGGCCGGCTGGTGGATAAAGCCAACAACACCATTGCTTTAAAGCCACTTATTTTATAGGTCTCATAATTTTATAATTATTACATATTAATTTTAAATGATATTAAAAATATATAAAAGTGAATATAACTAATAAAATACTCAAATAAACATATATTCAATTTTTTTATTACAATTGTATATTTTGAAAGTCAAATTTTTATATAAGTGTTAGTCAAAACTTAATTCTCAAAATTAGATAAATGGAACAATAACATATAATGAGTTGTATTTAGGAAATACGATTTATTTGTGCCTCTTTTTTTTAATTATATTTTGGATAAATCATGTTTTTCATGCACAATTTATCTTTATTTATTTATTTTTTAATTTATGTAAATTATACTTGTGAGATATAACTTATTTTTTTTCTAAAATAAAATGTCATATGAAGTCGTAATTGACATTCACGATTTGTATTTAAGTCCTGGTCTATAATTATAAATTCTACCATCTCCTTCCAGTGCTACTTCATATTTCAATATTTTTTAAATTATCTTAATCACTATTATTTTGTATCAAACTCGACTTATTTTTGTTTAATTTTCTCTATTATAGGTATTTATTAAGAAAATTAATTATACTTTTTCACACTTATCAAATATGGAGTTTTCCTTTTTTATTTTACTTAAATTAACATATGTCATTATATGACCATTCTCGTAGTTCATTTGTTGTTGATATTGGTGATATTTATAAATATAATGATTCTTATAAGCCTCTAAGTCCTATGATCGCTAACCCTACTATTGCGATAAATATTCATTCAACAACGTTATATAATCCAAAAAATATAACTTCAGTTATAAGAGATAATTCTACCATCTAAGTCCTAATACAAGCCATAAGCCATGACTTACTTAAATATATAAAAAAAATTATCACCGGATATGTTGTGTCTCGGTGCCACGACTTATTATTAAAAAATAATAAAAAATTATTTAAGTGTAAGTCATGTTTGACATATACTTCTAATTATATTTTATTGTTTATTTTACATCATTTTAATAATTAACTTTTGACTTATACTACTATGGGAAATTGATTTTCAAACTGTACTATTTCTGTGAAAAAGTCACATATATTCTCTCTTGTCTTTTTTCTTTTTTACTGGTATATTCTCTCATGTCTTTAATTAAAGTTCATAGTGAATTTCTATTTAATCTCACTTTCCAATTTATTTCTTATTTTCATACCAATTATTTTCCCCCCACAAAACCTCTTTTTTTATTCAATTTATAATATACACTTCTTAGTTATTCTTTTATTATAATAGATGTAGCGATTTTTTTAACTTTGAAGTAATGTTAATTTTTACCTAAGATTAACTATATTATTGATTAAAAAGATATATTAAAAGAAGTTGATTATAAAAATTTAGTTACAAAACTTTTTTAATAAAAATATTACATTATGTTTAACAAGTAAAGGAAAAAAAAACTCATTTTATAATTTTACTTTAGGTTACCAAATGTGTTGAGCCCCCTTAACTATTAATGAAGTTCTTAAACTATAAGAAATAATAATATAGCACTTTATTATGCTAATTAAAAATTCACTTTTAATAAAAGATTTTAACTATTTCTTAAGTATGTCATATCAAATAACTTTTTGATATTATCAGTAATCAAACTCATTCTGTATTTCCTCTCAAAATCTTATTCCTAGTATATCTTTTAACTCCCCCCTAGGATTGTTCTTTCTTCTTTAGATATTGTTATTTCATTACTATGGAACTAGTGTTAGAATGAGCTCGCAGTATAATTAATGGTTACCTGTCGGACAATTCCTGTCAATTCATGCAATCAACTACTAATCTTTATTTTTTTTAAAAGAAATTTTTTGAAATAATTTAATTTGAATGCACTGACAATGTAAAAGTTTTTTACACTGTCATCTAATTATACATTGCTATATCATTAAAAATGTTTGAAGTTCACAATAACTTCCTCAAAATTTACATATGTAATTAATGTATGATTGTGTAAAAAATGTTACATTAACAATGTATTAAAATTAAACTCATTTTGAAAACACTATCAACTACTAATCTATAAAAATAGGTAATAATCTTGTTATAGAGTTATGTGTGTTAAGTACTTTCATAGCTTTACAAATGATATATTGGTTTTGCCTTACTATTACTTCACAGGGACAACTTAAACTCAAATATTAAGCTATAGAGAAAAGTTAAACTGAAATCATAATCAAAGAGAGTAAAGCGTCTTTATCATTAAGACATATAGTCACTTGGTGGTGGCAGTTAGTTGAAGATTGAAGATTGAAGATCGTGCTTTATTTTTCAAATTGTAGGTAGCTTTGGCATCTGGAGAAGGCCCTTACATAGAGATAGTGAGACAAGCTCAGCTGGATATTGACCTCCTAAATCTGAGAACTGTGGACGCCAAGGGTTTGCCCCTTGAGCCCGATGGCCTGCACCTTACGACCCCGGCCCAGGTTGATCTTGGGCAGATGATGGCTGGCGCATTCCTTCAGTTCGTACCCCCTTCAAGTCCAGAACACGATGTTAGTCCAACACGCAATGAGGCTCCCACAAGGCTTTATAATTGTGCCTCTGATATTTATATATTCCCCTTGTTGATAAGATTTCTCACAATAATGTCCTTAACTTTCTTATAGTAGCCCTTCTTTTTTCATTTACTATTTTCGTCCCGAGGCATAAACACAATCATGAAATTACACTTCAAAGTCTATAAATTCGAGCAGTGTATGAATTATTTCAATCTTAAAGTAAAAGTACATTTTAAGAAAGAGTTATTGTTAAATTCATAGAATACAAAACCTGGGATTTGCTTCCACCAGCCATTTCTTTGATCATACGCATGTTCGCTAGACGTTAGCTGAGGATGAATTTGCCTAACTTGCTATGTTATTAGCTGAGAATGCTTTTTTTTGGTTATTTATTTCTGAGAATGTATTTTTATTTTATATCTGATAATTTGGTAAACCAATTAGCGCGGCTGCTGTGGAAAGCAACTCTTTGAGAAGGCTCTGGCTCTCTGAACTGGAATCTACTTTGTGTTGGATGGGTCCAACTAGTGGGGCCCATGCCAATTTAAAATATATATATATATATATATGATTGCCTTTATATTGATTTCGATGGATTTAACAGAAATAATTATCAGACTTTTCTTTTTCTGAAAATCAAGAAGAGCGCCGCGCGAGAGAGAGGAGAAAATTTTTAGTGCTGATCTTGCGTGTTCAGATTGGATGGTCATTTGTGATCCAATCTGGATGATTTTTTAGTATGTTGTTTAACTGCGTTGTGAGCTTCTAGCATGCGGTGATTCTTATTTCTCCATCTCTACTTTTGGGTTTTTGTACCCTTTGTGGGTTTTGAGCTTTGTTGCTTTGTTGATTTCCACTTTGTTGGTGGTGAGTAGGGTCGTTGTGATATCCTTGTTTATTGGGAGACACTTTGATGTACTCATTGATTTTATAGTAGAGATTTTTTTGATTAGGTCCCGTAGTGGTTTTACTTACTCACATTGAGGGGTTTTCCACGCGTTAAAATTGTGTGTGTTCTATTTGCTATTTATTTATTTTTGTGCATTCTTGGATATATTTTTGGTGGATATTTTTGGTTGCATTGTATATTTTGCTCCTCACAGGTTCTTTCAAGTGGGAAAGATTTTATTGCCCATTTGTGTGTTGTTGCTTCATTAGACACACTCCTTTCTTTCCCAACAGCTGGTATCAGAGCAATTTATTTGTTTGTTTGCTTGATTGAATGATGGAGCCAAATTACAGTAGAATGATTAGTTTGAATGACACAAATTACCACAAGTGGAAAGGAAAGATGAAAGATTTATTATTTGTGAAAAAATTACATTTACCGGTGTTTGCTACTGTAAAACCTGAGGTTAAATCTGATGAAGATTGGGCTTTTGAGCATGAGATGGTTTGTGGTTTTATTCGGCAATGGGTAGATGATAATGTTTTGAATCATATTGCTAATGATTCACATGCCAGAACTTTATGGGATAAGCTTGAGACGTTGTATGCCTCTAAATCTGGGAACAATAAATTGTTTTTGTTGAAGCAGGCCATGAACTTGAGTTACAAGGATGATAGTTCTATTTCTGATCACTTGAGTGATTTTCAGGGATGCTTTGACCAGTTGTCCGGCATGGGTGTGAAATTTGAAGATGAAATTTTGGGACTTTGGTTGCTTAATACTCTACCTGATTCTTGGGAAAATCTCAGAGTCACTTTGACTAGTTCTGCTCCTGGAGGTGTTGTGACTATGAATTATGTAAAGACTGCTGTTTTGAATGAAGAAGTCAGACGACGAACTCAGCAGACATCCTCTTCACAATCAGAGGTTTTGGTTACTGAAAACAGGGGGAGAAACATTGAGAGGGATCGGGGACAAGGCAATAGAGGAAAAAGCAAGAGTAGAAGTAAATCAAGGTCTAAATACAAAAACCTTGAGTGTGATTATTGTGGTAAAAAAGGGCATGTCCAAAGGTTCTGCTACCGATGGAAAAGGGAGAACAAGGGTAACAAGGACAAGCAACAAAAGAAAGATAATGACAATAATGATCGTGTTGCCACCACTACTGGAGGAGATCTTGTGATTATCTGTGATGAAAATTTGATTAATGTTGCCTGTGATGAGACCAGTTGGGTTATTGACAGTGGTGCCAGTTTTCATGTGACATCTAGGAAGGATTTCTTCACATCTTATACTTCTGGTGATTATGGAGTTTTGAAGATGGGTAATGATGGTATGTCAAAGGTGATTGGCATTGGCAATGTTTGTTTGGAAACCAATAATGGGACAAAGTTATTTTTGAAGAATGTCAGACACGCACCAGACATTTGTTTGCAGTGATTTCTGCTAATGTTCTTGATGATGGTGGCTATTTTAGTACCTTTGGTGGTGGACAGTGGAAACTCTCTAAGGGTTCTTTAGTTGTGGCACATGGAAAGAAGTGTTCAGGTTTGTATTGGACCAAGGCTTCAGTTTCTGTTGATGCTGCTAATATAGTTGAGTGTGATAACCAGTCAAAGTTATGGCACAAGAGACTTAGCCACATTAGTGAGAAGGGACTTGATACTTTAGCCAAAAGGAATCTACTTTCAGGTTTGAAGGGTGCGAGTTTGGAAAAGTGTGCTCATTGTTTGGCTGGGAAGCAGAATAGAGTCTCTTTCAAGAGTCATCCTCCTTCTAGAAAATCAGAGGTGCTTGAGTTGGTGCATTTAGATCTTTGTGGTCCAATGAGGACTAGAACATTTGGTGGTGCACTTTACTTTGTGACTTTCATTGATGATCATTCAAGGAAACTTTGGGTTTATGCCTTGAAGACTAAGGACCAGGTGCTTGGTGTCTTTAAGCGATTTCGAGGCTTGTTGAGAGAGAAACAGGGAAGAAACTAAAATGTGTTCGCACTGATAATGGTGGTGAATATTGCGGACCATTTGATGAGTACTGTAGACAGCAGGGTATTAGACACCAGAAGATGCCCCCTAAGACTCCTCACTTAATGGCTGGCGAGAAAGGATGAACAGGACTTTGATGGAGAGAGTTAGATGTTTGCTTTCGAAGCAAAGTTGCCTGGATCTTTTTGGGGTGAAGCTTTATATCCGCCGCACATGTTATTAATTTATCTCCTACTTGTTGCTTTGCGGTGATGTTCCTAACGAGGGTGTGGTATGGAAATGATGTTTCCTATGACTACTTACGTGTCTTTGGGTGTAGAGCATTTGTACTTGTGCCCAAAGATGAGAGATCCAAGTTAGATATCAAGACTAGACAGTGCATCTTCATTGGCTATGGTCATGATGAGTTTGGCTATAGGTTGTATGATCCAGTTGAGAAGAAGCTTGTTAGAAGTCGTGATGTTATTTTCATGGAGGATAAGACCATTGAAGATATTGATAAGGCAAAGAAGTCAGAGTTTTCGAGTACTGATGGTTTGATTGATATTGATCCAGTTCTTGAGCCTCATATGCCAGATGTAGCTGACTTTGGCGATCATGATGATGTGCATAATCATATTCAGGGTGATCAGGTTGAGGATGTTGTTGATAATGTTGCTGATGAGGTAGATGCTCCTGCTCGTGAGGTTGTTGATGAACCTGTTGTTTCACTTAGGAGGTCTTCCAGACATCTTATTCCCTCTACGCGTTACTCATCTGATGAATATGTGCTTCTTACTGATGGGGGAGAACCTGAGTGCTACGAAGAGGCTATGGAGAGTGAGCAGAAGGCAGAATGGGTTGCAGCAATGAATGATGAGATGAGATCTTTGCTTGACAACCATACTTTTGAGCTGGTCAAGTTGCCTAAGGACAAGAAAGCTTTGCAAAATCGGTGGGTTTACAGGTTGAAGAATGATGAGAATACTTCCACTCCGAGATACAAAGCTAGATTAGTTGTCAAAGGCTACCATCAGAAAAAGGGGATTGATTTTGAGGAGATCTTCTCACTAGTTGTTAAAATGTCTTCTATCCGAGTTGTTCTTGGTTTGGCAGCCAATCTTGATTTAGAGGTTAAGCAGATGGATGTGAAAACTGCTTTCCTTCATGGTGATTTGGAGGAGGAGATTTACATGGAGCAACCTGAGGGTTTTGTGATAAAGGGTAAAGAAAATTATGTCTGCAGGTTGAAGAAAAGTTTGTATGGCTTGAAACAAGCCCCGAGGCAATGGTACAAGAAGTTTGAGTCTGTTATGATTCAAGAGGGATTCAAGAAGACTACTTGATCATTGTGTGTTTGTGCAGAAATTTTTTGATAATGAATTCATCATTTTATTGCTCTATGTTGATGATATGTTGATTGTTGGTCATAATTCTTCTAGAATTGACAGGTTGAAAAAGGAGCTTAGTAAGTCTTTTGCAATGAAAGACTTAGGACCAGAGAAGACAGATTCTTGGCATGCAGATTACTCGTGATAGAGTGGCCAAGAAGTTGTGGTTATCTCAAGAGAAATACATTGAGAAAGTACTTCAACGTTTTCACTTGGATAAAGCTAAAGTTGTAAGTACACCTCTTGCTTTACATTTTAAGCTTAGCACTAGACAGGCTCCTTCTAGTGATGAAGAGAAACAAGACATGCAACGTGTTCCTTATGCATCTGCAGTAGGAAGTTTGATGTATGCAATGGTTTGCACAAGGCCTGATATATCTCATGCAGTTGGTGTGGTTAGTCGTTTTCTTTCCAATCCTGGTAAAGAGCATTGGAAAGTTGTGAAGTGGATATTAAGATATCTCGGGGCACTTCTAGTTTGAAGCTCTGTTTTGGAATTGGGAAACCTATTCTCTGTGGTTATCTGATTCGGACTTGGCGGGGATGTTGACTCAAGAAAGTCTACTTACGGCTATTTGATTACCTTTGCGGGGGGGCTGTGGCTTGGCAATCTAGGTTGCAAAAGTGTGTTGCATTGTCTACTCGAGTTTGAGTTCATTGCTATTACCGAGGCTTGTAAGGAGTTGCTTTGGATGAAGAATTTTGTCCATGAACTTAGTTTTATTCAAGAGAGGTATGTTTTGTTTTGTGATAGTCAGAGTGTTATTCATCTCGGCAAGAATCCTACGTTCCATGGTAGATCTAAGCATATTGATGTAAGGTATCATTGGATACGTGATGTTCTGGACTCTAAGTTGTTGGAACTTGAGAAGATCCATACTGATGATAATGGTTCAGACATGTTGACAAAGATTCTACCAAGAGGGAAGTTTGAAGATTGTCGTTTGGTTGCCGGTTTGGCATTTGCCTCCACTTGAGTTGGAGGGGGAGTTTGTTGGATGGGTCCAACTAGTGGGGCCCATGCCAATTTAAATATATATATATATATATATATATATATATATATATATATATATATATATATATATATATATATATATGATTGCCTTTATATTGATTTCGATGGATTTAACGAAATAATTATCAGACTTTTCTTTTTCTCGAAAATCAAGAAGAAGCGCGCATGAGAGAGAGAGAAAATTTTAGTCTTGATCTTGCGTGTTCAAATTGGATGGTCATTTGTGATCCAATCTGGATGATTTTTTAGTATGTTATTTCTTGCATTGTGAGCTTCTACTTGTACGGTCAGATTCTTATTTCTCCATCTCTACTTGTTGGGCTGTTTGTACTCCTTTGTGGGTTTTGAGCTTTGTTGTTTTGTTGATTTCCACTTTGTTGGTGGTGAGTAGGGGTCGTTGTGATATCTTGTTTATTGGGAGACACTTTGATGTACTCATTGATTTTATAGTGGAGATTTTTTTAGACTAGTTCCGTGGTTTTTACTTCTCACATTGAGGAGTTTTCACGTTAAAATTATGTGTGTTATTCTTTTTTATTTATTTTTGTGCATTCTTGAATATATTTTTGGTGGATATTTTTGGTTGACTGTATATTTTGCTCCTCACAGGTTCTTTCAAGTGGAAAAGATTTTATTGTCCATTTGTGTGTTGTTGCTTCCGCTGTGTACACATTCCTTTCTTTCCCAACACTTTGGACTTGAAGATGCATTCACCAAGCTAGCTATGTACTGCATGAAATTGGAGAAAATGTGCATTAAGTGACATAACCTTCTATGATAAGGAATGTCTCATTGTCTATTCGTCTACAAGGCCTTCATGGCTTCATCAAATCAAGTCACTTATCACGCTAATTTGTTAATAAAAAAAATGCAGTAGTTTCATCGGAGTTGAGTAGGCAACAAGAAGTCTCTGTTGACAGTCATGTGATAATGATAAAATAAAAAAGACAGAGTGGCCTAACATTAGCTTGGACCGTACAAGATCAGGATAAGCTTGGTATTATGGTAGTATATATATTTATACATTTTGATTTGTTGAAATAATCTATAGCTCAGCATGGCTTGGACAGTTGGACCATGTACAAGTTCAGCATGTGATAATTGACGAAAAATAGAGTGATCTGTAGCCCAGCATGACTTAGACCGTCAATGATCAGGATAAAACATGGTATTTTATAGGGATGACACTTACGGGAGCAGGAGTATTTCTTCGCTTTTTGTCTCTGCCTTTCTATTTTTTTTTTCATCTCTACTTTTGGTCCCCGTTTCGTGGAAAAAATTCCTCCCATTTTCATTTCTTAATAGAAGACGAGAACTTTAATATTATTTTAAAATAAAAAAAAATTAAAAATATATAAAGTTATAAATAATTTCAATTTAAATTAACAATATTAACAAATTATTACAAAGTAATATGTTTTTCCATTTTAAATTTTAAACTAATATAAAATATTATAAATGAAAATTCCTAAAAAATACAGTAGTAATTTTTAATTATTAAATGATAATTTAATAATTTTTCAGGGACAAAAATTTTATGAGACAGAAAATACAATTCCCATGTTGTTTCTGTATTTGTCTCGAGAAATTTTTTATAACCGTTCACATCTCTGCAGAAAAAAAATTCTTAAATTTGAGTTTTTAAATAGGACAATCTTTGCGGATATCCGAAGAGAGATTTTGTCGTTTTTAATATTTTATGATCGTACGTATAAGATCAGGAAAAGCATGGTATTTTGTGATCGTATTTTAAGGTCGGTATTATTTTTATACTATCAGCACGATGGTCAAAATAAAATAAAAACAATAACAATACTAGCAGTCTGGCTAACATAACCAGCTAACGTGTTTATTCGATACAAATTCGTGTTCAGAACGATAGCAGGAGCAGCCACCGCATGCAATACGTCTCTAGAGCAAGCCTTTACCAAAATGAGTTAGTCTTGCAATATATATCTAGAGTATTGGCCTGCCTATTAATATTTTGTAAATAAATCAAATACAGTTCATCTTCCATTGTGTATCTACATACGGGATCTTAGTCAAATCCTTCATATATCATAATGAATATAAAGGTACTGAATTTGACTGGTTTAAAAAAATTCTTTTGTCTTGGTTTCTCTTGTAAGATACGCGATTGTGTATGATTTTGATATTATTTTACTTGTGTCTGCGAGGGAACTGAATTTATAAACGAGCAAGGTGCAGTAGAAATCAAAGTTGACAGTACAGAGGGTCATCAGTCATCGGCAGAGCAAGACAGAGAACCCGCCAAGAGGATATTCAGGGCCGATGATATGACAGGAACCGCGAGTGGCTCCACCAAACAAAATGTTGCATTGGATGGTGAAGCTAATAATGTCCCAGTAAACAATTTTCAATCAGTTAAGGGTACTGGATCGTATGGACCTATGAAATACTTGGTCTACGCCGACAAGCCCGATTATTGGTCACAAGCCCATGCACACTAGATCAACATGGTTCAAAATTAGTGACTCAATCATAACTAGTAATGGTCTCATGTTTTATCACAACCATCGCCAGGGGCAAACCCAAGCTGGACTTGCGAGAGTTCCACCCAACGTACGTTCCTGCGACCTCAGCTTTGGAGTGCTTAGAAAGTCGACCTGACCAGCTGAGTTGGGCATGTTCTACTTTTTCCTTAACATTTGAGCTTGTCAACCTAGCATTCAATCATAATATTCGTCTGATCAGCCTAGGTCATCGATTGCCCTCGCCACCACCTTCTTCGTAGGTCTCCGGCGAGTCTCCTTAGTCCTCCGACCTAGGTCATAGTCACCGTCCGAAACAGGTACCATTTCAGCCATTGACAAGGGAACTATTACTAAAGCAAAATGAGAGTGATTTCGATTCATCAACTTGAGAACTAATAATCTCCAACAATTTCCATTTACTTGAATCGTTATCTAAGGGTTTGTTTCACTCTATCAACATCCATTGTTGGCGAAGATCATCATCGATTGCAGGGTAATGGAATTCACTCAATTCAGTTCACTTAACAATCGGGATGCCTCTTTTAATAAAACTAGTGTTTTGTACCGGTACAATGTATGTGATAACTTAAAAATATTAAAATAAATAAAACTTACCTAACTTAGATATATGACATTTTAAATATTTATATGAATTTGATTAAGTTATAATTAGTGGAGTTTATAGAGATTCATTCAAAATTAATTTTTTTATTTTTGTTAACCGATTCTTTATAATAGCTTAATTTTTATATATTTTTCTTATAAAAATAGGCATTGTTATATCTTAATATATTTAATTTTATTTATTTTATGAAATTATCATTTGCTTATTCGAGAAAATATAATTAATTAATTATTGTGAAAATTGGAAGGAATTTGTTGTAAATTAAGATTCAACTCGTATTTTTTGACATTGTTGTTGTATTTGAATCATATCTTGTGTTACAGATATTAGATCGACGTGATTCTTACGACGTGAGAAAGCTAACAAAAAATGCAACAAATCTTCTATTGACCTTGGAGACTAATTTTTTCATCTGAATGACGAGAAAAATAAAAAGAGAAAAAGACGAAAATAGGCATCCTTCAATAAAATGAGAGATTAAGTTTCCTAAAATTAGTTTCTTAAATTCAATCAATATTTTTTTATTATTTAAGAACCAATTAAGGAGATTTTGTACAAGATATACTTCTATTTGGTAAAATATCTTAATAATAGACAAGGAGAAGAGGGGGCAGAGACGAAAGAGAGACGTATAGCGCCGCAAGAAGTAGAGGAAGAAGGAGAATGGCTCGTAGTAATTGTTTTATTTTTTATGGATTTTTTTTATCTCTTTGTATTTGATACTCTTGCCATGAGTAACTAATTTTATTTTCTAGGTTTAAGATGAAATCTTAATATTTGTTTTAGATTATTTAACTTTGTTTGAGATTTTTTTTTCTTTGTTATATAATTGCACAATATTGATGATTATTGATCCTTAATTGTTATTCAATTTAATTTTTATTGATTTTCTTGCAGTCAATTAGTAAATTTAAATTGATATATTTTAATCACATACTTAATTCTTATATTTTTAGGTGTGAGTTGTGCAATAGTATTAATTGCTTTTATAATATAAAATTGAATAGTTCAAGCTATATTAAATAGTTTATGTCATAATTTGAATAGGTTTTTAGATGAATTATGTCATTAACTATATTTCAATAATCTTTAGTAGTGATCAAAGGTTGTAGCCATAGATACTCTATAGAACAAAATTAATTCTCATTCAAGTCAAATTCATTTTTACATGGTTAGTAGTAGATTTGAGGTCCTATAATTATTCTTTGATTGATTTTGTATTTTAATTTGAGTTATTTCATTTAATTTAATTATTTAATTTGAGTATTTAGTTTAGTGCATAATTTAAATTTTTAAATTAATCATATTAAATTAAAAAAATCTTTTTACTTCAAATTAATTTAAGTAAATATTATATTTTAGTTAATCTTATCACTCCTGTGTGTACGACACTCTTATATTTGTCAAATATTACATAGTTCTTCTGTACATGAAAGTAAAAAGGTCATTTTATTATTTGAAAATTCTCTACCAAGTTTTTTGTCGTTCATTAGGGAGTTGATTTTATGATTGCTTTAATTTAAATTTTGTCTAATTTAATTTTTCTCTAGATTTTTATATTTATTTATTTTTCACTTTTATTTGTTTTTATTTTATTTTTTTTGTTTGGACTTAGTGTTTTTATCTTTATTATTAGTGTTTTCACTTTTTATAAAAAAAAAAATTATGTTGACAAGGTTGGAGAAAGTCAATTCTACTCGAACTTGTGACTTCATGTACTTTTGTTCCAACTCTTACTTACTCTTATTAATTTGATATTTTGTCTGGGTTATGTTTGGTAGGCGTTCATTGTTATTAGATTCAAAAGAGTACGACACAGAGATAAAACATATACTTAGAGCAAAAAACCAAACTATACTCATTGATATTAATATGACAAATAATAATTAAGCACTCAGGGAATATTTTACTCCAAATGCATATGCTTTTCCTGCTTGTGCCTGTTTGCCTGAAATTGAAGCTAACCACTTTGAAATTAAGCCTAGTGTAATTCAAATGTTATCAACATTTTATGGGCTTGAATATGAAAATATTTATAAGCACCTAGATTCATTCTTAGAGATATGTTTCACTTTCAAAATCCTTAATATTACTAATGATGCAATTCATCTCCATCTTTTCTCTTTTTCTTTAAAAGATAAGGTTAAAGATTAGTTTTCTACATGTGATAACATTGCCACTTGGGATAGATTATCAAAAGAATTTTTAAAGAAATATTTCTCAATTAATAAACTTAATTACTGCAATGAGACGTGCCATCACCACTTTTTCTCAAGTTAATAATGAACAATTTCATAAGAGTTGGGAAAGATTTGAGGATCTTTTGCGTTATTATCCATACATGAAGTTCTTAAATGGTAACAAGTGCAAAGTTTTTATTCTGGATTGAATGAACGCAACCGACGGATGATTGATGCGTCGTATGAAGGTATTTTCTTGCACAAAACCCCAGACGAGGCATGAGAGTTATTTGAGCCCTTAAGTGAGAATTTACAATTGCATGTCTCGTTCTCACAACTAGATATATCAAGGCAATTATGGAATAAATGAGGAATTTATGATATTTCACACACATCTAATCTGACAATTAAGGTGAAATATTTATCTAAGAAAATGGACCATGTGGATGCATTATCTAAGAAGATGGATCAATTGTTATCTTTGAGTAAAAAATATGTTAATTCTTATAATGTGCATAATGTGTACTATTTGTTCTAACCATTTTCATACTTCATATGATTGTCCTGCTGCCTCACAATTTTTTGAAATTTCATCAGAGCAAGCTAATGCAGCCCAAGGATTTCCCCTATAAAACAACCCATATTCTTATACTTACAATCCTAATTGGATAAATTATCTTAACTTCTCTTTGAAGTAACAAGGTGTTGAAGCAAAACAAAGGCAGCGACCTGATTAACCGAGTCAAATTGGTATGACACCACCCTCTAGCTTTTAACCACAAAGGTATGCGCTCAATTCATCTCAAGCATCAAGCAGTAGTTCCAACTTGGAGGACAAAATAGATAAGGAATTTTCTTGTGTGAAAAACTTGGACTCAAGGTTGTAATTCATGAAATATAAGATGCTACTTTTAAATTATTATTTTTAACATGACATGATTTTTCTAAAATGACGATACATTTACACTTTTTATTTAAATTGTAGCATAATATGTCACGTGATAGTTATTGAGAGCATGTATTTATCACATGATAATATTTTACACATGTACTATCATATTTGCGTGACACATATCATGATTTAAAAATATATATTTTCTTTTTATATATTATATAATTATATGATACTAATAAACAAAGTATAATAGTTGCTCATTATATATATATATATATATATATATGATCTTCCAACTAATTGGTATTGACATAAATGTTTATTATAAGAGGTGAGAGGAGTAAATGTTAACTATTGAATTTTACATTGAATGGTCAGATTAGAAACATAAATGCATGTTTTTAAGTGGTCACGTGACATTTAATTAACTTTTAATCTTGATCATAGTATAAAGAGGATCAAAATTAAACTTAGTATAAGTCAAATTTTTTGACTTACACTCATTGAAAAAACAACAATAGATCCACTTTCATCTAATGATTACATTTAATGAAATAATCTTAACCATTAGATGAAAGTGGATCAAATGGTTGAAAATGAGTGTGAGTCAAAAAAACTTACATATATAAGTCGATCATCTAGCTTATATATATATATATATATATATATGGTGTATAAGAACCAATTATGTACGCTTAAAACTTGCAATAAAGAAAAAATATACGACAAAATATAACAAGGTTGTTGCAACCAAAATCGTGACTAGACAATCGAAAATAAATTTTTTTGGAAATTAATGGAATCGCCACCGACGTTTATTTAAATTGGGAAAAACATTAAAAAAATCATTTTAATTAAGAAAATTGGTCTTTAAAAAAAAGAGTTTGGATTCGGGAGTCGATTACAGGTAGGGAATGTGTTAGCACCCTACACTACCCATTCTAAGAACGGTACCTTAAGTTAGTTATGAAAATTTTAATAATCTAAAATATATTTATTTTACCTTTTTAAAAAAACAATGTAACTATAAAAAAAAGAAAAGAAACAAAACATTATGAAAATTAATTTTTGGCTTGACAAAATAGAGATTCTGCTCCTACGTACCCTCGGGTGTAATGCGGAACTCAAAGTCACATAGTTCTTTAGAAAATAATTGTGAGTTAGTTATTTTAAATTTTGAAAAAAAAATTATTCTGAAAATTCATTTGATTTTTTTTTATGTTTAGAAAAAAGTTTGAATCATCAAGATTACAACTTAGATGATTCTAAAAGTTACAAGATTAACAAACTGTCACAACTCAACTAATCTCAATTTATTATTGAATTAATTTTAAAACAAAAATGTTTATAAAAAAATAATAAATAAATAAACCAAAGTAATAAATGAATAAGCTAAAATGAATAACATGTATATATAATGAAAGATAATAATACAAGAAAAAATAAGCAAACTTACCTCCAAGGCATATAAAAAATGATATGCTGAAAAAAATTAGTACACAGGGCCCCACACGTTCTCTTCAAATCAAACCTTGAAAAGCAACTCACTTTAAGAAAAATTTTTTACTAAAGTCATCGAGCTCTTATACTTAGTATTAAGTCCAAGAACATAATTTCTTCTAACTCTTATACTTAGTGTTAAACTCAATGGTGTAATTCTTTTGCATGCCAAAACCATTGAGAACCACCCCTTTATATAGGAGGAGGGGAGGGAGAAGGAACATGTCTTCTCTAATGTGGGACTTTGTGATACAATAAAGACACCTTAGTTTTTTCAAATTTCTTCTTTTTTCTTTTTTCACTTTTTTTATCTTTTAGATTTTCATTCTTCTTTTCAAGTTTAAAAACTTTCATTTTTTTTATCTCTCTCTCTTTTTTGTTGTATTTTTTTATTATGAATTAAAATATTTGAATGACTCAAACAAAATTAGGTATTAATACCTTGACTAAGTAACAACAAAATTGAGCATCAACAAAAATACAAAAAGATAACTTAAGATACAAACGCGCTTTGTTCAATTTTTATGAAGGTATAAAGGTGCTTTGTTTATAGAGTTTATTTGGTTTTTTTTTTTGGTAAATATATAGATGTCTTTAATAAAAAAATATTAAATGTTGTATAGCTAATACTCTTAAGTTAAGCAAGACCTTTTTTACTAGTTCTTAATTAACTATTACATATTTATAGATAATTAAAATTTATGAATTTTAAAAAATTATGAAATTATTAATTAATACAGATTTAATAACTCAAAAATAATATTAAAAAATGTCATATATCAACTTTATGATAATGTCATCTACACATATTTACATACACATTATTTAATATCTTTATAATTTTTACCATATGTTTTTTTTTTCGATTTCTCAGAGTATCACTTCACTCAATAGGTGAG
Organism: Ormosia emarginata; assembly: GCA_029884605.1. Classification (NCBI taxonomy): domain Eukaryota; kingdom Viridiplantae; phylum Streptophyta; class Magnoliopsida; order Fabales; family Fabaceae; genus Ormosia; species Ormosia emarginata. The sequence continues at coordinate 72,773,532 of JAQQTP010000082.1, forward strand.
AGACTAATCTCTCGAAGTACGGTTAAGTGCCTAAGCAGGGACCCTCTAATAGTATTTTTTTCTATACACAAAAATTCATATATTGAACTCATGACCACGTACATAAGGGACACAAACTCCTTATACTCAGACCAACTCAAATAAATGTGAGATAATGTGTTCTAACTTCCTACACTTATCATACCAGGGGAATTCAAGTATACGGTGCTCATTGAAGATCACAGTCGTTGATTGTGTTGAAAAATACATTAACGATTATGATCAACGACCTGTAACTTGTTGATTTCACTGGCCACCACTGCTAGCTGCCGTCCATCACCGTCGGCCATCGGCCGGTCACCATCTCTGGCAGGCTACCACCACTGGTCGGCCACCACTTCTAGCCAGCAACCATCGCTAGTCGGCCACCCTCCACAGCTGCCGCCGACCACCACCTTTTTTTAGGTTATATTATTTTCATTTTTTTAAGTTACATAAATGTGTATTTAATATCAATTAAAACTATACAAATCCTTATATTTTTTTCATATATAATTGTGCATACTAAAAACTCTACAGATGTTATGGTGTAAATATTTTTAGTTAAAATCTATAGAGTTTTCAAGTATGCACTTGTGATTATTTATAAAAAAATATAAAAATTAATATTGTTTTAACTAATATTATTTTAATTAGTATTATTTATATAGTTATGTAACTTAAAAAAAGAAACAAGATATAACCTAAAAAAAAGTGGTGGTCTACGGCCGACTAGCGGTGGACGGTTCTCGCCAACAATAGTGGTGGTGGTGATGTGTGAAAAAAACATTAAAAACATTAAAAAAACATAAAAAAAAAAAACTTGTCCTAAAAAAGCCTCTGTTATTGCAGGTAAAATGGAGGGTATACCATACACCCAAAGATAGGAGGATGCATAGTAGCACCCGCCATCATACCAAGTACCAACCACGGTTGGCACCTTCTTTATACGCATTAAGAATTGTATCTATTAGGGGTGTCCACTGGGTAGATTGTGTGAGTTCAGCAGCGTTTTTGGACCCGACCTGCTCACTAGAGTAGTGGGTTGGGTTGGGTTGGGTCGATGATATTTTTTCGCTCAACCCGACCTGTTCAAAATTGGGTTGAGTTAGGTCGAACTCGCGGGTCAGATATCTTTTTAAAAAAAAAATTGATAAAATTCAAAATCTAACAAATTAACACTTTGAGTCTCAGTCTTAAATATAATAGGTCTTAATCTAACAAATTAACACCATAAGTCTCAACCGACTTTACTCAAACATAATAAGTCTCAATCTCAAATAAACTAAACAACATAAGTCAATAAGTGCATAACAAATTAATAACTAATAAGTTTTACCAAGTCAGAAATAAAGTAAACAAAACTAGTTATAACTCAAATAATAAATTAGTCTAACCAATCGAAGTCAGTGTTATCACGCATGTCATATGTATTGACATAATCATTGACTTCACTCTCTATTTTTTCTATATACTCTTTATCATCTAAATGACTTTTTACTTAAAAAAATGCAGGTTTATGCGGTTGAACCCAGGGACGTATCTAAGGGGGGCGAGCATAGGCCTCGGCCCCCCTTTTCTCATTAATTTTTTTTAGGTATTAATAATTTAATTAAATTTATTAAAAAATAAAAAAATAATTATATTAATCTTTTATAAAGTTAATATTTATTATATTGACACTCTTATTTAAAAATTATACACATATCCCTGATTTTATGTATTATGATTAGACTCTAACATCCTTCTTTGTTTACAAAATTATATATACATTTCATACTTTATGTACAAAAATTATACAAAGTCCCATTAAAAATACAAAATAAGAAAAATATGAGTAATTTATCAAACAAAAAGAGTGTCACTATTATAAGCACTAACCTCAGGAAAGGTCAATATAATTATACCAAAGATAAAAATGATGAAGTTAAAAGAGTTTATACTTGATATGTATTTGACATGTGATTCATGATTATTTTATATACATTGATATTACAATTTTAACTCATTTTTCTATTAATTTTTAATCTTTATATAATAAATCTATTAGCTCATTTTACTTTTAACTTCACTTTCTTTCTTTTTTTAAAATTTATATATAAAAACTTAATTTTGCTTATAAATCATGATGTAAAAGATAACTACTATTATGATGCATTTAAATCTAATATACATATTTTTTTATTTTTTTCACATTATTCATAAATCTTTCTATATAATGAAAGAAAAATACTCTTCTAAAGTGAACAAATAAGAATATATTTACCCTTAATTTAAAATAGTATATTTTGATCTTAATATACTAAATAATTTAAGGATGAATACATCTTTATTTACTAATTTTAATTTTTTCTCTATATTTAATAATATGATTTATGATTTTCGACTCTCTCACCGAATATTTTCTAGATCCGTTCTTGGTTGGACGTGTTACAACCTATTACCTGACCCACACACTGTAAGTTAAAGTATTTTTCAACCCAATTTAACTCTCATTTTATGCATTAAGTTGAGTCGCAACTCGCGAGTTCACAGATTGACTCAACCTATTAGATACCCCTAGTATCTATGTTTATTTATGGGCAGGGATTAATGCATTTGGTACCAGAATGCCTTATGGACATGAATATTTTTTTGTTGTATAATAGGAGAGGTCCTTTAAAATGATAAATATATAATTTGTTTTAAATATAACTAATAAGTTTTATAACCACTTGTTTAGGGTTTTTACATGATAAAATTCACGTTTATCTCTTTCTAACAACCTCATTACATAAGAGGATTCAAACTCATGGGTTATCAAATATTATTTTAAAAGAGATTTTAAATTCTGTCAAAAAAGAACGATTTTAAATTCTGTTAATCAATTAGCCTAATAGTAATAATTCCTTAAAAACAAAAATAGCTAATACTTTTTAGATTCTCTTTTGGTTTAACGGAAAAGATTTTTTTTATAAGAAAATGATATTTGCACGAATTCACTCCTAAAAAAATCCAATACAATTTTTAATATTTTATATGCTTCGATATTAGGAGGATTTAATGTTACTAAGTGTTAAATCTTTTAAAATAAGGAAAATTCTAAATCATAATAATTCTTTGAATAATGCTACAAAACTCTCAGCGTTCGTTCGAATGGCTTGTATCGTTTGATCACAAGCTTTAGTTTCGAAACTCAAATAATGAATAGTGATTTTATCTCAAAAACCTAGTATATTTAATGTATAAAAAACATGCAGTTCGAATGGTCGACCATTTCGTGAGAGAATATTGATTCTTAGAAAATATTTTTTAATTTCCTAAAAATATTAATTTCTTTAACTATTTCATTTAAAATTTTGTTTTAAGTTGATGTTAACCATTGCCTTAGAACACTATTTAAGATGCATTTAATATTCATCGTTAACAATATTATTTAATGATTAAAATCTTCTTAATTACTTAAAAAATTTGCTATCGAGTGCTCTGAACTGAACATTGGTTAAGAATAGGAGTAGAAATGGGTCAGGTCAAACTAAGTTTTGTCTCAAGCAAGTGTGACCTGTTTCTCAAATGCAAGGCTTTAGTTTGGTCTATTTACCTGTTATATATCATTTTTTAAGGTCTAACATGGTCTTTTTTAAAACTCTGATTTGTCTTAAAAATTTATTTAAATACTTACTTTATAATAAGGTTTTAGGCTTTTAAATAGGTCAACAGCCTACCTCTAAATAGATCAATAAGATAGGCCAATGAGTCTAAGCCTTTATATATACTCACGAATCTAGGCTTTAAAAAATATTATTATTATTTATTACATTAATTATATTATATAAATATTAAAATTTCATAATATATATAATTAAATAAGTTGACTTACTAAGCCTAAAAGACTTTTCTAAATGCCTAAAATTTGACTTGTTTAACTAAATAACATTCTAAAAAAGCATTAACTTAATATTTTTATTCAACGAGTCAAGCTAGGTCAAGTCTGAAATAGGCTAGCCTATAAGCCCTTGACGTGTCACCTGACTTATTTACACCCCTAATTAAGGGAATTAAAATGAAAATTATAAAACATTCAACACATTAGTCAATGTATTTTGATATTTTTTCTTTAAGTAATTAGGAGTATTCATGAGCATTAATTAGCAAGGTCCATTACCAAAGAAAAACAAAGCAAAATGTATTGGTCTGAATGGAAGGGGTTTGGATCCCTTAAGCATATGGTCCCAAATTCGATCTCGGAATTCATGTGTATGAAAATAATATCATTAGGAAGAATTTCTGCTTAAGCACCAAACTGTATTTCGGGATATTAGTCACTTACTTATCGGGTAGAATAATACTTTGAGAAACAAAAATAAAATAAAAATTATATAAAAAATATTAAATACTTTTTATTATCAAAATATTAAATTAATGTTTTTTACATTTTCATTTATGTTTTTTATTTTAATTCATTTAGTAGCCTTATAACACTTGTTAACAAAGTTTTAAATAATTAAGAGAATGTTACAAAGATTTAACATTGCTCATTTCTCCTTGAAAAAAAAAAGACATTGCTCAATTATAAATCTGTTTGAAATATGCATTTTTATTTGTTACATTGAGGGGCCTAGGCCCAAAATTTGGAAATTTTTTAATGCTCATAAGTTAGCCTAATAATTATTCTAGCTACCTCTAAGAAAAATTTAATTTGAATGCACTGTCAATATAAAAGTTTTTAATACTATCATTCAATTATATATTATCATGTCATAAAAAATATTTCACTCTCACAATATTTATCTTAAAAGTCACATATGTGGTGATATATTATTGATTAATGGTATAAAATACTTTACACTAATAGTGTATCAAAATTAAACTCGTTTTGTTTTCAGCAATTATGAGAATTTGTAAGAAAAATTAACATGTTTTTAAATATTTAGCAAAATAATTCTCTTAAATTATTTAAAATAAAAGATAAGATAAAAGATACGTTTGCATTTATTACTTTAATAATTAGTTTGGACGTTCTAGGCGTGGGAGAAGGGATGGAAAGGGAATGAAAGGAGAATGAAGGTAAGGAAGGAGATGAAAGATGAATTAATCATATAATCATATAATATATATAAAAAAGTATATGACTTGAAAAGTTGTCATATGTCTTTTTTGTTAGTAATACATGATTTAATTTGATGACATGTGACAAATAGTAAAACTAAATTTTTGCTATGTGTTATTTGATGTGATTTTTTTCTACATGTAAAGTGATGTCTTGAATGACACATTTACAAATATATATATATATATAATTATTTAATAAAAAATCAAATAACTCTAAATCAAAATCACGTTTCAGCTTTCTAGTTTTTTATTTCTCAGTTTTTTTATAATAGAAAAAGAAATTTTATTTTTTTGAATGAAATACAAAAGTATGATGAAACTTAAAAAGATTCATTTTTTGGACGAAACTAGAAGAATATTTTGAAACTCATAATTTCTAACAAAATAGAAGACTATGTTAAAATCCCAAAATACATATTAATTTTCTTCTTTGTCGTGGTTGCGTGATCTTCCTCTCATGGGTAAATATTACGAGTCTTATGAATCGTACAAATAAGCGATGCAAGAGGCTCATGACCTTGTGAACAAATTAAAGTTATGTAAAAATAGAGACAAAGATGTGAGTTGAAAAAGAATAATAAGAATATAGCAGGAATTGTACCTGGGAGTGGCAGCTAGTAAAATGGATGAGCGGTGACTGGTGGCGGTAGACCTCTGGTAACTTCTAGGTTGGGAGTGAGAGTAGTTGAGAGGTTATGACATTATTAAAAGTAGTTTTGTGACCATCAATTATTAATCTCTATAATTGTTAAATTTTTGAATTTATTGTAGAATTATTTCTAATTATTATTTCCAATTCCTTTCCATTTTTGTGGAAGGCTAATTTATGTTTCTTTCTAATTTTTCACAAACGAATCAATTTAGTTAATTTCTTAATATATATTGTGGTCAACATTAAATATTAGTTTCGATTTATTTTTAATGAGAACCATGACATACAAAAGAGTGTATTTTATCTTCTTAAACTTCCTCATAATTTGGGGAATAAATCAATGTAATTTTCTCTATTAATTTTCTTCCGAAATTTTAGATTCAAACCAAGTAAAAATCATTCAATCAATTACCATAATCTTTATTACCATTAAAAAAAATTATGCCAACTATTATAAGTAAACCAAGAATACTATTAATTCATTTATCCAAATTAATTTATTTAGTAAACTAAGAATACTCTACCATAAAATTAAAAACGAAAATATATGAATAAATTAATATAAATTTTGGCATGATATATATGATAATAATTAAAGCATCAAGTTAATTGTTATATTACAATCTCTTAAAAAATATTAGAAAAAGTATGCACAAAATAAAAACCACAAAAGAAAATTTTTGATATTAATATACATGTTTCATACATTCAGAATTAATTATATAATGTAAATTGAAATAAAAATTTATTTAAGATAAAATAAGAAACTTTAGTGCTCACAATGATTTACATATTTCATGCATTCGTAATTAATTTCATATTAAAGTAATAATTATATTAATTACATTAATATGACTAATTCAAACATATGTAATAATTATTAATCACCAATATTATAATTAATAATTTATAATATTATAAATTTTAAAATTCATAATAAATATTTTAAAATTAATCACATATTTTGTCAATCTTAATAATTTTCTTAATTATCATTATCTACATAATGGAAGTGGACTCTTTATAAAGAAAATAATGAAATTAATAAAGATATATTTATATATTATTTATAATTTAATAATATCTTTATGACATAATTATTAGATGACTAGCTATTCTTCAAGGAAATTTTTTAAATAAATATTTTCATTATTTTAAGAGGAAGTAAACTAATGAAAAATAAGATTATTAACCTAATTAAAATAATATTTCAAAATAAAAAAATTATTAGTCTAATTATTCATAAGACTTAAATTTGTATGTTTTGTCTAAATCTAGAAATCGTCTCATTAAATGAGTCACGACTTGGCCGAGATTATATGTAATCAAATTTTGTCATGTGTCATTCTAATGAACAAGTAATTACATTACTTTTTTAACATGTAACAAGTAGAGTAACTAATATTCTGTCATATGTGATGCGTGCGGATGTAGTGATTAAAATTAAGATAAAAATCAGTTGTCAGGCCCACCAGAAAATAAAAACCTTACAACTAGTTGTAGTTAGTAAGGGTCGATCCACAGAGAACCAATTCAATTAACACTGTTAAACAATTGCCAATTTAGACTCTGATTAACAATAAACAGTAAAAGGAGGGTTTTGGAGTTTTGATGAACAATGAACGACTTCAAAGATAACAATAAACAACCGAAATCAACAATATAAGAAAATTGGTTAAGAGATTGAATCCACCACTAGATTTATATGATAATGTAAATCCACATATCCTTTTTATTCCAACATGCTCAATTATGTTTTTATGCAATTGTGAGAGTAAATCTCTGTTTTCCTTACGTGTTGGCCAATTTAGCAACCGCTCAAATCAACTCCTAATCACTAATTAGTCATAAAGCAACCGCTCTTACAACTATCCAACAATTGCATTAAGATTTAGAAAATCAATTACACTAAGGTCTAATCACACATCAGGATTAAATTACATAGAACATATATTTCTCTAGATCTAATACCGTAACCGCGCATAATAAACCCAGATCTACCACTTTTATAACTGACAAATAGCACAAAGATAATTATACCCACATGAACATCATACATCCCACTAGATCTACTACCGCAACCGCGCATAATAAACCTAGATCTACTACTTTGAAAGTAGGAACAAGTACAAAAACCTTCATACCAACAATAGATTCAGAAATATATGAATAAAAACATAACTGTGTTGAAATAATCAAATATGCAAAGTTTACAACATTAATACTAGCGGTTTCATCACCCCCTTAACCAAGGGAGGTTTAGTTACACATAGCTAGAAAGAAATCACAAGAAAAATTGAGAGAAAATGAAGGAGAGTTCCTTCCTCCCTATGATAACCAATGGTGCCCTTTTATAGAAGTCTAGGATAACAAAATGACAAAGGTGAGTGGGTTAGTGGAGTGGGGTGGTTGAGTGGATTGGTTGAGTGGGTGAGTGGTTAAGTGGGTTGGTTTGAGTGGAGTGGATTAAATATTGGTTGAGTGGGTTAGTTGAGTGGATGAGTGGTTGAGTGGGTGAGTGGATGGATGAGTGGATGGATTAGTGGATGGGTGGGTGGAGTGGTTAAGTGGTTGGATTAGTGTATGAGTGGATGAGTGGGTGAGTTAGTGGATGAGTGGATGAGTGGATGGATGGATTAGTGGATGGATGACTGGATTAGTGGATTAATGGATGGATGAAAATCTCGTGTCTGACTTGGAACCCAAAAACGACCCACTATACTTCAGATTCACGAAAAGTGTTCTTCATGAAAGTTGTAGATCCTTGTCTTGGCTATAAAATGGATAGCTGGTTCGTAAAATTTGGCTTCCTTAAGCCCAAGATATGTCCCAAATACCGTAGGTTGCTCAAACTCAACTTTAGCACCTCTGTTCCGACTTGCAAGCTCAAAATGACCTACTAGACTTCTTTTTCTCAAAATGTGTTCTTCATGAAAGTTGTTTATTTGGATCTTGACTATCCACTATCCAAATTTAAGATAATCTCCGTTATTACATCTTGAGATATGATTTTGTGAGTGCACACTGTTCGGATTCTACTGATAGAACCCGTATTCTGACTTCCATGTAAACTTAGGTCCCTTAGACATCTGAATCGGACTTCGAGCTCTTCATCAAAGTTGTAGAGCTTCCTCTTAGCTTTCCTACAAGATAAAATTCATGATTGTCAGATATCAGGAACTCAAGTTATGACCAAAATACAGAAACAGTGTAAAATCTCAATAATGCTGAAAATATTCAATTAGGACCAATTTAGTTCAAACTCACAAAATCATGTCAAACTTAATCAATTAAGAATATGGAGAGTGTAAATGACTAAATATAAGCGTTTCTTAATGAATAAAATATGTGTTTATCAAATTCTCCCACACTTAGCTTTTTGCACTCTGGGCAAAACTCAAGACCAAAACAAGGACATAAGAGATTAACAAAAATTTAAATTCCAACGACATTCAAGAACCCAAAATTTTACAATCAAGAAGAACAACCAAAGGTTCAAGGGATCAAAACATTCATGAGTTAACAATTCTCCACATCTCAAACCAACAAGCAAGGTATCTTCAACATGAATCGAGAATGATAGATCTTCACAAGATTCCCTCTCAATCTCTCAAGTGTTTAAAAGGTAGGTATTTCACTCAATTCAACCCATGAAAATTACACTACCATAAGCTTGCTTATCTTCTACTTCTCCACTACTCAAAACACATGCATACACAAATCATGAGGACTTTATTCAAGGTTGTAGTGAGGTTAAGGTAATGAGAAGAGGATAAAATGGATATGAGAGGATAAATACCAAAGAGAATAAAAGCAAATGAAAGTGAGTTCAAATAACAAGCGTATAAAAGTTCATCACAACTCTAATGTATATCCCTTTACATATTCATTTCCCAATCTTTTCTTTTTTTTTTTTTTTTTTTTTTTCTCTTTTTTTTTTAGGCACTCTTTCCTTTTTCAACAACCATTTTGTATACACACCCCCACACTTGTTCAAAAACTAATCTATTAACAAAGCTAATGTTCTTTTATTCCCTAAGGTAAAATAAGAACACGATTTTTCATTTAAGGTACATAATGAGCTAGAAATAAGGAATGGTCAAATAAGCTCAAAGGGGTTAAGCAAAGGAAAATATACAAGGTTGGCAGGAATCAGAGAATTTTCAAGAAGTCAAAAGAGTGCTTGATATCATATTGAAAACAAGGTTGGCTATTTGGTTAAACTAGCTAATTAAGAAAGAGGGCCTCAATCATGTTCATGCATGCAAGTGAAATGTAGCCTAAAAAAGAATCAAAGCAAGTTCTAGAGTGGTCATTAACATGAGTGAAAATCACACAAGAAAGAAGAGAATGACATAAATGTTGAATCCATCCATTAGGCTCAAAATCTCACAAGGTATGCATCCATCAAACTCAATTCATCAATTTAATCATCCATCACCAAGCATATCAGTTCAAGAAGGGAGAAAAGTTATTCAATCATGCAATGAACCCCTTTTTTTTTTTTTTCTTTTTTTTTTTTTTTTTTTTTTTTTTTTACAAAAAGAACATGCTGAAATCTCTCCCCACGCTTAATATAACATTGCCTTCAATGTGAAAGAGATATAGAAAAGAGCAACACAACCCGATAAGAAGTGAATCAACGCCAAGCGAGAAAATAAACACACTATCGATCTGCATCGGACTCGAAAAGAAATCAAACAATAAAACTTTAGTACTAATTAGTTACTACCTAAAAAAAACTCCTTACTCTGCCACCAATTAAGATGCGTCTCAAGAGTAAAATTACTCCTTACTCTGCCATCACTAATTGATTTAATAAGTACATGACAATCATATCATACTTTCCAAACAACACAACAAATTTTTTTTATTTTTTTTATTTTTTTCTTATTATATATATATATATATATATATATATATATATATATATATATATATATATATATATATATTTTGGGTCAACTATCCTTCCCCCCAACTAAATCACAACATTGTCCTCAATGTTAAAATATAGATGAGTAAAGGACAGAAGATATTACTTGTTGGAGAAAGCTAATACAAATTTAAACAGAAACAAGGTACAATAAAATCAAACCCATTAAAGATGAAGTCGCAGATCTGGCTTTTGTTTCTTGTTACTTCCTTCGCTGCTTCCTGTTGACCAATCTATCCGAGCTAATCCGGATCGGTACATACTCAAAAGCTTCTAATTTATCAATGAGCTCATCAATAGTGGAGGCGAGAGATAAGAAGTTGTCTTCTTGAAGGAGTGATAAATTTACGTTCCATGACTTTGTCAAGAAAAGATAACAAAAGATCAAAGAAATTATTAACATTCAACAAACCAATGGGTCTATGGTGGATGTTTAGTTCTACCAAGAGACAATTTGAAAAATTTCTTCTAAAGTACCAAAACCACCTGGTAAGACAATAAATGCATCGAATTGTCAACCATTGTTTTCATTCGTCCATGCATAGATGTTACCGAATTTCTTCTCCAACTGTCTTTCCGGTGATGTTATTTTCAGCCAAAGGTTTAGGAATAACACCTAAAACACATTTGCCTCCTATAAAAGCAGCAAGTGATACAACCTCCATTAACCCACGACAACCTCCCCCATATACAAGATGAATATTCCTCGCAACAAGTGATCGACCAAGAGTGCTAGCTGCGTTTACAAACTCTAATCCCTTCCCATAACTCGACCCACAAAAAACACAGACATTTTTGAGGTTACGAATAGAAGGCCCCATTCTATACTCTTCCTCCCTTTGAGTGTTTCTAAGTTGAAGGAAAATGGAGAAAATGGAGTGTTTAAGTAGGAAAAAGAATGGAAAGGGGAATAATTGCACCTATGAGGGTATGTTGGCTGTTGTCAGAAAATGTTGAAATTAAGAAACACAGAATCTTTTTTCCTTTTTTTTTTACTTTTTTATTTTTTTATTTTTATTTTTTTATTATTTTTTTATTATTTTTTTTTGTTTGACTTCAAGAAAACCATCAAGGTAAAGAAGTCTAGAAACCCCTGAAGGACCCTGCTCAAAGGATCGTCTGTACAAAAATCAAAATACAACAAAATGATACAAAGATAAAAGAAATAGAAAATGATGACATACCTGTATGTACAGTGTCCATGGCGTATCTTTATACTGCGCGTCATGAGTGCAGTAGACATCACGTCCTCTCTTTTTTTTTTTTGAAATTGTTAGAAAAACTTGATGAAAGATGAGTGTATACTTACTTAAGATTGGGATGGAGGTAGTCTGCTCTTTCGGCTTTGTGCCAAAGCATTGTTGACCAGTATTCGACCCATTCAAGACCAGCGCAACATAGGGCTCCCAAAAGGGACAAGTGGCCATAATACGACTGGCTGCCTCACATGTGGGATACAATCTACCTTCGTGTTTTTCAATTAAGAAAAATTTGGATCAGGATGCATGCATTTCCCCATTCACGGTGTGTGTTACCAAAGCCAACCCTAAGACGTATACATAAATTTTTTTTTTATTTTTTTTGTTTTTTTTAGAGATGACATGAAGAAGAAGAAGAAGATGATATGTACAGATTGTTTGTAGATGTGGCTCACATCGCCTCTGGTTTAACGTCCAAGAACGCTTAAACGTCTTCTATGAGTCGAGGATAAGCTTCCCATCCAATTTTCTTAAAAATTGGCAAACAGGTCTTTTAGAGTCGATTCCCAAGATCGTAGCATTTTTCTTCATCCTTGAAGAGATTCCACAATTTAAGAATTTCACGATGCACCAATCCACAAGAATGCGTCTCAAGAGTCGATAAGATATCATCTAATGACTCCTTACTCGATCCATTCTTAATGAAGAAAATTTTATCTTCTCTATTTGCGGAAACCATCCCCAAAGTATGACATCGCTTGTTACAGTTCCATCGTCCACATTTGTGACAGACTTGTAACCTTTTTGCTCTTCTCCTTTTAGAATATGAACTTCTTCCAAGACCGGGCATATATGAGTCAAATGAAATTAAGGACTCACCTGCTAATCGAACCTTTGCTTCAATTATCCAGCGTACATCTTCTGACATGCCTTTGTGCATTAACAGTCTTAATCTTTCACATCGAACTTTGTAGATTTTTCTCAGAGCATTTTGAGGAAGAGAAGAAAAATGTTTTCTCAGGTTTGAAAGAATGACATCCATTTTGAAGGAGAAGAAGGATTCAGTTATTTTGGGAAAGTGAAAAATAAACCGACTTGAGAGTCACGGAGTCAGTATCCGCCACTTAGCCGGCAACACAAAAAAAAAAAACTTAAGAACTTGGTTTTCCGGGAATGGTTGAGTCTTTGTCCATTAACTTTAAGCGCATTACCATTCCTAGGATCCTCAATATCTACGGCCCCGGATGATACACGTGTTTGACAAAGAAAAGCTGCGCCACCTAGATCTCAATTTTTCAAGGAGTAGGTGCGAGATGATAATCTCAAAGCGAGAACCTTTTTGACCAATTTCCGCAACTTTTGCAAAAGGTGTAACAGACCTTGAATAAAGTAGGCCAATAAAATCCATACTGCAAGATTTTTACAGTTGTTGTCGCTGAAGAAAAGTGACATTCACATGCTTCCGAGTGACAAAATTTAATGGCACTACCTACCTTATTGTCGGGCACACAGCTGTTTTTTTTTCTTTTTTTTTTGGTTTTTTTTAGAGATTCAAATGCTTACAACCAACAAACAGATAAAAACATAATCTAAGAAACTAATGAAAACACAAAATAAAAAGGGATAAAGAGAGCAAATCTGATTGGGTTGCCTCCCAATGAGCACTTAGTTTATTATCCTCAGCCCGACATGATGATACTTTCAATGCTCCTCATATTGTGGAAGGATGAGGGTCATCACTTCCATCTCTGCACTGTCAGGAAGTTCATGATATGGTTTGAGACGATGACCATTGACCTTAAATGCTTTGCCGAAATTTCACTCCCGATCTGTTGCACCAAAAGGAAAAACATTAGTTACCACAAACGGCCCAATCCACTTAGAACGCAGTTTACCGGAAATAATTTGAGTCTTGATTGGAATAGCAGGACTTTTTGTCCTCTGTGAAATTTCTTTACGGAAATCAATTGGTCGTGGAATGCCTTAGCTTTAGTCTTATAAATCGGGGCATTCTTAAAGGCCTCATTTCTTAGTTCTTCCAATTCACGTAATGGAACTTCCTTTGCTTTCCAAAGCACCTTCCAATTCCATATTAACTTGTTTAATGGCCCAAGTAAGATCGATGTTGCAACTCAACGGGCAAATGACGGGGCTTTCCACACACCAACCGAAATGGTGACATGCCAATGGGAGTCTTATAGGCGAGTCCTATAAGCCCATAAAGCATCTTCAAGTCGAGTGCTCCAATCCTTTCTTGAGGGATTCTTTGTCTTTTCAAGGATTGACTTAATCTCCCGGTTGGACACTTCGTTTGCCCATTTGTCTACGTGGATGGTAAGGAGTGGAAATTTGTGCATTACTCCATATCTCTTCAATAGAGCATCAAAGGTTTTGTTGCGAGAAATGGGTCCCTTGGTCACCGATGATAGCCCAGGGTCCCGAACCTGGAGAAAATATGTGACTTAACAAAATCTACAACAGGTTTAGAATCATCGGATCGAGTGGCTTTTGCTTCCACCCATTTAGACACATAATCAACAAATAAAAGAATGTATGTGAAACCAAATGAAGGAGGGAATGGTCCCATGAAATCAATACCCCACACATCAAAGAGTTCCACAAAAATGATCGGAGTCCGAGGCATTTGATTACGAGGACCAATATTACTGTTTCTCGACGGCGGTCACAAGACTTACGAAGTTGTAAGCGTCTTTGAAAATTGAAGGCCAATAGAAACCCCATGTCAAGCACTTTATTGGTCGTCCTTTTCTTGCCAAAGTGTCCTCCACATGCATAGGTGTGGCAAAAGGAGAGGATGGAGTGTGTCTCGAGAATCGGGAATGCACCTCCTAATGACTTGATCGCACAATGCTTCCATAAGTACTGGTCATCCCGGATATAGTATTTACTGATACTCTTTAATTTATCTCTTTGGGCCTTGTTCAAACCCTCAGGAAATTCCTTAGTAACCGGGTAGTTAACAATGTCAAGCATACCAAGAGATTATGGTGTTGACAACCATCAAATATTCATCCAGGAAAAGTCTCCATGATAGGCATTTCTTCCTCTTCGATTACCAATCTACTCAAGTGATCGGCCACTAAGTTTTCGCTCCCTTTCTTGTCTTTAATCTCCAAGTCAAATTCCGGAGCAATAAAATCCATCGAGCAATCTAGGCTTTGCTTCTCTTTGTTAGAAGATACTTCAAGGTGCATGATCTGAAAACACAATCACTTTAGAACCAATTAGATATGATCTAAATTTTTCTAAAGCAAATACAATGACTAGAAGTTCCTTTTACGTGGTTGAGTAATTAAGTTGAGCATCATTTAGAGTCCTTGATGCATAGTAAATGGCATAAGGAACTCTATCAACTCGTTGTCCCAAGACAGCTCCTACCGCAAAGTCACGGCATCACACATTAGTTCAAAAGGTAACTCCCGGTTAGGTGGCACGATGATAGGTGCAACAGATTAACAACTTCTTGAGTTTATTGAAAGCTTCCATACATTTCTCATCAAAGTTAAAATTAACATCTTTTTGAAGAAGTACGCAAAGGGGCGATGAGACTTTAGAAAAGTCTTTAATGAATCTCCGGTAGAAACCCGCATGACCAATAAAAGAACGAATCTCCGCACACTAGTGGGTGGTGGCAAAGAATGCATGAGTTCTACCTTAGCTTTATCTACTTCAATTCCCTAGCAGAAATTACATGACCTAACACAATACCTTCATTCACCATGAAATGACATTTTTCCCAATTCGGTACCAGGTTAGTGTCAATGCATCTTTTAAGCACCAAAGTTAAATGTTCCAAACAATTTTCAAAATCATTTCCAAAGACACTAAAGTCATCCATAAAAACCTCAATGATGTTTTCAATGTAATCAGAAAATATACTCATCATGCATCTTTGGAAAGTTCCTGGTGCATTGCGAGTCAAAAGGCATTCGCCTATATGCAAAGGTACCAAATGGACAAGTGAATGTAGTCTTGTCTTGGTCTCTACGGAGCTATGGCAATCTGATTGTAACCGAAAAACCATCCAGAAAACAATAATAAGAATGACCGACTAATCTTTCTAACATTTGATCAATGAAAGGTAAAGGAAAGTGGTCTTTTCTCGTGGCGGCATTCAACTTCCCGTAATCAATACAAACACGCCACCCATGCGTAACCTAGTGGGAATAAGCTCATTTTCAGCATTTCTTACCACAAGTAATTCCAGATTTCTTTGGTACTACCATCTTGGGCTTACCCACTTCTTTGTCGAAATGGGGTAGATCACCCCACACTTAGGAGCTTCAAGTATCTCCTTTTTCACAACCTCCATCATGGGAGGATTCAATCTCCGCCGAGGGTCTCTCACAGTTTAGTATCCTCCTCCATTAATATCCTGTGCATACAAACGGAGGGACTAATACCCTTGATATCGCCTATTGACCAACCAATGGGTCTTATGTTCTGCAAAATAGCTACCAGTTTCTCTTCTTGCTCTTGGGTGAGTGACTTTGCAATTATTCTTTGGAAGGGTGTCCTTCTCCCCAAGAAGATGTATTTAAGATGATCGGTAGTGCTTTCGGTTCAATTCAGTGCCTGCACAATGTGAAGGTTGAGGTATATCGGTAGTAAGGTAAATCAACAAAAGTTACCTCATGCTCTTCCGGGAGTGGAAGAGAGCTCTTGTAAGGCAAAGACAACAATTTCATCAATGTCTTCACTCCATGGCTCTTCTTCACTCTTCTTCTTTTCCTCCTGTACATCTAAGCTATGAGTTAGAATTGTATCAAGAGCATCAAAATGGTCAAGTATCAAAAGCTGAGAAATTAAAGAATTAAAAGGATCAAAAGAATCAATTAAACAAGCAGAGTGCACATCACTTGGGTATCTCATAGCTTCAAAAATATTGAATCTAATTAATTCCCCATCAAATTCCATTGTTAGAATTCACGAGTGCACATTAATTTTTGTCCGTGCGAGTCTTCAAAAATGGTCTTCCTAGCAAGATAGGAGCAGATTTGGGAGACTCATCCTCTTCCATGTCTAAAACATAGAAGTCTGCCGGAAACACTAATTCATTCATCGTACCAAAACATCTTCAACCACACCCTTAGGGTATGCATTAGATCTATCGACCAATTGAATAACAACACCGGTAGGTTCCAAAGGACCCAAGTATAAAGATGCATAAATAGAATATGGCATGACATTTATAGATGCACCTAAATCAAGCATTGCCCTTTCAAACCTTGTGTTACCTATAGTGCATGGAATGGTGAATGTGCCGGGGTCCTTACATTTGGTTGGGAGTTTCTTTTTAATTACAATTTGAAACATTTTCTCCCACTTGGACCTTTTCATTTCCTTTTAACTTCCTCTTGTTAGTGCATAATTCTTTCAGAAATTTTGCATATCTAGGTACCTGCTTAATGGCATCTAACAAAGGGATATTAACCTCTACCTTCCTAAAAGTCTCAAGTATTTCTTTTCTCGCTTCTTCTTTCTTGGTTTTAACCAACCTACTAGGAAAAGGAGCTTTAGTGACATATTTAGGAAGGGGTTCAGAAATACTTACCTTAGGGGTTTTGGAAGTTTGCCCCTTATCATTTGCTTCTTTGGGTGGTTCATCCTTCTCTTGAATGATTGGTGGAAGAGAGGTAGGCTCATCCATCGTCTTTCCGCTTCTCAATGTGACAGCACTAGCATTTTCCCTCGGATTCACTTCTGGCTATGAGGGTAGTTTCCCTGAAGCTTGGCTTTGAAACTTGTTGAATTCTATGGACAACTGCCCTATCTGATTCTGCAAGTTATTGATTGTAGTCCTTATTTCTTGTTTGAAACTTTGTATAGTTGCATTTGTTTCTTGTTGGAACTGCAAATTATTAGTGGCCATTTGTTTTACTAGCTCCTCTAATGAAGGCTCAGATTGCTTAGGAGCTTGAACTTGCTGTTGTCTTTGAGGGAAAGGTACTTGCCTTTGTTGGAATCCTGGAGGTCCAAAAGCTGGAGGTTGATTTTGAGGTTGCTTTGCATAGCTGAAATTTGGATGATCCCTCCAACTCGGATTATATGTGTTTGAGTAGGGGTTGTAATTTTTTGAAAGTCCAACATATCCCCCTACTGCTCTTACCTCCTCATTTGTGTCTTCTTGGAGAATGGGACACATATCAGTGGGATGTCCAGATGAACAACAGATCCCACAAGCATGAAGCTGGTGCTTTACCGAATCCATTAACCGCCATTTGAACCATAGCAGTCAATTGAGTCATTCTTCTTGATATCTTGGTTGTCTCTACTTCTTTCTCGCTCTTACTCCAGTGTCATTTCTAGAGTAGAATTGTTGAGTATTGATAGTCATTCTTGAGATCAAGTTTCTAGCTTCTTGAGGAGTTTTATCAATCAATGCTCCTCCGCTAGCAAAGATCAATCATGTTGCGATCCATCACTTGTAAGCCTTCATAGAAATACTTGAATTAAAAGCTGCTCACTTATTTGATGATGAGGCGGCTGAAACATAGCTTCTTAAATCTCTCCCAAGTAGTCATGGAGTGATTCCCCATGCCTTTGTTGCATACCTGATTTCTTTTCGATTGTTGCAGCTTTTGAGGCGGGAAAGTATCTGTCTAGGAAAGTTCGGGCCATGTCCCGCCATGATTGGATGGATCGGGTGGCAAGTAGTAAAGCCGGTCCTTAGTGAGTCTTTCAATGAGAATGGAAAAG
Source organism: Ormosia emarginata (assembly GCA_029884605.1). Lineage (NCBI taxonomy): Eukaryota > Viridiplantae > Streptophyta > Magnoliopsida > Fabales > Fabaceae > Ormosia > Ormosia emarginata. The sequence continues at coordinate 72,792,148 of JAQQTP010000082.1, forward strand.
CTCTCAACTTGACTTGCTCTACATGAATTCCTGCGGGTTTCATGCTAGAACATACCACATGGATTTCCTTCAAGTGCTTGTTGGGGTCCTCTCAGGGTAATCCATTGAAAGATGGCAAGAGATGGATTAAACCGGATTTCAATTCAAATGCCTCTTCATTTTCAAGAATATCTATGCAAAGAGGTGTTGATCTAGATCTGGAGCACCCAATGCCCTTAAAGTGTTTTTGTCATTGTCACTTCTTCAGATATTTCAGATGGCTCAAATGTCTCCGAACTTGATAGATCGATGTAACGGGCGGCTTCAATGTCGGCAGGTGTGAGTTGGAAGTTAGCTAGGATGGAAGGGAAATTGAGGATGTGAAGTGAGTTGATCAATATAGTTCCTCAAATTTAGCAATCCTTCGCCTACTCCTTCAAAGGACATCAACACCTACAAAACACTCGAGAAAGAAAGATTAAAAATAAAATAAAATAAAATAAAATAAAAACAGAATAAAAATAGGAAATAAATTAATAGTGTAATTGAAAAAATTGGTTCCCAAGAACGCGCCAAAATTACGATGCGTGCGGATGTAGTGATTAAAATTAAGATAAAAATCGGTTGTCGGCCCACCGAAAATAAAAACCTTACAACTAGTTGTAGTTAGTAAGGGTCGATCCATCAGAGAACCAATTCAATTAACACTATTAAACAATTCCCAATTTAGGCTCTGATTAACAATAAACAGTAAAAGGGGGGGTTTTGGAGTTTTGATGAACAATGAACAGTTTCAAAGATAACAATAAACAAACTGAAATCAACAATATAAGAAAATTGGTTAAGAGATTGAATCCACCACTAGATTTATATGATAATGTAAATCCACATATCCTTTTTATTCCAACATGCTCAATTATGTTTTTATGCAATTGTGAGAGTAAATCTCTGTTTTCCTTACGTGTTGGCCAATTTAGCAACCGCTCAAATCAACTCCTAATCACTGATTAGTCATAAAGCAACCGCTCTTACAACTATCCAACAATTGCATTAAGATTTAGAAAACCAATTACACTAAGGTCTAATCACACATCGGGATTAAATTACTTAGAACATATATTTCTCTAGATCTAATACCGCAACCGCGCATAATAAACCCAGATCTACCACTTTTATAACTGGCAAATAGCACAAAGATAATTATACCCACATGAACATCATACATCCCACTAGATCTACTACCGCAATCGCACATAATAAACCTAGATCTACTACTTTGAAAGTAGGAACAAGTACAAAAACCTTCATACCAACAATAGATTCAGAAATATATGAATAAAAACATAACTGTGTTGAAATAATCAAATATGCAAAGTTTATAACATTAATACTAGCGGTTTCATCACCCCCTTAACCAAGGGAGGTTTAGTTACACATAGCTAGAAAGAAATCACAAGAAAAACTGAGAGAAAATGAAGGAGAGTTCCTTCCTCCCTATGATTACCAATGGTGCCTGATAATCACATATTTTATTCATTAAGAAACCCTTATGTTTAGTTATTTACACTCTTCATGTACTTAATTGACTGAATTTGATTATGTTTTGTAAGTTTGAACTCGAATCGGACTTAATTGATTTTTTCAGCATTATTCGGGTCTTACACTGTTTCTGTATTTTAGCCATATCTTGAGTTCTAAATGTCTGATAATTATGAATTTTATCTTGTAGGAAAGATAAGAGAGAGCTCTACAACTTTGATGAAGAGCTCAATGTCAATTTTAGACATCTAGTGGAGCTAATTGGGCATGGAAATCAGAATACGGGATTTGTGACTGGAACCCGAACAGTGTGTAGTAACCAGAACATAATTCGAGTTTGGGTTTATAGAATGGTCTGAAAATTTGTAATCTGAAAGTTAAGACCCATATGTACAACTTTCATGACAAACACAAAACTTGATTCGGGCTCCTTGATGGAGATATTGGGTCTGAAAGTCAAAACAGAAGTGCTGAAACTGGTCCTGAATAGTCTGTAGTAATTGGGTCATATCTTGGGCTGTAGGACGAATTTTTGGGTGCTTCCAGAGCCATTGGAAAGCTTAGACAATTTCCTAGAACTTTCATGAAGACCACTTGGCTCAGAAATGACGAAATCAATGAGTTCAGTAATGAATACTTTCGGAGACAAGGAAGCTCACCTACCAAGTTCACCTACCAATCTCACCTACCAAGTTCACCTACCAATCTCACCTACCAAGCTCACCTACTAATTCCACCTACTAATCTCATCTACCCATCTACTACTACTCTGAATCCTCTATAAAAGGAAGCGTGTGGAGAGCTCTAAATACAACACACACTTGGTGTTAGAGATAGCTTTTCATAGTTCTTGTATATTTTTCCTTCATTGTAATGGAGAGCTAAGTCACTTCTAGTCAATTCGGGACTCTTGAAGAGATTGTGGCTTGGATTCTTGAGACCTTGGTTATGTAATGTATTTGATTTATATTTGAATTCCTCTTCTCTTTTTCTTCTGTTCTCTTGATCTTGAATGCATGAATGGTGATTCTGTTTATGTTTGATCTGATTTGATCTTGGTTTAAGATTAAGTATTGTGATGAAATTTAGAACTGATTGATCTAAACTAATCACATAATTGAAGAGGTTAGGTTACTGATTTGTGCCTAGGTTGATTGAATTCGGTGCTTAAATTGACATATATTTACATGAATGGTGCGATTGCAGATTTGTGTTTATCACTTGTCAATTGAATTCTGGATGATTGTCTAGTATGAATTCGGATCGATGCGAGAGATCTCGGTTAGATCCAAGTTAACCATTCAAACGTATTTCACGTGTTTGTTGAAAGGTCTATGATTGAATCCACCCAATCTCGGATAGATTTGAATTATTTGTTCTTTTAATTGTTATTTTTCTTCAGATCTTGTCATTATAATCCTTGAACAATCAAAACCCCTTTCTAACTTAACTTAATTTGATAAAATTGCATTTACGATCCTTGAGGAGACGATCCGGTGTTGTTCACTATACTGCAAACTTAGTTAATAACTTCGGTTATAATTTTGATTGAGTTCGGGCTCGTCAAAATTTTGGCGTGATTCTTGGGGAACTCGTAGGTGTAATCTTTTCATTTTGAGTAACCTTACTAATTTTTGTTCTTTCTTACCTATTCTAACAGTTATTTTTCATTTACTAACATTGTTCATACCATACTAACATTTTTATCTTAGCTTTTGAATTTTTCGATTTAGGAAAGACGGAAAAGCGGTGATTACAGTAACTATTGCAATTTTCGAACTGCAACATGCCCAGAATGAGCTGAAACTTGGTTGGTTGAAGGAAAACAGCCTGATAAAGAAGACTCACAGTAAACTGTGAGGTCACCCCTGGTTTTTCGAAATTCTATCATTTACACCACTTTTTCAATTTTTTAATATTTTTTATTGCATTTTCTAGTTTCATTTTTATGTAGATTTTGTTCGTGTTGATTCCATAATTTTTAAAAATGTTTAGACATATTAACTAGATTTATTTTTGCATATTTTGAGTGTTGTTTAGTGTATTTTGCTTAGTTGCGCTTTTGTGTTTTTGTGCTTTAGTTGATGCATGACTAGGTCCAAATCGATATCTTGCTTGATCTTGATCCTGAGATTGATAGGACCTTGCATAGATTAATTAGATCTCGTGTGATAAATTTCAGAGTTAATTCTGAACCTAATTTTGGGAGTGATAACTTAAGTAATCCTGAAATCATGGCTGATAACATGCATAATAGAACCCTTAAGGAACTTGCTGCTCCTTTGTGCATTCAATATCCTGATCTTGATGCAGATTTTGAGTTGAAATCTGGTTTGATACACTTGTTACCAAATTCATGGTCTTGCGGGTGAAGATCCTCATAAGCACCTGAAAGAGTTCCATGTTGTGTGTTCAACCATGAAGCCACAAGGCATCTCGAGGAACACATCAAGTTAAGGGCATTTCCCTTCTCACTTGTCGATGCGACCAAAGATTGGTTGTTTTATCTTTCACCGGGTTCGGTCGAAGTTGGAATGACATGAAGAGGTTGTTCCTGGAGAGATTCTTCCCGCCTCGAGAGAGGCGCCGCAATTAGGAAGGATATATGTGGCATCGAGACGGATGTACGGTGAGACTTTGCATGAATCCGGGAGAGATTCAAGAAGTTGTGTTCGAGCCGCCTCATCACTAAATTAGTGACCAACTCTTAATTCAATACTTTTATGAGGGCTTCTTTGCCAAATGATAGAAGCATGATCGATCTTTGCCTCCGGAGGAGCCTTAGTAGACAAAACTCCTACCGCCGCAAGATCGATAGCAAACATGGCAGCCCATACCCAAGTTTGGCTCGCGGATCATCACCGCAACCAGAGGAGTTAATGAAATTCAAGCATCTCATATGGACCAACAAAGAATGGAACACAAACTAGATGAATTGACTTCTTTGGTAAGACGGATAGCGATGGGTTAACAACCACCTATGCAGATGATTTGCATCGGTGTGTGGAATTTGCTCTAATTCATCTCATCCTCTTGATTCATGCCCTACACTTCGGGAAGATGGTTCCGCTTTTCCGGATCAATGTGTTCTTTGCGTGGTGTTTTTCTGGTAGACCCCAATATCAAGAACAACAAAGAACAATCTAGATATGATTCATTTTTAGTACTTATAATCCAGGGTTGGCGAGACCATCCCAATTTGAGATATGGGAATTCTAACCAAGCAACAACAACCCCACCAAGAAAGACAACAACGGCCCAAGAAGAACAACAATTTAGATACCAAGCTGCAGGTCCAAGCAACAAATACCAACAAATACCCCCATTGCATTGAGACAATGACAACTGTTCATGATCTATCCAATCCACTCGGTGAGCCATCATTGGAAGACACGATGAAACAAATGGCCACAAATAACATTCGGTTCAAATAACGTCAATGCCAACATTCAGAATTTACAAACTCAAATTGGGCGGTGGCAACCACTATGAAGCGAGCTAAAGAGTCAAGGTTCTAGCCAATTGCCTTCACAAAGCGATCAACAATCCAAGAGGCAACGTAAGTGCAATTACCTTGAGAAGTGGCAAAGAAGTTGATGTTCCAACCTTACAAAGAATCGAAATTGACCAAAACGGCACAGGAAATGGATAATTGATCCGTAAATGTACCTTGAAGAAAATTGCAGAGAATTCAGATGTTACCATTCCATTACCTTTTCCAAATAGGATCACACAATCCAAGAGAACAATGCAAGTGATGCGTGCGGATGTAGTGATTAAAATTAAGATAAAAATCAGTTGTCATGCCCACCAGAAAATAAAAACCTTACAACTAGTTGTAGTTAGTAAGGGTCGATCCACAGAGAACCAATTCAATTAACACTATTAAACAATTGCCAATTTAGACTCGATTAACAATAAAAAGTAAAAGGGGGTTTTGGAGTTTTGATGAACAATGAACAACTTCAAAGATAACAATAAACAAACTGAAATCAACAATATAAGAAAATTGGTTAAGAGATTGAATCCACCACTAGATTTATATGATAATGTAAATCCACATATCCTTTTATTCCAACATGCTCAATTATGTTTTTATGCAATTGTGATATTAAATCATTGTTTTCCTTACATGTTGGCCAATTTAGCAACCGCTTTCAAATCAACTCCTAATCACCGATTAGTCATAAAGCAACCGCTCTTACAACTATCCAACAATTGCATTAAGATTTAGAAAACCAATTACACTAAGGTCTAATCACACACCGGGATTAAATTTCTTAGAACATATATTTTCTAGATCTAATACCGCATGCGTGCATAATAAACCCAGATCTACCACTTTTATAAGTGGCAAATAGCATAAAGATAATTATACCCACATGAACATCATACATCCCACTAGATCTACTACCGCAACCGCGCATAATAAACCTAGATCTACTACTTTGAAAGTAGGAACAAGTACAAAAACCTTCATACCAACAATAGATTCGAGAAATATATGAATAAAAACATAAGCGTGTTGAAATAATCAAATATGCAAAGTTTACAACATTAATACTTGCGGTTTCATCACCCCCTTAACCAAGGGAGGTTTAGTTACACATAGCTAGAAAGAAATCACAAGAAAAACTATGAAGAAACAAGAAGAAACTATGAAGAAACAAGAAACTAAGAGAGAAAATGAAGGAGAGTTACATCTTGTTCATGATAAATGGTGCCTTTTATAGAAGTCTAAGGTAACAAAATGACAAAGGGAAGTGGGTGGATGAGTGGGTGAGTGAGTGGAGTGTTTGAGTGGATGGATTAGTGGGTTGGTTTAGTGGATTGGTTTAGTGGATGAGTGAGTGGAATGGTTGAGTGGTTGAATTAGTGAAAAATGCCAAAGGACTTTTGGTGAGTGGGAAATTATGGACATGAATGGGTGAGTGGATGGATGAGTGGATGGATTAGTGGATGAGTGGGTGGAGTGGTTAAGTGGTTAGATTAGTGTATGAGTGGATGAATGGGTGAGTTAGTGGATGAGTGGATGAATGGATTAGTGGATGGATGAGTGGATTAGTGGATGGATGAGTGGGTGGTTGAGGACGAAAATTTCGTGTCTGACTTGGAAGCCAAAAACGACCCACTATACTTCAGAACCACGAAAAGTGTTCTTCATGAAAGTTGTAGATCCTTGTCTTGGCTATAAAATGGATAGCTGGTTCGTCCAATTTGGCTTCCTTAAGCCCAAGATATGTCCCAAATACCGTAGGTTGCTCAAACCCAACTTCAGCACCTCTGTTCCGACTTGCAAGCTCAAAATGACCTACTAGACTTCTTTTTATGAAAATGTGTTCTTCATGAAAGTTGTTTATTTGGATCTTGACTATCCACTGTCCAAATTTCAGCCCATCTCCATTATTACATCTTGAGATATGATTTTATGAGTGCACACTGTTCGGATTCTACTGACAGAACCCGTATTCTGACTTCCATGTAAACTTAGGTCCCTTAGACATCTGAATCGGACTTCGAGCTCTTCATCAAAGTTGTAGAGCTTCCTCTTAGCTTTCCTACAAGATAAAATTCATGATTTTCAGATATCAGGAACTCAAGTTATGACCAAAATACAGAAACAGTATAAAATCTCAATAATGCTGAAAATATTCAATTAGGACCAATTTGAGCTCAAACTCACAAAATCATGTCAAACTCAATCAATTAAGAATATGGAGAGTGTAAATGACTAAATATAAGGGTTTCTTAATGAATAAAATATGTGTTTATCAGCAAGCAGAAATGGAAAAAGAAGTCATGGAGACATTCAGGAAAGTAGAAATCAATATTCCCCTCCTAGATGCAATCAAGCAAATTCCAAAATATGCTAAATTTCTCAAGGAGTTGTGCACTCATAAGAGAAGGTTGAAAGGGGATGAGAAGATCAGCATAGGTAGAAATGTTTCTACAATGATTTTGCCAAGCATGCCACAGAAATGCAAAGATCCTGGAACTTTCACAATTTCATGCACAATTGGAAACTCTAGATTTGAGCATGCAATGCTAGATTTGGGTGCTTCGATCAATGTCATGCCCATGTCAGTGTATAAGTGTTTAAACATTGGTACTTTGCAACCCACTGGTATCGTGATTCAGTTGGCAAATAGAGTCACTGCTCATCCTGCAGGTGTGCTGGAAGATGTGTTAGTTCGGGTGAATGAGTTGATTTTTCCAGTGATTTCTACATTATGGACATGGAAGATGAGTCTCCAACAAACCATGCTCCATTGATTCTAGGCAGACCATTCCTCAAGACCGCCAAGACCAAGATAGACGTGCATGCTTGGCGGCACCTTTTCTATGGAGTTTGGCGACAATTTGGTACAATTTAACATTTTTGATGCCATGAGACACCCCAGAGGAGCATTCATTTTCCATGTTGATATGATTGAGATCTTTGGTTGATGATGTCTATCTTGATTTATATCTTTGAATTCCACGATATTGTTGACTATCTTGGTTCTATTTCTTGTGATACATGTGCCACTTGTGATGTTGAACCATGTCTTTGCATGTCTTTGAGATTTATTCTGTTATGAGTAATGATACACAATACTTGGCGATGATGCAATGATTGAGAATGAGAGTCGGTACCATCTTGAAATTAATGTTCTTTGAGATAGTTGTTTGAGATCACTTGTTACCTTCCATTGTGCAACCTCCATCTTTGGAGTTGAAGACTTTACCGGACCATCTTAAATATGCATATTTGGGAGATGGTGAGACACTTCCGGTGATCATTGCTAAAAACCTACAACGATCAAGAAGAAAAATTACTTTATGCAGATTTTGAGGCGAGAATAGGCAAGCCATCGGATGGACTCTTGCAGATATTCCTGGTATTAGTCCCTCCACATGCATGCATAAGATTTTATTGGAAGAAGGGATCAAACCAGTTAGACAATGCCCCAAAGGAGACTAAATCCCCTGATTCTAGATGTGGTGAAGAAGGAAGTTACAAAGCTACTTCTGGTGGCATTATTTATCCCATATCGACGGTCAATGGGTGAGCCCGTGCAAGTGGTTCCCAAGAAATGCTGGGGTCACGGTGGTTGCGAATCGAACAATGAGCTTGTGCCCACACGAGTTCAAAACGGTTGGCGAGTTTGCATTGATTATAGGCGGCTTAACCAGGCTACCAGAAAGGATCATTTTCCGCTGCCCTTCATTGATCAGATGTTGGAGCGGTTAGCTGGAAAGTCACATTATTGTTTCCTGGATGGATATTCGGGCTATTTTCAGATTCATATAGCCCCAGAAGACTAAGAGAAGACTACTTTCACTTGTCCATTTGGCATATTTGCATACGAGGAGGATGCCCTTTGGTCTATGCAATGCTCCAGGCACCTTTCGAGAGGTGTATGGTAAGTATCTTTTCGATTTTTAGAAAATTGCATAGACGTATTCATGGATGATTTTTTGTCTATGGATCTTCCTTTGATGCATGTTTAGATAGTATGGCTCGGGTCTTGCATAGATGCATTAAGACTAACCTCGTTCTAAATTTTGAGAAATGTCATTTCATGGTAGAACAAGGTATAGTCTTAGGGCATGTGATATCTCGTGAGGGTATTGAGGTAGATCCTGCAAAAATAGATGTTATTTCATGCCTATCTTACCCCACGTGCGTGCGGGAGATTCGTTCTTTCCTTGGTCATGTAGGTTTCTATCGGCGGTTCATAAAGGATTTCAAAGCAAAATTGCACTTCCGCTATCCAACTTACTGCAAAAGATGTGGAGTTTCACTTTGACAAGAAGTGTCGGGATGCCTTCAATCAATTGAAGCGAGGCATTGACCAGTACACCTATCATCCAACCGCCGGATTGGACACTTCCATTGAGTGATGTGTGATGCCTCTAATTATGCATTGGGAGCTGTTCTTGCACAAAGGGTCGGTAAAGTATCTCATGTCATTTCCTATGCTTCGAGAACTTTAGATCCTGCACAAATCAACTACACCACAACTGAAAAAGAACTTTTAGCAATTGTTTTTGCTTTAGATAAATTTTGATCATATTTGCTTGGTTCCAGAGTGGTTGTGTTTTCAGATCATGCATCATTGAAGTTTCTCCTGAAGAAGCCCAATGCCAAGCCCCGGTTGATTAGGTGGATGTTGCTCCTCCAGGAGTTTGATATTGAGATCCGTGACAAGAGTGGAGCGGAGAATTTGGTGGTGATCACTTGAGTCGAATTGAAAGGGAGGCAGATGTTTTTCCCATCCATGATGTTTTCCACGATGAGCAGCTTTTCAAGGCTGCAAGGCAACATCCCTTGGTTTGCTTGATTTGATTAATTTCTAAGTTGCTAACGCAATACCTGCACATTTCACTAAGGCTAAGATTGATAAATTGAAAAGTGAGTTAAAGTATTATGTGTGGGATGATCCTTACTTATGGAGATTTTGCAGTGACCAAGTAATTAGGAGGTGTGTGCCTGATGATGAATTCCATTCCATTCTTAGCTTTTGTCATAAACTTGCATGTGGCGGCCACTTCGGTTCTCAACAGACTGCTAAGAAAGTTTTAGACTCTGGATTATATTGGCCCACTCTATTTCATGATGCATATATGTTTTGCAAATCTTGTGATCAATGCCAGAGAACAGGAAATACTTCTCGTAGGAATGAAATGCCCCAGAAACCCTTATTATTCTATGAGATTTTTGATGTTTGGGGTATTGACTTTATGGGTCCTTTTCCTGTATCATTTGGTTTTGTTTACATTCTGCTTGCTGTGGATTACGTATCTAAATGGGTGGAGGCTAAGGCCACTCGGACTGATGATTCTAAAGTTGTTGTGGATTTTATTAGATCACAGATTTTCTGTAAGTTTGGAGTCCCGAGAGCCATCATTAGTGATCAATGTTCACATTTTTGCAATCGAAGCATGGAGGCTTTGATGAAGAAGTATGGAGTCCAACACAAGGTTTCTACACCCTACCACCCCCAAACCAATGGGCAAGCCGAGGTCTCCAACAGAGAAATTAAGCATATACTCCAGAAGACAGTTCAACCTAACAGAAAGGACTGGAGCAAGAGGCTTGAGGATGCTTTATGGACTTACCGGACTGCTTTTAAGACACCAATCGGGATGTCTCCGTATCGGATTGTTTTTGGAAAAGCCTGTTACCTGCCGATGGAAATTGAGCATCGAGCATTCTGGGCGGTGAAAAGGTGCAACTTGGACCTAGATCAAGCAGGTATGGAGAGGAAGCTGCGGTGCAAAGCAATTGGAGGAGATCCGCTTGGAGGCTTATGAAAGTTCCAAACTTTATAAGGAGAAGACCAAAGCCTTCCATGATAAGTTGAGTCTGAGGAAAACATTTGAGATTGGTCAAAAAGTTCTCCTCTATAACTCCCGCCTCCGACTCATGCCTGGCAAATTAAGGTCTAGATGGGATGGACCATTTATTGTTACTAATGTTTTTCCTTACAGTCTTTGTTCAGATTAAAAGTGAGGTCACTGCCAAAGCTTTCATCGTAAATGGACACCGCCTCAAACAGTATCATGAACTTCCAGAGAATGCAGAAGTGGAGGTGATGAACCTTCTCCATCCGCATTATGAATAAAAAAAAAAAACAGTTGTGTGCCCGACAATGAGGTAGGTAGAGTCGCTCAGAAGCATGTGGAGGTCATTTTTTTCTTCAGCGACAACAACTGCGAAAATCTTGCAGTATGGATTTTATTGGCCTACTTTATTAAAGGTCTGTTACACCTTTTGCAAAAGCTGCAGAAATTGGTCAAAAAAAAGTTATGCTTTGAAATTATCATCTGCACCTACTCCTTGGAAAAATTGAGATCTAGGTGGCGCGGTTCTTTTGTTGTCAGAAATGTGTATCCTCTGGGGACGTAGATATTGAGGATCCTAGGAATGGTACTGCGCTTAAGTTAATGGACAAAGACTCAACCATTCCTGGAAAATCAAGTTCTTGAGTTCTTTGTGTTGCCGGTTAAGTGGCGGATACGGTACTCCGTGACTCTTGAGTCGATTTATTCTTCAATTTCCCAAAATAACTGAACCCTTCTTCTCCTTCAAAATGGATGTCATTCTTTCAAACCGAGAAAACATTTTCCTTCTCTTCCTCAAAATGCTCGAGAAAAATCTACAAAGTTCGATGTGAGAAATTGAGAATATTAATGCACAAGGGTATGCGAGAAGATGTACGTTGGATAATTGAAGTAAAGGTCCGATTAGCAGGCGAGTCCTCAATTTCATTTGACTCATATATGCCCGGTCTTGGAAGAAGTTCATATTCTAAAAGGAGAAGAGCAAAAAGGTTACAAGTCTGTCACAAATGTGGACGATGGAAGCGTAACAAGCGATGTCGTACTAAGGGGATGGTTTCCGCAAATAGAGAAGATAAAATTTTCTTCATTAAGAATGAATCGAGTAAGGAGTCATTAGATGATATCTTATTGACTCTTGAGACGCATTCTTGTGGATTGGTGCATCGTGAAATTCTTAAATTGTGGAATCTCTTCAAGGATGAAGCACAACGCTACAGTCTTGGGAATCTGACTCTAAAAGACCCTGTTTGCCAATTTATAAGAAAATTGGATGGGAAGCTTATCCTCGACTCATAGAAGACGTTTAAGCCGTTTCTGGACGTTAACCCGGAGGCAGATGTGAGCTATATCCACAAACAATCTGTACATATCATCCTCTTCTTCTTCATGTCATTTTTCAAAAAACAAAAAAACAAAAAAAAAATGAAAAAAAAATGTCTACTTCTTAGGGTTGGCTTTGGTAACACAAACCGTGAATGGGGAAATGCATGCATCCTGATCCAGCCTTCTTAATTGAAAAACAAAGAAGGTAGATTGTATCCACATGTGAGGCAAATGCCGGTCGTATTATGGCCACTTGTCCCTTTTGGGAGCCCTATGTTATTTGGTCTTGAATGGGTCGAATCTTGGTCAACAATGCTTTGGCACAAAGCCGAAAGAGCGACTACCTCCATCCCAATCTTAAGTAAGTATACACTCATCTTTCATCAAGTTTTTCTAACAATTTCAAAAAAAAAAAAAAAAAGGACATGATGTCTCTCGCACTCATGACGCCAAGTAAATATAAAGATACGCCATGGAGAGCGTACATACAGTATCTCATCATTTTCTATTTCTTTTATCTTTGTATCATTTTGTTGTATTTTGATTTTTGTACAGACGATCCTTTGAGCGAGGGTCCTTGAGGGGTTTCTAGACTTCTTTACCTTGATGGTTTTCTTGAAGTCAAAAAAAAAAAATTTTGTGGCTCTTAATTTCAACCTTTTCTGACAATGTGACCAACCTACCCTCATAGGTGCAATTATTTCCCTTTCCATTCTTTTTCCTATTTAAACACTCCATTTTCTCCATTTTCCTTCAAACTCAGAAACACTCAAGGGGAGGAAGAGTATAGAATGAGGCCTTCTATTCGTAACCTCAAAAATGTCTGTGTTTTTTGTGGGTCGAGTTATGGGAAGGGATTAGAGTTTGTAAACGCAGCTAGCACTCTTGGTCGATCACTTGCTGCGAGGAATATTCATCTTGTTTATATGGAGGTTGTCGTGGGTTAATGGAAATTTGTATCACTTGCTTTGCCTTTTTAGGAGCGATCGGGTTTTAGGTGTTATTCCTAAACTTTTAGTGAAAATAACATCACCTGGAAGGACAATTGGAGAAGAAATTCGGGTAACATCTATGCATAGACGAATGAAAACAATGGTTGACAATTTCGATGCATTTCTTGTCTTACCTGGTGGTTTTGGTACTTTGGAAGATATTTTTCAAATTGTCTCTCAAGTGGGCCGAACCGAACATCCACCATAGACCCATTGGTTTGTTGAATGTTAATAATTTCTTTGATCTTTTGTTATCTTTTCTTGACAAAGTGTGGAGCAATTTATCACTCCTTCGGCAAGACAACTTCTTATCTCTGCCTCCACTTATTGATGAGCTTATTGATAAATTAGAAGCTTTTGAGTATGTACACGATCAGGTATTAGCTCGAGATAGATTGGTCAACAGAAGCAAATGAAAGAAGTAACAAGAAACAAAAGCCGATCTGCGACTTCATCTTTAATGGGTTTGATTTTGTTGTACTTTGTTTTACTGTTTAAATTTGTGTCGAACTTTCTCAACAGGTAATATCTTCTATCCTTTACTCATCTATATTTTAACATTGAGGACAATGTTGTGATCTAGTTGGGGGGAATGATAGTTGACCCCAAAAAAATTTTAAAAAATATAAAAAAATATAAAAAAATATAAAAAATATAAAAAATAAAATAAAAAAATAAAAAAATATAATAAATTTGTTGTTTTGTTTGAAAAGTATGATATGATTGTCATGTACTTATTAAATCAATTAGCGATGGCGAGTAAGGAGTAATTTTACTCTTGAGACGCATTTTAATTGGTAAGCGAGTAAGGAGTTTTTTAGGTAGTAACTAATTAGTACTAAAGTTTTTGATTTCTTTTCGAGTCACGATTGATCGACAAAGTGTGTTTCTTTTCTTCTTGGCGTTGATTCACTTCTTATCGGGTTGTGTTGCTCTTTTCTATATCTCTCTTTCACTTTGAAGACAATGTTATATTAAGCGTGGGGGGGAGATTTCAAAGAAAAAAAAAAAATCAAAAAAAAATAAAAAAAAAAGAGGTTCATTGCATGATTGAATAACTTTTCTCCCTTCTTGAACTGATATGCTTGGTGATGGATGATTGAATTGATGAATTGGGTTTGATGGATGCATACCTTGTGAGATTTTGAGCCTAATGGATGGATTCAACATTTATGTCATTCTCTTCTTTCTTGTGTGATTTTCACTCATGTTAATGACCACTCTAGAACTTGCTTTGATTCTTTTTGAGGCTACATTTCACTTGCATGCATGAACATGATTGAGGCCCTCTTTCTTAGCTAGTTTAACCAAATAGCCAACCTTGTTTTCAATATGATATCAAGCACTCTTTTGACCTCTCGAAAATTCTCGATTCTGCCAATCTTGTATATTTTCCTTTGCTTAACCCTTTGAGCTTATTTGATCATTCCTTGTTTCTAGCTCATTATGTGCCTTAAATGAAAAATCGTGTTCTTACTTTACCTTAGGGAATAAAAGAACATTAGCCAGTTAATGGATGAGTTTTTGAACAAGTGTGGGGGTGTATGTACAAAATGGTTGTTGAAAAAAAAAAAAAAAAAGAAAAGAAAGAGTGCCTAAAAAAAAAAAGAAAAATGTATGTATATAGTTATGTTCATATATATATATATATATATATATATATATATATAAAAGAGAGAGAGAGAGAAAAGGATTGAGAAATGAATATGTAAAGGGATATACATTAGAACTCACTTCTCATTTGCTTTTTTTCTCTTTGGTATTTATCTTCTCATATCCATTTTATCCTCTTGTTACCTTGACCTCACTACAACCTTGAATAAAGTCCTCATGATTTGTGTGTGCATGTGTTTTGAGTAGTGGAGAAGTAGAAGATAAACAAGCTTATGGTAGTACAATTTTCATGGGTTGAATTGAGTGAAAATACCTACCTTTTAAACACTTGAGAGATTGAGAGGAATCTTGTGAAGATCCATCATTCTTAATTCATTCTTTTCAACGGAAGTTTCCTTGCTTGTTGGTTTGAGATGTGAAGAAATGTTACCTCATTTATGCTTTGATCCCTTGAATTTCTTGTTGCTTCTTCTTGCTTCATTGAGTCTTTTAGAGTTTTTAACTTTTAAGTTTGTGTCGTTTGTCTTTGTCTTCTAACTTTAGTTTTATATGTTTTGCCCAGGAGTGCAAAAAGCTAAGTGTGGGGGAATTTGATAATCACATATTTTATTCATTAAGAAACCCTTATGTTTAGTTATTTACACTCTTCATGTACTTAATTGATTGAATTTGATTATGTTTTGTAAGTTTGAACTCGAATCGGACTTAATTGATTTTTTTAGCATTATTCGGGTTTTACACTATTTCTGTATTTTAGTCATATCTTGAGTTCTAAATGTCTGATAATTATGAATTTTACCTTGTAGGAAAGATAAGAGAGAGCTCTACAACTTTGATGAAGAGCTCAAAGTCAATTTCAGACATCTAGTGGAGCTAATTGGGCATGGAAATCAGAATACGGGATTTGTGACTGGAACCCGAACAGTATGTAGTAACCAGAACATAATTCGAGTTTGGGTTTATAGAATGGGCTGAAAATTTGTAATCTGAAAGTTAAGACCCATATGTACAACTTTCATGACAAACACAAAACTTGATTCGGGCTCCTTGATGGAGATATTGGGTCTGAAAGTCAAAACAGAGGTGCTAAAACTGGTCCTGAATAGTCTGTAGTAATTGGGTTATATCTTGGGCTGTAGGACGAATTTTTGGGTGCTTCCAGAGCCATTGGAAAGCTTAGACAATTTCCTAGATCTTTCATGAAGACCACTTGGCTCAGAAATGACGAAATCAATGAGTTCAGCAATGAATACTTTCGGAGACAAGGAAGCTCACCTACCAAGTTCACCTACCAATCTCACCTACCAAGCTCACCTACCAATCTCACCTACCAAGCTCACCTACTAATTCCACCTACTAATCTCATCTACCCATCTACTACTACTCTGAATCCTTTATAAAAGGAAGCATGTGGAGAGCTCTAAATACAACACACACTTGGTGTTAGAGATAGCTTTTCATAGTTCTTGTATATTTTTCCTTCATTGTAATGGAGAGCTAAGTCACTTCTAGTCAATTCGGGACTCTTGAAGAGATTATGGCTTGGATTCTTGAGACCTTGGTTATGTAATGTATTTGATTTATATTTGAATTTCTCTTCTCTTTTCTTTGTTTTCTTGATCTTGAATGCATGAATGGTGATTTGTTTATGTTTGATCCGATTTGATCTTGGTTTAAGATTAAGTATTGTGATGAAATTTAGAACTGATTGATCTAAACTAATCACATAATTGAAGAGGTTAGGTTCTTGATTTGTGCCTAGGTTAATTGAATTCGGTGCTTAAATTGACATATATTTACATGAATGGTGCGATTCTGATTTGTGTTTATCACTTGTCAATTGAATTCGGATGATTGTCTAGTATGAATTCTGGATCGATGCGAGAGATCTCGGTTAGATCCAAGTTAACCATTCAAATGTATTTCAGGTGTTTGTTGAAAGGTCTATGATTGAATCCACCCAATCTCGGATAGATTTAATTGATTCTTTTAATTGTTATTTTTCTTCAGATCTTGTCATTGTAATCCTTGAACAATCAAAACCCCCCTTTCTAACTTAACTTAATTTGATAAAATTGCATTTACGATCCTTGAGGAGACGATCCGGTGTTGTTCACTATACTGCAAACTTAGTTAATAACTTCGGTTATAATTTTGACTGAGTTCGGCGCTCATCAGTGCCCTTTTATAGAAGTCTAGGGTAACAAAATGGCAAAGGTGAGTGGATGGATGAGTGGGTTAGTGGAGTGGGGTGGTTGAGTGGATTGGTTGAGTGGGTGAGTGATTAAGTGGGTTGGTTTGAGTGGAGTGGATTAAATATTGGTTGAGTGGGTTAGTTGAGTGGATGAGTGGTTGAGTGGTTGAGTGGTTGAGTGGTTGAGTGGTTGGATGAGTGGATGGGTGGGTGGAGTGGTTAAGTGGTTGGATTAGTGTATGAGTGGATGAGTGGGTGAGTTAGTAGATGAGTGGATGGATGGATTAGTGGATGGATGAGTGGATTAGTGGATTAGTGGATGGATGAAAATCTCGTGTCTGACTTGGAAGCCAAAAATGACCTACTATACTTCAGATTCACGAAAAGTGTTTTTCATGAAAGTTGTAGATCCTTGTCTTGGCTATAAAATGGATAGCTGGTTCGTCAAATTTGGCTTCCTTAAGCCTAAGATATGTCCCAAATACCGTAGGTTGCTCAAACCCAACTTCAGCACCTCTGTTCCGACTTGCAAGCTCAAAATGACCTACTAGACTTCTTTTTCTCAAAATGTGTTCTTCATGAAAGTTGTTTATTTGGATCTTGACTATCCACTGTCCAAATTTAAGACCATCTCCATTATTACATCTTGAGATATGATTTTATGAGTGCACACTGTTCGGATTCTACTAACAGAACCAGTATTCTGACTTCCATGTAAACTTAGGTCCCTTAGACATCTGAATCGGACTTCGAGCTCTTCATCAAAGTTGTAGAGCTTCCTCTTAGCTTTCCTACAAGATAAAATTCATGATTGTCAGATATCAGGAACTCAAGTTATGACCAAAATACGAAACAGTGTAAAATCTCAATAATCTTGAAAATATTCAATTAGGACCAATTTGACTCAAACTCACAAAATCACGTCAAACTCAATCAATTAAGAATATGGAGAGTATAAATGACTAAATATAAGGGTTTCTTAATGAATAAAATATGTGTTTATCAATATGTCATATTATGTTATCATTTTCTGTTATATATGATCTAATATGACAACATAAAACATATGATAAGGAAAATACCACATGTACAAAAATCAAATAATAATTAAAAAATGAAATTCAATTACCAAATAATAAAAATGAAAATGAATAAGAAATTTTTTTTACAACTTTTCAAATAAGTAAAAATAATAATCAAAATACTTTATACGATTAAAAAAACTTCTTTCCATCCTCCAAAAAGATGAATATCTTGTTATTTTTTAATACAATATCGACATATATTTATATACGTCGATGTGACACATATTCAAATACTAAAAACTTAATAAGTTATAATATTGTTGTAAACTATTTTAAATGAATAATATTAAAATTACATAGGAAAAAAAAAGAACAAAAAATATAAATAGAATGAAAAAAAAGAAAAAGAAAGATAAAAATTAAACAAACAAAAAATAATAGTTTATATGAATATTTTATTTTTTGTTTTATAAGATTTCATCAAACATTTTAGTTTTGAGACTATACTTACTTAGGGTACAGAAATTTCCCTTCCCAATTGCATTTTGAAACTAAAAATATTTTAGTTTTGTAAATTTTTTTAAATATATAACTTGTTTTTATAATATTATATATTTAATATTTATATTAGAATAAAATTCTTTCATGAAAATATTATGTATTTTTAAACTAAACTTATAAATATTTTTTCTTTATGAATTATTATATATATTTCATTTAATAAAATTATTTTTAATTTAATTTTATCATTTAATTCTTAAATTTACCCGTGCATCGCACATGTGCAAAATCTAGTAATATATAAAGAAAATGTATATGACTTGAAAAGTTGTCACGTGTCTTCCTTATCAGCAAGTACATTATTTGATTTGATGACATGTAATGAATAGTAAAGCTAAATTTTCGCTATGTGTCATTTGATGTGATCTTTTTTTCATGTGTAAAGTGATGTGGCCAATGCCAAATTTACAAAAAAGGATATAATAAATAAACTAAGAAAAAAAAATAACTCCAAATGAAAATCACGTTTCAGCTTTCTAATTTCATTTTTCTTAGTTTTTTTGTAATAGAAAAAGAAATTATACTTTTTTTAATAAAATACAAAAGTATAATGAAACCTAGCAAAATTCATTCTTTGGACAAAATAGAATGACATTTTGAAACACATAATTTCTAATAAAATAGAAGACTATGTCAGAGCCTCAAAATACATATCGGTCTTTTTTGTCGTAGTTGCTTGATCTTCCTCTTATTGGTAAAATATTGCAAGTCTTACGAATCATACCAGCGAGTGATGTAAGAGGCTCATGACCTTGTGAACAAATCAAAGTTATGTAAAAATAAAGACAAAAATGGGATTTGAGAAAGAAGAATAAGAACATAAGAGGAATTGTACCTGAGAGTGACAACTGCTAAAGCAGACGAGCGGTGACTAATGTAACGTCTCGGGACTGCCTACAGGATTGACGAGTATTCTCACAAATCAACACGGGTCTTTTCAGTGTGTTTTGTCCTCACTCACACGCATCCTATGAAACTTCCCAAGAGGTCACCCATCTCACAAGTGCTCCAAGTCAAGCACGCGTAACCATAGAAAACTTGTGTTCTTGGCTCCTGAAAAGAAGATGCATCTTGTTGATATGAGTGGTGTTAATCAATTCATTTAGGTCATCATCAAGTATGCAGTCTCATACCTGCACAGTCTCTGAATCCCTCTCATTCTGGTGTGTATTCAGTTCATTCATGTGTCCCTTCGCCTAAAAGCTTGCCAGAAGCCGCTCTTTGTCCGCTCTTTATCCATATTTCATCTTTATGCACCGATGACCACTCCCCGCCCTCGTCGGCCCCGGGTGTCATATGCCCACCAGCTTCCGCATGGTTTGTCCCCGAATCACACCATACTATGAGAGGTTCCGTCTCCAATACCATTTGTAACGTCCCGGGACTGCTTACAGGATTGATGAGTGTTCTCACAAACTAACACGGGTCTTTTCAACGTGCTTTGTTCCCACTCACATGCATCATAGGAAACTTACCGGGAGGTCACACATCTCACAAGTGCTCCAAGTTAAGCACGCTTAACCATGAAGAACTTATGTTCTTGGCTCCTGAAAAGAAGATGCACTTTGTTGATATAGATGGTGTTAATTAATTCCTTTAGGTCATCCTCAACTATGTAGTCCAATACCTGCACAGTCTCTGAATCCCTCTCATTCTGGTTTGTATTAAGTTCATTCATATGTCCCTTCGCCTAGAAGTTTGCCAAGAGCCACTCTTTGTCTGTGCTTCATCTTTATATACCGGCGACCACTCCCTGTTAGACCATTTGTGTACCGTAAGTGCACGGGTCATTCAAGTAATACAGATACGAAGTAAAAGTTCGTTCCCACGAGGACAAGGTTTCCATTACTAAGTAGCAACCAATAGCTCAGTTAGATTCTAGTCAAGGACATATAAAATAAAGAAAAACAATTAATCTAAATCTAAACTACCAAAGCAATAACATAGGGGTTTGGAAATCTAGGGAATGCTTCTTCACTTCCTACTTCATACTAATGATATGCAATCCTTACAAGTAACATCAATGCTTAGTTAGTTTAGTTTGAGAATCTGATTTAGTCAAAAGCCTATGTCTAGGTCGATCAATCCTGGTGTCATTTACCTAATCTACTATAGTTCTTATGGTTGCATGAGGACTAATGTAAACTCTACTAATGAACGATCTATTCTCAAACACACGCTAATACATGGCTAAAAGGTATATTTCTATCCCGTTAGCGAATCAACTCATCCAAGCCAATTGAACTCGTCGAACATGCATCAACCATACCATGTCCATCTCCACAAATCCCTATGTTTAGTTCATTTGCATCAATTAAGATCATGCAATTGTTGATCAAATAGAAACAAGCATTAAGCACAAGCATGGAAGAACATAACTAAACATCAATAGAAACTCAAATTCATACATAAACATCAATAATCATATAAAGATTCAAAGTATTTCCTAAATACAGCTTCTAATCAATTGAACATGAATTTACAGAGCAAAACAGTGCTCAAAAGATAAGGGAGAAGAAGAAAACTCAGAGAGAAGAGGAAGGATGTCATTGATGAGATTCTTGAAGCTTGAATCCTCTTCCTTAAGGAAGAAGACCTCCAACCTAGCCTCCCTAGGCCTCTAATCAGCCCAGAAATGAAGATCAAAGCCACAGCTCCTCTAAAACCTAAAACTATCTACGGAGTTCTCCAAACTCTCCTTATAAAATATGACAAAATCTATTTATAGACTCAGCATAACAGAGGCACGCCGCGACATTAACATGTCTATGCCGCGGTGCGTGTCAAATTAGGTCAAATACGCCGCGGCATTAAATCCTTGCGCCGCGGCGTTCAAATCTTCGAAGCCTCTGACTTTGGATGCAGGGGATGTCACGCCGCGACATTAACATGCCACGCCGCGGCATTGTCTGCTGAGATGCTAATTTGGCTTTCTCTTCCCATTTCACTCAAATGCTCCACATATCATCTTGTTTGGAGCCTTTCCTATGATAGAGAAACGACGAAATCAAGAATAAATATAAATTCACTTAATCACCTATCAAATATGTCGGTTGCTCATAAACATACTGGAAAGGTATCAGAATTGAATATAGCAAATATAAGCATAAAACCTTCCAAATATGCATGAATACAAGGACTTTGCAATCAATAAAGCACAGATATAGGGCACAAATAACTATATTTTGTGTAGTTATCACTCCCTGCCCTCGTTGGCTCTGGGTGTCACAACTAGTGGAGGCAGATCTCTTGCAACATCTAGGTTAGGAGTAGAAGTAGTTGAGATGTTAGGGCATTCTTCAAGTTTTGTTTTGTTTTTTGTCAAATATCACAAATTGTCAATCTCTATAATCGGTAAATTTTTGAATTTATTGTAGAATTATTTCTAATTATTATTTCTAATTCCATCTCATTATTGTAAAAGACTAATTTATGATTTTTTCAATTTTTTGCCAACGAATCAATTTAGCTAATTTTCTAATATATATTGTGGTTAAACATTAAATATTAGTTTCAACCATACATACAAAAGAATATAATTTATCTTCTTAAATTTTTCATAATTTGGCAATTAATCAATGTAATTATCTCTACTAATTTTCTTCTATAATTTTATATTAAAATCAAGTAAAAATCATTCAATCAATTACTATCATTATCATTACCATTAAAAAAAATTATGCAAACTATTTTAAGTAAACTAAGAATACTATTAATCTATTTATCTAAATTAATTCATTTAGTAAACTAAGAATACTCTACCATGAAATTAGAAACCAAAATAT
This sequence comes from Ormosia emarginata, assembly GCA_029884605.1. Lineage (NCBI taxonomy): Eukaryota > Viridiplantae > Streptophyta > Magnoliopsida > Fabales > Fabaceae > Ormosia > Ormosia emarginata. The sequence goes on from JAQQTP010000082.1 coordinate 72,814,490, forward strand.
ATGAATAAATAAATATAAATTATGACATGATATATATGATAATAATTAAAGCATTAAGTTAATTGTTATATTACAATCTCTTAAAAATATTAGAAAAAGTTATTCATAAAAGAAAAATCACAAAAAGAATTTTTTGATATTAATATACATGTTTTACACATTCAAAATCAACTATACAATGTAAATTCAAATAAAAAATATTTAAAATAAATTAGAAAAATTCAAATGTATTTAATAATTAATAATCACCAATATTATAAATAATAATTAATAATATTATAAATTTTAAAATTCATAGCCAACCTTTTAAAATTAATGACATATCTAATTTGGGTGGACTCTTTATAAATAAAATAATGAAATTAATAAATATATATTTTATATATTATTTATAATTTAATAATATCTTTATGACAAAATTATTAGAGGATCGTCATTGTTCAAGGTAATTTTTTAAATATATATTTTAACTATTTTAAGAAAAGTAAACTAATGATAAATAAGATTATTAACCTAAATTAAAATAATATTTAAAAAAAATAATTATTAGCCTAATTATTCATGAGATATATTCAAATACTAAAAACTCAATAAGTTATAATATTAATGTAAACTCTTTGAAAAAAATGAATAATAATATTAAAATTACAAAGACAAAGAAAGAACAAAAAAGAAAATGAAATGAAAAAAAAAAAAAAAAAAATTAAACTAATAGACAATAGTAGAGTTTACATGAATATTTTTTTTTTTTATTTTATAAGATTTCATCACACATTTTAATTTTGAGACTATACTTACGTAGAATACAGAAACTTCCCTTCTCAAGTGCATTTTGAAATTAAAAATATTTTAGTTTTATAAATATTTTTAAACATTTAAGTTGTTTTATAATAATATATATTTTTAGAATGAAATATTTTCATGAAAATATTATGTATTTTTAAATTAAATTTATAAATATTTTTATTTATGAATTATTACATATATTTTATTTAATAAAATTATTTTTAATTAAATTATATTTATTTTTATAATTTAATTCTTAAATTTATCCATACATGCACGGATGCAAAATTTAATTTTCTTTATTTAGATGTCTAAGCTGAGAAAGGAAAGGAAAATAGGAATAATTAGTTAACATTTCTCTTATTTAATTTTAAATATAATCTTTCCCCATTTTTATCTCTCAATTTAAGGGAGAAAAATTTAAAACTTTTAAGGAGAGGTAGTGGGAAGTGTTCCCCATCTTTATCGCCTTACCCTTCATTAAAAATATTCCAAACAAGAGAACAAGTCTCTTTTCCATTTCTTTCCCTTCCCTTGCCTTTCCCTTACTTACCTCTCATCTAAAGAGCTACAAAACTTATTTCTAATATTTTTTTAATAATTATAATAATTATATGATTAATATTTTAAAAATATTTAATATTTCCCTATTAAAATATATATTAATTATTGATTATATTTTCCAAACTCCTACATATTTATTGTAAAAAAAAAAAAACAATATATGTGTTTATGAATAATGAGAACATTTCTAAATTTAAGATTACATATTTTTAAAAATAATTAATTTATATTTATGACTTTAATTTTGATATCAATGTAAAGGTTTTTTTAGTATTATCGAACTGTATATTATTTCAGGCATTAATTTATTATGATAATAGTAACGCATAAACCGTTGATACTAATGATATGCAATTGTTTTTAAAATATCAATTAATCAGAGAATCTTTAATTTATTAAAAACATTTGTTAATGCTATGACAAAAAGATGTAATTATACATTTGAGAAGTTTTATTTAGTAACTACCTTTTGGCGTTGTAATGGTTAGTTTGGAAACAATCCGTAAGAATCTCTAAGAAAAAAACCCTCACCCAAAAAAACAAAGATGATAAGTTAGTGGAATAGAGAATAGAAAACTAGGAGTGTGGTTGAGAAAAGCCCACGAGCTTTTTATTTCGAAAAATAAGAGAGAAACATCTACTATTATTTCTCAATTCTATCACTGAAAAACAAAACTAGCTAATTCTAGGACTAGGACTCTCTTTAACTTAGGGAATTGTTTATCAAAAAAAAAACTTAAGGCGTTGCAAGCTGCAACGAAACATCCAAGTGAGCAGCCCAACCATTAACAAGTCCACGAAGGCAACATCTATTCCCAGATTTCGACCTCCATGAACCCATCCTGAGTGGCGCAGCCCCTGAACATGCCATTACAGTTGAACCCATAAGCCACTTCACCAGAGCTGGACACTGCAATAAGGCCAGCCTTCCCTTCATCGAGCCTGTGCTTGATGACAAAGTCCACAGCTTTCTGAAGGCCCAGTCCTTTGTACTCCATGACAGCCGCCACCTCACGCGCCAGCGTCCCACGTATGATGGCCTCCCCTTCACCGGTGCACGACACGCCACACACCTCACACGCGTACGTCCCAGCGCCTATCAGGGGCGAGTCACCGATCCGACCGGTCATCTTGTTCATGAGTCCCCCCGTCGACGTGGCAGCCGCACACCTACCCTCACTGTCCACCACGACGCACCCTACGGTCTCGGGCGCGTACACGCTGATTGGCAGTCCATTCATTTGCATTGGACTGTTAACTACTGCACCGCACGTGTCGTGTGAAGCCGTTGGAATCCTATAATCGAACTGCATCACCATCCATCAAAAGATTCTTTTGTCAGTGAACAAACATGGAAATGGAATCCACGTTGTTATTACTATACTATCAAACACACTTAAATGTACCGCCTACAAAGACAAATATGCTTACCAGGATTGTATTTGCTTCTTTTGCCAGTTTCAGCATACCAACATTTTCAGGAGTGATGAAGTATTCCTTCTCCACAACCTCCACCCCCTAGCAAAAAACACAACAACTAACCTTTATTTGATATCTAGTAAGAGTAATTAATACGGTAGTAAACTTACACCTATATATTTACCCGAAATATAACATATTTATATGGTAACAGCCAAATTAACCAAGGGTTCAACGAAAACAAAGTCATGCAAATGTTCTTTGTTAGGATTTATTTTGTCGTTATTATTTTTTTTAATGAAAAAGAAAAAAAAAAAAGGGCAGATGCAAAATAAATGAAAGTAGAGGTGAGATGGGTGTGACGTATAGGTAGAGGGGTGAGAAAGATGAAAATGGTAAAGAGAAACACGTAAGAGTAGGAACCTGTTGCCTGGCGAAGTCTTCGGCGCCAGAGAAGGCGAGGTATGAATGCGGGGATTTGTCCATGACTAGGCGAGCGAGTGAGATAGGGTTTTTTACGGTGGTAAGGCCGGATACGGCGCCGCATCTTCTCTTGGTACCATCCATGATGCTAGCCTCCATTTCCACTGTCCCCTTTTCTGTCAGGGCAGATCCACGCCCAGAGTTGAACAGGGGATCCGTTTCAAGTTCCCTCACCTGTCACAAACCACAATAACATAACGCCATCCCAAAATCAAGGAACATGTAACAAACACCCATTCACAAAATAAATTAATAAATACTTCTCAAATGCCCTGCAATAATTATATTATTATTATTCGTGTATTTTATTTAATGTTATTAAAAGTTTAAAACCAAATAAACTCCGATTCACAAGTACAAGCATCCGGAACAAGGCATGCATGAACTTGCCGGGTAACATTTTCTGCAGATTTAATGAAAAGCGAGACAACTATTTTCACATGAAAGGGTATACGTTATGAAAGTATATCGACGGCATAACGGCAAAAACAGGGACATGCGCAGAACAGAGAGAGTAGATTACTAGACATACGACAAGTTCGACGACATCGATGGCGGAAGCATTGGAACGAAGAGCAGAGATGCCAAGATTGAGACAGTGAGTGAGGAGCTGCTTCGCTTCTTCCTGGCGCTGGGTTGGGAGATTAGGGTCCACACCAGCGCCTCCATGCACCGCTATAGCCCAGCCCCCCATTTCTCTCTCTCTCTCTCTCTTTTTTATTCTCTCCTCTCTGCGCTTCCCTTCCGTGCCTGTGTGTGTGATGTGTGCAATGAAGGGTGGTGTTACTTGGTGCTTTTATAGGCAATTACCGACTTGAAATGCTTATGTGATGGAGTTAAATTTGGGGTTGTGTTGTGTGTGAGTGAGGGTTTGGTTTGGTTTGGGTTATGAAGAGGGTGCTCTGTGCCCGGTCCTTTCGGGTGGATGAATCCGGTTGTCCCTGGCTGGTTTCCTTATTAACAACGTAGGCTGCGGTGTGTAATCTCCATTTTGCCCCTCCTCGCAACTTCAACTGAATGAGTCAAAACTCGGGCTGAACCCGGGTGCCTTTCCTCTTTTTTCTCATCATTGGAAAAAAAAAATCATCATTAAATATAAACAACTAAGGATTTTTCTAACATTTGTCTCAAGATACTTTTCATTTTAAGTCGTTCTTCGTGTAATTAAAAAATATTTGCATAGATTTTGTTTAGATAGTAGTATAAATTAAATCAATACTTATTTAAATAAATATATAAAATTTTATATCTTATAATTATTTTTTATTAAAAATAATAATATGTTAATTATTAAATAATTTAATTTATATAATATATAGATTAAATTTATACAATTATTTTTCTAAAAATTCTCAGAAAAACACTTTTCATTTGATATAATTTCTTAAATTTTTAATGTATTAAATATTATACTTTTCATTTAATATATTTTTTTTTCCATTTTTAATATATTAAATATTAAATATTATATTTTTTATTTAATATTATTTACATCTAATTTTTTAATTAGTGCCTTTAAGAGGCTATTTGAAAAAACCATTAATTTAGTTGGCTCTTTTGGTAGGAAACTTTAAAGAGCAATTAATTGCTTTAATTGTTTGATTTAGGTCCGTATCTAAAAAGATTCAGCCTTGAAAGAATCATGGTTTTTGCCGAAAAGGAGAATCACTGTTTCGAAACAAAGATATCACTGTTACAAAAGTAATAATATATCTTATTACAAATTACTCTTAATAATTTTTTTAATATTAAATAAAAAATAAATATATCTAATATTTTAAAAAATTAAAAATATTTAATATTTTTTTATTTAATAATTAAAAAAATTAATTAAAAAAATGATAAAAAAGATAAAATATTTCTCATACTATAAACTACAGAATCAAACTCCATTGCCCCATCATTCTTGCGTGATGCAAAGCTGCCAATGCCAACCATCTCGTGTGCTGCTCTGCCTTTAAATATATAAAATTTATTAGAAATGTCTGTAGGATACTTCTTAATAAATTGAAAAAAATATTAAATAAAAATTAAAGTATTTAATACATTAAAATAAATTAATTATTATTTTTAAAATAATTAAAACATTTAATAAGAATTATTAAATATTTTTAATTTATATTTAGAATGAATAAAAATAAAAAATAATTTCATTTTATTTCATTTAAAAATCAAATTTTATATTTAAAATTTATTAAAATAAAAATTGATTTGATTTGATTTTATATTTTATATTTTAACTTTAATAAGAGTTAATTCCTATCAAATTTGATAAATTTTTTAAAATAAAATAAATAAAATTTATAAAATTTTAAAAATTAAATTATTTCTTATTTTTTAACATTTCAAATATAAAATTTAATTATATTTGATTTATAAATTAAATTATTTATCATTTTTTTTATATTTCAAACACACTCTTAAAACAATGCTTCCTGTAATACACTTATACTTAAAAAAAAATTATTTAATCTCTAAATTGATCTCACTTGTCTCGCTAAAATAATTTAATTAATTATTCTATGAGAAAAATTAAGCCATAATGTCCAATTTGAACATTTTTTCAGTTTTTTATTTGTCCTTGCACAAATATAGTATTTTATTAAAGAAGAATCTAGCCGAAACAATATTTTGAATGAGGAATCTGGAATCCCCTCGATTCGCTAAAGAAATTGTCACCTGCCTCGTTCTTTTATATATATATATATATATATATATATATATATATATATATATATATATATATATATCCAAGTAACCTTTTAAATTAATATTTTTATGTTGAAGAAACCATAAAATGAGTACTATTATTATCGATATTCTACATCCATGTTATATACCTTTCTTTTATGAAAAAAAAAAGAAAAAAAAATTCTTTTTTTTTGTTATAAAAGGAAGGTGTAGTTGTAGAGCATATATGTAGAATATGATTATATTATTATACATAGAAGCAACTGCCAGTACATGATTGCCCACATAATACTGATGGTGACTCTACTTCATATGTTCTAGGCTAATCTGTACAAGCATGAAACTTTATATGTTTAGGGTTAGGATCCGAATCCTCTTCAGTAATTGAAGAGGTTTAATTTTTTTTTACATATAAAAATAATAAATACGTAATGCAGTAATACTTATCACATGTGATAATACATGAAATTATTTGTAAAAAAAAATTAAACCTCTGCAGTCACTACAAAGGATCTTGATCCGTAGGGTTAATTTGTACAGGCACGAATGCATAGAATAGTGTTGTTGATTCTATTTCTTTTATTAGGGAAAGACATGCATATCAGTACATCTATTATTTAAGAAAAGTGGGCGAGAAAAAACGAAAGCGTGGCTTGTGACCTAATTAAAATGGTCAAGGTGGTTTCAACTTTCTGCTAAGTTCCATAAAGCCAGGGGCAGGCGGCGCACAATAAGCAAAAACTCATATTCAACTATTCAAGAACTGAACGACTTCCACACTACGATCAGAAAATTAGGCGATAAGAACTGGTCGGCTGTGGTTGGTGACTAATTAACACGAAAGCTCACAGCTAATGCGATATGCATATGCTCAGCTGTTAACTGGCTTAACACTAAACACGTACGTCAAACAAAAAAAAAAGAAGAGAAAAACTTCAGGTTGGCTTTATTTCAATGTTTTTAAATCAGATTGAAACGTTGAATTGGTAAAATCTCAATTTAATCAGATAGTTAAATTGTTAATATTATAGTTATATAATTTAAAAAAATAACTAAAAATTTTAAATTAAAAATTGACAATTTCAATTAGTTGGTTTATTAACTTTTATCAATTTTTTTAATTTTTTATTAATTCGTGATTGTTCAATCAATCACCTGATTTTTTGAATAAATTATAATTGACGAAGTGATCGACTTATAGTCTAACTAGGGGTAGCTGACCGTTAAAAGCTTATAATTTGACTTGCCTGAAATCTGACTTATTTACTAAATAAATTAGTTCAAGATTTTTTTAAAAATTTTATTTAATTAAAAAGGTCAGACTTTAAGTCATCTAATAAGTCTTTTAAGTCTCAAGTAGATTAATTTGATTGTTTAACTATATATAATATAATATATATTATTATAATAATTATAAATTATAATTATTAATTTATTATAATATATTAATATATTTTTTAATTAAATTTTAATAAAAGTCAATAACTAAAATTTAAGTTAATAAGTTAGAATAGAAATAACATATTTATTAATACATTTAATATAATATATTTATTAGAATAAAAATAATAAGTTAACATTCACCTCTACTTTCATAGATACTCACTACTTTATTGCTCTGGTCTTTGGTCGATGTGAGACTTGAAGATATATGTCACTAATAATTTTGCAACTTGGTATATCTTCAAGTCTCACATCAACCAAAAGCTAGAGTAAAAAAGTGGTGAGCATTTATAAAATTAGAAGATGAGTGTTAAGATATAACAAATGCCTATTGGTCTTAAGTAGGCCCATTGGTCTAATTAGATCTGTTAACTTATGTAAAGATATGTTTGCCTATTTAAAAGTAAGTCTATTAACTTATATAAAGATATATTGACATATTAATCTATTTAAAGATCTTATTACAAAGTAGACATTTAAATAGACTTTTAAGTTAAATTTGACTTTTAAAAAAATTAAGTCAAACTTTAAAAATTAATCTATTACAGACTCATAAATCAGACTTAAGACTTATAATTAAGATACATATTAATCTTGTTTAAGAGAAAATCTGATCTGATATGATCTGTTTCTACCTCTAAGTCGAACCAATCTAGTTAAATCAGTTTTTAAAACACTGATTTATTTAGCAACTTCATTATAATTATAATAAATGGAAAGATAAGGGTTGTGATTGGCTGCATAAGATGACTAATGAACGCCATAGCTCTGAGTTAATGCGATATGCATGCATGGACCCAGCTGTTTCCTAGTTATTGCTAAAACCAAAAAAATAAAGATATCATATTGTCTCTATTTGCGAATTTAGCTAGATATTAATTGACTTTTATGGTGATTAAGAAAATTATATAAATAATGAAAATATGTAAATAGATATATAAGGATACGTCCAGTTTCCTCTGAATATTGGTTGATATCAAAATCGAATCTATTTAGATAAAAATAAATAATACGGACATGGAAGAAATTGACCCGCACTTCCCAGCTTTTGGGTAAGCCAATGTAAGCCATGGCACGTCAATAACAGCGATTACTGAGTTTGTGTTATACAGCTTCCTCGTGTTTTTATCCGGTATTTCTGCTGGGGTCCTTTGTGCTGTGGCTGACAGACTAGTACGTGAACGGTTTGTGAAAAGTATTAGATCAAATCAGAACCTAAAGCTGAAGAACACTTGAGAAAGAGAGTGAAAGAGAGAAAGAGAGATGATTGTGAAGACTGAATGATATTATTCACTGTGAGAAAAATGATCAACGAGCTAATATAATGCTGCAGCATTACTGCTAAGCATTACTGAAACAATTCTCAACAAACAAATTCAAACTAACCAACTGTTAATATTAATATTAACAGAATGATTGACTAACAGAATATTAATAATAACACGTACTTTATATTTATTTACATCTCCCCTCAAGCTAAAGGGAAGAGAGATCTTGAACTCAAAGCTTGAGCTTGAACTGATAAAATACAGAATTGGACACTACTTTAGTTAAAATGTCAGCAACTTGTTCTGTAGCTGGAATGGGATGAATGGACACAAGTTTTTGTTGGACTTTCTCATGGACAAAATGAAGATCTAACTCAAAATACTTTCTGTGAGAGTGTAAAATTAAATTGACAGTAAGCAAAATAGTATTTTGATTGTCACAGTAAACATGAGGGGCTAGAAGAGATAGCTGAAGTTCACTGAGAAGAGCATCAATCCACATTAACTTAGTTACCACAGAGGTCATACTGCGGTATTCTACCTCAGTACTGGATCTGGACACAACAACCTACTTTTTGGAAGTCCAGGAAATTAAGTTGTTGTCAAGGAAAACACAGTGACCAATAGTAGATCTATGGTCATCAGGATTAGTGCCCCAATCTGAATCAGAAAACGCATGAAGCTGCAGAGTTGATGAGTGTCTAAGGTGTAGGCCATGACTGGCAGAACCACTGAGATATCTCAGGATTCTTTTGACAGCTTTCTAATGACTCTCAAGAAGAGCATGCATAAATTGACAAACTTTGTAGACACAATAGGCAATCTTTGGTCTGGTGATGGTAGCATATTGTAAAGTACCAACAATTGACCTATATAACGATGGATCATGCATAGAGGTGCCACCATGTGTAGATAATTTCAGACCAGCTGTCATAGGTGTGAAATGTAACATCCCGAAAATTTATAATTTTATGACAAATATTCGTTTTATAATATTTGGGAATTTTGAGAATTTTTTTGGATTTTTCTGAGAACGCGAAATATTTTAATATTATTTCTCGTTTTGCATACGCGCTGAGCGGAACTGGAAAAATAAGATATTTTTTCCGAGAACCTTGAACTGTGGAAACGTCGACGGGGGATCTTACTAAACCCGAGGCCAGACACGGTTTGTGAGGTTTTACATTTTTCAAGAAATTTTAATAGATAAAATAATAATCGCTGTGTAAATTTTATCTGCTAGATAAATTAATACTAACTTTGATAAACTGTAATAATTGTCTACTAAATAATAACATGTATTAAAAAAAGTCTTATCACATTATCTAAAATTTACTTTGTGTCACATCCATTAGCTTTATTTTCAAAAGAAAGATTAATTAAATCTAAGCTTGTAAAAAGGGAAGCTTCCTAGAAATTTCCCAACTAATTCATTTCTCTCTCTTCCCTCCCCACACTCATACGGTAGAGGCCATTTTGGGAGCCAAATATCTCCTTTTCACATTCTCACTTTTATCACTTCACTCTCATATTTCAATACACAAAAACACCTAACATTTCCTCTCTTCTTCTTCTTTCTCCACGACACACACACACACATTGGAGACCATCTCCATTATTTGCTAAACCAATCACATCTCTTGTTTTCTTCCATCATCAAAGCCTTTCTCTTTGGTGGTCATCCTCAAGTTCTTCTTATTTCATTTTCCACCATTGAAGCTAAAGCTTGAAGCTTTTGAGGTAAAGTCTTTACCTTTCTTCCATTTTCTTCACATTTTCGTTTTTCTTGGTCACCTATGTGACCAAGAACTCATCTTTCCATGGGTTGAGTGGACATCGTGGAAGTCACTCACATTGGTGTTTTCTTGAAGGTGAAAACGAGAGTCAAGAACAAAAAGGAGCTAACATCCTTGTGTTTGTCTTCATTTAGGTAAGAGGGAGATGATCCTCTTCAACCAATCTTGGTAGTAAGGAAATGTCTTGTGTGTGTTGTGCTTGATTGATGATTCCATATATGGATTTCTCTCTTTGTTATGTTGTTTGTCATGATAGTGTATTTTATTGGATTTGTATGACTTATTGATTTCCTTTGCATGATTTGAAGACGTATTTAAGTTAACTTGATATTAAAAATGATATTGATTGGTTTGGTTTGAGTTAAATGACCTAAAGACTCTGTTTTTACGCAAATTCGTGCGTGGTCATCGATTACACGTCATCTGTAATCTATTACCAAGCTTCTGAATTACAAAATCATGTTTCTAGGAATCACGTAATTGATTACATTCTGTCTGTAATCGATTACGAAGGTTCTGTCTAGTTAGTAATCGATTACCAGAGCTGTGTAATCGATTACCAGTTTCTTTGAGTTACAATCGGGTTTCTGGGAAGCATCGATTATATTCTTTATGTAATCGATTACAAAGGTTTTGCCAAGCTTGTAATCGATTACCAGATCCATGTAATCGATTACCAGGACCCAAAAATGAGATTTTTGAGTTGAAAATGATAAAAACATGGTTTCTTATCCCTTGTAACTCAAACATAAATCTTAAACCCCAGATTCAAGGATTTTATTTCACTTAAATGTGACAGGATTATATATCCAAACCCATAATGGGAAATGATTTTGAAAATGGAGTTTTTGGATCCATAACATGGAAAATTGTGGTATGTGTGGAACGAGGGATATGTATATGTATTGATACCGAGAATCGGTAATTGAAATTGTGAATTCCTATGTGGAACTTAGTTCTTGATGGATTATGACATGTTAATGTTGAGAATGAATATATATGCTATTGAGGTATGCTTATGGTGAATGCATAATTGATAGACATACATGATTGGACATTGAGTCATCATGCATAAGAGTTGTTCATTGGATATTGTTGAGAAAGGCTAGATGAGCCTATGATTATGAATTAAGTTAACGCATTGAACAATTTGCTCAGTCTATGATTGTTTAAAAAGGCTGGACGAAGCCATGATTATGCATTAAATCAGTATGCATTGAACAAATTGCTCAGTCGCTGACCATTAAAACAATATTTGCTCAGTCAATGACTGTTAAAGGGCAATATGAGCCTATGAACGAGAATTGAATAGTATGACCCTGTGGGAAGGGTCTAGGGACATCAGGGTGTGGTGATTCACTTTGAAATGAATACCCCTGTAATTGTGGCCATGAAGAATCTTTGCAATGTCGTGCGGATGACTCGACAAATACTATACTTTTCGTGGTTCGGCATAGACTGTTTAAGGGGGCAGAGACTACCGGAACGTTCATATTTGAAATAGAAAATCTTGGTACCAAGTGCACATGCATTGTGAGTCAGCATTGTGAGTCGGCATATTGAGTCTACATACCATATGACACTCTTTTATATGATGATTATACTAATGTGATATTGATGCCATGATTATCTGAGATGCTTTAATTATTCATTATTTGGGATTTATGTTGACTATTTGGGATATTATTGATGTTTACCTATCATTGTTGATTCTTACTGTTATGTATTGTTGTCCTGCTCTTACTATTCATTCTATTATCACTATTGATGAATATATGTGCTGAAATACTATGTGGGTGCTCTGTGCCGTTCTGTTTTTTTACTGCCATAATTGGTAATGTAAGTAGGGTGTCTCATCTCTTTTTTGTATTCTTGTACCTCTCGTATTTTTTATATATATATATATATATATATATATATATATATATATATATATATATATATATATATATATATTTGACGAAAGATCGTGAGGAAGATAACGAAGGGCCACACTTTTGCTGATTGGATTGGGACGATTCATTACCCTTGATTTGGCGTCTGGACGAGATCCCTTCTGTTACGCACGATTGCAACTTTCTAGGGGCATTGATGCCTGTCATGTCAACTGGGATGCCGAGCGTCATGTACATATGGGGTTGCGGCTTTTTCTGCTAGTAGTACCTCTCCCAAGGATTACTACTTTTCCCCCTTTTGTGTTTTAGTTCCCGTTGTATTTTATTTGACTCCGTAAGTATTACATTTTGTGTTATCAGTAATTTGTATTAAGGATGACTATAATATATATATATATATATATATATATATATATATATATATATATATATATAATAATATGATTTTATTTCAGTGGTTGTGTATAAAAGGATGGGGTACTAAATATGTTTCATTCGAGACTCCTATTTTCTATTCATGTAAAAATGGAAATAACTTAAATTTTGAAATTACTATTGTTGAGTCTGTGACACATCTGGATTTAGTAACTGTGGTGTAATGACGATTGTGTCGTGATTATTATATCAAGGGGTGTTACATGGAAGTTGGCTTACAATGCTCCATTTTTTGCTTTGACTAAGAGATCATAAATATACTTAGTCTGAGATAAAAATAAGCCACCTGATTTTAGCTTTTTAGCCTCAATGCCAAGGATATAGTGCAAATCCCCCAAATCTTTAAGTGCAAATATAGAATTAAGGTAAGCAATGAGAGTCTTAATAGCAGGCGAAGAGTTACTTGTAATGATAACATCATCAACATAAACAAGTACATATATAGTGAGCTATGAAGTTATCTTGAAAAATAGTGAAGAATCACACTTGGCAGACTGAAAACCAAAATGATGGAGTATAAAGCTTAACTTGTCAAACCAAGCCCGAGGAACCTGTTTTAATCCATATAAAACCTTGTATAGCATACAAACCAACTGAGAGGAACCAGTAATGAAGCCTGGAAACTGTTGCATATAAACTTCTTCAGTGAAATCTCCATTAAGAAAAGCATTATTGAAGTCAAATTGATGTATAGGCCCACTTTGAGAGAGAGCAAGGGTGAGAATGACTCTAATAGTAACTGGTTTGACAATTGGACTAAATGTTTCAGCATAGTCAAAACCAGCTTGCTAATGAAAGCCCTTGGCAACTAGCTTTGCCTTATACTTATTGATGAAGCCATTTGGATTGTACTTAAGTATGAAGACCCATTTGTAACTAATGGCCTCTCTGTGAGGTGGAAGTGGGACTACGGTCCAAGTGTTATTTGCTAGTAAAGTATAAAGTTCCTCTTGCATAGCATGACACCACTCAGGCTGAGGTAAGGCAATTTTAATTGAGGTAAGTTTAGTAATGGTAGTGAACACCTTAGGTTTGAAAATTCTAATTTTGGACCTAGTGGTCATCGAGTGAATGTTGATCGATGACACTGAGTCATGATAGTCAAAAACAGGTTGCTCAACTGGCTGAGAAGTAGCATGCAGAGCTAAACTTGCTGGAATTGACTCAATGTGATGAAAGTGGTTAGGACTGATCTTGTCAATGTTAGTATACTGACCAGTAGGCAAAATAGCAATAGGAGCAAAATGACTATCAACAACTGGTAAATTCTGAGCATGAAGAGTGACTAAGGGAATGCATGGTATAGAATTAGATACAGAATCAGAGGAAGAAGTTGAAACAGAAGGTGAGACAGAACTTTTGAAAGGAAATATGGATTCATCAAATAACAGATGTCTAGAAAAATAGAGTTTTCCATTTGGAGACAAGCATTTATACCCTTTGTGGTTATTACTATAGCCAAGAAAAATGCATTGATGAGACTTAAAATTAAGTTTGTGCTTGTTGTAAGGTCTGAGAAATGAATAACAAGCACAACCAAATGTTTTCAAAAGTGAATAATTTGGTTTCTTATGAAAAAAAATTTTATAAGGAGAAAGATTTTTAAGAATAGGTGTAGGTAAACTATTTATAAGAAAGGTGGCAGTGAGAAATGCATCACCCCAATGTTGCAAAGGAAGTGAAGCATGAGCTAGCAAGGTCAAACCCACTTCAGTAATATGTCTATGTTTCCTCTCGGGGCATCCATTTTGTTGGTGAGTATAAGGACACCTAAGTCTATGATGAATGTCATTTGAAGTGAAATATGAGGTGAATGCTAGGTACTCTCTGTCATTATTAGTTTGTAATGACTAAATTTTCTTGCCTAACTGCAATTCGATCATTGTTTTAAATTGAATGAATATGGAAAGTGCTTGAGATTTAGCGTGTAGTAAGTAAATCCAACTAAATCTAGAAAAAGCATAAATGAATATAATATAATATCTAGATCCAGTGGATGAGGGCATAGGTGATGGTCTCCAAATATCATAGAAAACTAACTCCAAAGGAGTATATATAGTATGAGAATCTGATAAAGGTAAGCAATGAGTTTTACCTACACAACAAGATGAACAAAAAAACATTGAACAATTTGAAGAAATATCAATATTGTATTGTTTAAGCACTTGAAACACAGTTTTAACAGCAGGGTGACCTAGTCTTGCATGCCACAAATCAAGAACAGTATCAATACAACTTGCAGTGTTTATTGCATTACATGAAGTAGGAAAACAAGAAACAGATGCAGTTAACAGAGAAGAACCAGTAGACTCTTGAGTTGGCAACAAGTGATAGAGGCATATAGACCATCTCTAAGTCTGCCTTGGAGAAGGATCTCCTTGGTAGCTTAAGATTTAACAAGACAATGATTAGCATAAAACTTAAAGAATACATTATTGTCTTTACAGAATTGTGACATACTTAGCAGATTTTTGCATACACTAGGGGACATGCATTAAGTTTCGAAGAATTAAAGGAAAAGAATCATGGGAAGATGAAATCTCAGAATAACCAGTATGTTGGATAGGCATACCTGAACCATTGACAAACTGGACTGTATCTGAACTATTATAAGGAGATCTAAGTTATAGATTTGACAGATCATATGTCAAGTGATTTGAGGCACCTAAATTTGGATACCAGGCAAGATCATATAGTGTTGAAAGAGTAACAAACATTGCCTGAAAAGGTGTAGAAGAGGAAGTTGAAGATGGACTGGTATATGTGCTAGCTATCATAGCTTGTGTAGATGGATGAGGTGGTGTAGCTGCTTTATCACCAAAAGGATTTAGATGACTTTTGTTAAATCGATGCCAACATTCCCATGCCAAATGATTTGACTTTCCACACAATTGACATTTGTTAAACCATGGAGTTCTTCCACATCCATCTCTGAAATTTCTTCATCTTCCTCGAAAATTTGATCTACCTCTACCACAATTTTGAGAAAGCTGATCACTAAAACCTCCTTGCCACCATTAGAAAATCTAGTCGAATTAGACCGTTGTGAAGACTGAACAACATTTGCTTGAATTAAACCAGCCATCTCAGCTTTTCTATGTTTCTCAATTCTTTTTTCTTGTGCCATAAGTAATGCCTTAATTTCTTAAACTGAATAGGGATCAATTCTAGAAGTTACTGAAATTACAAATGAATCATAATCTTCTGTGAAACCATCAAGAATAGCATCCATGTGATCTGCTACTGAAATTGGTGCTCCTACAGTAGCTAATGAATCCACAATTTTCTTGATTTTCAGCAAATGCTCATTGACTGATGTTTTTTTCTTCATGCTTCGAAGTTGAGACTTTAATTGCTTTATCTTAGCCCTTGTTTGACTTGCAAAGAAAATTTTTAATTTACTTCAAACCTGAAATGAATGATCACACCTTACCATTCTTGTGGTGAGGGATTCAGACATTAAAGCTAGAAGCCATGAAAGTAACAATGAATCTTATTGTTCCCAATTCAAGTAGTCCTCTCTATATCTGTCCAATACAACATCTTCATCAGATGCAAATTTTCGTGGTGCAGAACCTTCTTGAAGATATTGTTACAGCTTGAAGCCTTTGATAGTTGCAAGCGCCTGCTGACGCTATGGAAGGAAATTTCCTTCATCAAGCTTGAAGGAAACAGGACTTGAGAATATTTGAAAAGTGAAACGTGTTGAGGTCTCCATGGATTTGAAGTTTGCTCTGATATCATGAAAGGTATCAGATCAGATTAGAATCTAAAGATGAAGAACACTCGAGAGAGAGAGAGAGAGAGAGAGAGAGAGAGAGAGAGAGAGAGAGAGAGAGAGAGAGATGATTGTGAAGATTGAATGATATTACTCACTGTGAGAAAGATTATCAACAAGCTAATATAATGTTGCAACATTACTGCTGAGCATTACTGAAACAATTCTCAACAAACAAACTCAAACTAACTAACTGTCAATATTAATAGAATGACTGACTAACAGAATATTAATAACAACATGTGCTCTATATTCGTGTACAGTTTGAATATCCAATTTTTTTACCATTGATTAAATATTAAATTTTTACAAATTTTAATTAATAACACTCAGATTCATATAAAAATTTAATCAAATCATAATTTTTTATAAATAATTATAAATATAAAAAATTTACAGAATTTAACTAATAATTTAATATACATTCAAATCTATATATAAATATTATTAAATAAAGTTCATTCATAGATCCAAACTCGTTGAGTTTATGATAGCATCATCCCGATTTGAAAATTTCTTATTCCACAAACCCCGAAAATTTTAAAAAAAATATAAAGTGAGATAGAGGACTTTCTTTTAGGAAGTGTTTACAATGCTCTCCATTATCTATCTTTGGAGTATATATGCTCCACACATTTTACCGTTATAACCAATTTCAACAGTTTTATTAATTTTAACTTTACTTTGTCTAATCTTTCAATTTGTACTGTATTTGTCATTTCATCGGTCTCTCACGGTGCATAAAGGATGTCATTTACATCATGTTTCCGTCCCGAAACATGTTGGTTGATGGAGCTCGCAAGGTAACAATAATAGTAGTGAATTAACTCATTGAGTTAGAAAGAAAAAAGAAAGTAAGTTATGGTCGGAGTCAGAGGTCTTGCAAACTTCACATATGACACTCTTTTTCTTTTATGTTCAACCTTTTCAAATGTCATTCAAAATCCATTTAATTCAATTTTTTGTAATTTTTTCTCTCTCTCTACCGTTCTCATACGAAATTAACTAATAAAACTATATTATTGTTACGTTATTTCTTCTTCCCCCACCCAATACTCAGATCTCAATTCTCTTCTCATTATTTCCTTTTGTAATCAGAATGTAAACTATTACTATAATTATCTATTGCAGCCACAAAATAGAAGAAAAAATTATAACAAAAAAAAAATTGAAAATTTTCTGTTGGGAGAAGTCTCCTCCTCCACCCACCATACTCATTCACAATCCACATACATGCACAGTGATTCTATTTCTTAATAAAATAACTGAAAAATCCTAAATTTCCAACTCCACAAAATTTAGAAAAGATATCAAAAACTGAAAATCCTGGAACTTGAAATAGAAAATCGTGGGAAATATCAAAATTAGTTGACACCAATAAACATCCATGTTCCACAGACCGAATCACATAATCATACTCCCTTTCAATAAATTCTTCAAAAATTGAAAATTGCAGAACTTGGAATTATCGTATGAAATAGGATGAGAAAAAAGAACTTTGACTAAAAAAAACTATGAAGCTCAATGCAGATTGCATTGGGACTCCGACAAGTAAAAGTGTTAAATGAATGAATTTATTTGATTTTAAATTTGATCATAATGAATTGATTTAAAATAAATTTTTAATTTATTTAAAATTTATTATAAAATATTTAATATTATATAATTTATCTATGACTCAATTTAATAAATGAATATTCAATTCATTTATTAATTTATTTTAATAGATTAGGTGAATAAATATTTAACTTATTCATTTTTTTAAAAAAATTTATCTTTAAAAATTTTAATTATTTCTCTAAAAACTATTTCTTTCTCTAAAATTTATTTGTTTAAAAAATTTTTATTTTCTCTCTAAAAATTTTATTTCTCCCTCTAAAAGTTTTCATTTTCTCTAAAAAAATTATTTTCTATATAAAAAATGTTTCTTTCTCTAAACATTTTGATTCTCTCTCTAAAAATTTTTTTTTCTCTCTAAAAATTTTTATTCTCTCTCTAAAAATATTTTCTCTCTAAATTTTTTCTCTCTTTAAAAAATTTCATTCTCTCTCTAAAAAATTTCTTTTTCTCTCTAAAAAATTCTTTCTAATTTTTTTTTTGTTAATAACATTTACATTAAGTTGTTTGAACAAAAAAAATGTAAAATACATTAGATAATTAAATTGATTTTTAATTGAATATCCATTACATATTCAATGTATATTTTAGTTGGATTATTATTTATCGATAATTAAATTTAATTTATTAGATTCAATTTAATAAAAATATATTATTTCAATGAAATAAGTTAGACTAATTTTAATATAAATAAATTGAATAGATTAAAAATTAATAAATTTAATCATTAGCCCTACCGACCAGTGATCGAGGTCACCGGCACGTACCAGGAATGTTGGCAGCTGTGCAAGGTGAGGTGGTGAACATAATAAACATTAATTTCATGGATTAACTTGCATTTTTTACTTTTACCGCCATTCACCTACTGACCAATTACCTCTTGAAACGTTTCAACCTTTCCTATTTTTTAACATTTAATCAACGGCTACACTTGCATGGAGCATCATACTCCATAAAATGTGTGGAGCATTATAAAAATTTCCTTTCCTTTTGTCCTTAGTCCTATTTAGAAAATTTTAAATATATAATTTAAAATGGATTGGTTTGCAAATTATCTTCAAAGGTATACGATTTACAAATTCTCAAATATAACAAAAAGCTAATTTCGTAATGAATTAAATTCACAAATTATTATCATTTCAAACATGTTTTACATAAAAATTATGTAGTTTTTTTTAAAAAAATTAGATTCCAAACACAGTTAAAGAATTTGTAGTATATATATCCGGTATTTTAGTATGGCTAGCTGATCATTCACTTGGTTTTTCTACTTTCCACAAATTTGAAAACAGATTCACTGTCCTATCTATCTAGAATTTGGGCAGGTTTGAGGGAGAACTTGGCAGCATTCTTTTAAACTGATTTTGTATTCAATCGAGAAATCACGCTTACATTCTCGGCATTAAGTTGAGTTATGTTGAATTGGAGCAAGTTTAAGGGTCAAGACATTTTACTTTTTGACATTTGGAAAGGAAGGCACAGCTGGTTGATTACATATTGTGCAAGATAAGTTGATATTTAGGAGAAGAGAAATAAACGATCAACAACCAGACAGCAATTGATATGTGGCTGAGCAAAAACTCTTCCCCACCCAACCAGTACCTAGCTAAGCACAATAAAGAATAAGGAAAAAGACTGAACACAGTTGCCAAAGCTAGGTATTATGTCATGAATTGTCAAGATAATTCAAGAACATAAACAGTATATACTACATCAAGACAGAAAGATTCAAATACTGAAATACAGATGCAAAAGGTGTGTACTAGCTGATAGATAACAGATTGTAATTTATCAAGGACCTTCCGCTTTAGGTTTTGTTTGGTATAGAGGGTGGAAAGGAAAGTAAGAGATCTCTCTAGCTTCCCCTGCTTGGTACTAAATTAAGGATGGAAATAAAGTGATTCATCTTCTTTTCCTTTTCATTAGGTTCGTATTATTCTTTTTCTCCCTTTCTGAAAGGATTGGGAAAAAAATGAATTTTTTTTACTTTACTCACTTTATTCACTTTTTCCATTTGATCTGTTTTATTAGATGAAGAGTAATACAATAATTTAACAATTTTGTATATATAAATAGATCAATTTATATCAAGTATAAATTTTTTTTTCTTATACTTATTTTTAACAGTTAATTTTATTTTTATTTAATGATTAAAATTATTTTATTAAAAATAATTATTAAATAAAAGTTAAACTAATAATTAAAAATAAATATAAAAAAAAAGATTTATACTAATATAAATTCATCTTTTATATATATATATATATATCGTTGATGATACTAAAAGAAGTGAAAAATAACTCTTTCACTTTTTTTTTAAAAATAGTATTTCTTTTTTTTCTCTCTCTGTTATACCAAACAAAGCTTAGAGAAGTATTTCTACTTATACATGCATGTAAGTGAATTGCAATTCCCAAGAAGAAAATCCTCAGTGAAGTTACACTATCGTAGAATGAATCTAATAAAAAATATTTCTATCAAGTATTCATTAATTCTTTGAACTCGGAGCAAACAAACAAAGTATGCACTTTCCCAAAGCTGGAAAAAGTAAGTGTGGGTTTGGATTGTAGTTGAGATTTTTAAAAATGAGTTAAGATGCTTCGAATGTAGTGTATTATTATTTGGGTTATTTTTTTTTCAGTTGGCTCAATATATTTTTTTTTTCTAAAAGTAAGTTAGGACCAAAGTAATATTTTTTTATTTTTATGTTTAATTAAGTCTAAAAATAATCTTTCAAACTCACTTTTGAAACAAAAAATTTTAAATATAAATTAATTATTATAAACTCACTTTCAACCAAACTTAAGTTTACAAATACACTTTTAACTAAACTTAAGTTTATCAACTGAAATCTAAACACACACTAACTAGTTGTAATTTTTAAGTTGGCAGGGCAAAAGTGAAGTGAGAGTAGTATATTATATTACAAAGTAAAATGATGTTTTTATATTATTTTTTATTTTTATTAATTTTTATTATATATTTTAATAATTATAATTAAATGAATATAATAATAATAAAATAATATAAAAAGTGATGAAAAAAATTATATAAAAAATTATAATTGTATTACAAATATCCCGGAGCAAAGTTAATAAGGGTGTTAGAGTATTATGGTTGTATTTCTATTAAATATTCATTAATTCTTTGAACTTGGAGCAAACAAACAAAGTATGCACTTCCCCAAAGTTGGCAAAAGTAACTAGTTGTAATTCTTAAGTTGGCACGCCAAAAGTGAACCGAGAGTAGTATATTATATGACAAAAAGGAAAATTATGTTCTTACACGATTTTTTATTTACATTAATTTTTATTATATATTTTAATAATTATGATAAAATAAAAAATATAAAAAATATATAATTAATAATATAAAAAATTATAATTATATTACAAATATTCGTTGGGCAAAGTTAACCAAGAGCGTTAGAGCACCGGCAATTGAAAGAAAGAAAAAATAAAAAATAAATTTTTATTTTAATCTTAAATTTTATGTGTTAGTTATATTTGTTTTTAAAATATAAAATTTTTTATTTTAATTCTTAAAACATTAATTCGTATGATTAATTTGATTCTTATTAAAAATTAATATGATAGAAAGACTAAATTAATTATATAAATTGATGTTTCATAAATTAAAATAAAATTTTTTATATTTTAAAAATAAATGTGATCAATATACACAATTTTAAGTATGAAAATGAAAGTTTACTAAAAAAATAAACAATAAAAAGGCAGAGGGAGAATAAAGATGCAGAATGAAGATTGGCGAAGTGGACTAGGATTTGAGAGGATTTAATTTTTTTTACGCATAAATTTATAACATATTATATATGGTATATATTATTGCATGTAATATATCTAATTTTTATAAATAAAAAAAATTAGATCTTCTCAAATTACTGGAGAGAATCTGATCCTTGGCGTAGCTGTAGCAGTGTATCGTATTAGAAGCTGTAGGACCAATGCAAGGACCACCGGCGAATTTAGGAGGAAAGTGTGAGGTGAATAGGGCACGAGGGTACTATGACGTAGTTGGCATGAAAGCAACAGCGCACATGTGGATTGGCAGACGTCACACTCACATTTCATCTATGCGCACTTTCGGTCACAAACACCCACAAAAGTAGCAGAGACGACAAATCTTGCAAGATACTTGGCCTCGCTTTCTCGCCCCCCACCAATGCAAAAGAACACTTGTTTTGTGTGTTCCAAAGGATTCGCCATCACGTGTTCTTTGTCTTTCGCCGGGTCCTTGTTTCTGTCGACGAACTTTTGCCTCTGTCTTCTTTGTTTTTACAGTTTTTTTTTTGGGGTATTATACAGTTATTTTATTTACACATTCTTTTTCCTTATACAAAATTTAGAATTAGTATTTTTTTACATTATTATTATTATTACTTTTTGCATAATACTATCAAATACATACTCCTACAAAATTATAGTTATTTATTTATATTACTATTATACAATTACTTTTATATAGTTACTATAAATATGACACTAATTCTTAGACGCTTACAAGATTGACGTAATAAATTCTTAATTAGGTCTTTTATTATTGTGTATTGATAAAATATAATTGATTTCACCAGCATTGTTTTAAGGTAAAATTTTAAATATAGATATATATAAATTTGAAAATAAAGAATTTTTTGGCATACTGAAAAAAATAGCTTCGTTTTAGTACTCAGAATAATTTCTCCAAGTCAACATATTAGTAGCCTCTCATTGGATGCTGCAAAATGCAATCATATCAAAAGATCAAGAGGGTTAACTAACCCGCTACAGATAATGACGAGAAATTTATCCAGTTGGTGTAAAGAAAATTTTTTTTACTTAAGTGGTGTAAGTTAAAAAAAATTATTTAATTAGTGTAAAACAAATAGTAATTATAATAAGTCTGGTTGAGAGCTACGACTTATATGTTTTTATATGAAGTCATGTCTGTCAAGCATGACGATTTTTTTTTTAAATTTCAGTGAAGTCATGTATAGCATACTGTTAAGTAAGGGTGTAAATTAGTTCGAATAACTCAACTAATTCGACCAACCTGAATCGAACCAATTAAGTTGGTTTGGTTTAGTTTTGGTATTTAGATTGGTTCAGGTAACATCCGAATCAATAAAAGCTTAATTGGTTTGGTTCTCGGATTGAGAATTTTAAATTTGAAGAACCACCGAACCAAAGTACTATTGTACGTGCAAAGACATTAAACATATGCGTTTTCATTTTTTTTACCAAAATTGTGCCTTTCAATTTTTTCCCAAATTTGAACCCTAACCCAGACTCACCCTCTGCCTCACGGCCCTCCCCCCGTCACTGCTCGGCTCGTCGTCGCCCCTCGTCGCTGTAAGTTTCCTACTTTTTTTCTTGGAAGCAAACACATCTCGAGCAACACTAGAAAGCCTTTTTTTCCTGCATGATGTTGTTGTTTAATGCTTAGTCATAATTTTTAAATGTGTGGGATGATTCCACTCACCTGCGCAAAGCTCATGTGTGTGTGTTGTGTCTAATGGATCACTAACTTGGAGCTGAAAAAGTATGATTGCCACATGTTGATTCTTTAGATGCGTGTAGATAAATCATTTTATGAGGGAGCTTTGCACATGAGCCCGTTTTGTGTAGAGGAAAATTTTGACCCCATTTTGCTTTCTCCTATGAACCCAATCCATCATATTTGTTTGATTTTGATACTCAGTACTCACCAACTCTACTTTTTATTTCTAGTGGATTTGCATTAATCTATTACTCACCCAAGAGGACAAGCAAAGATCTTCTTAAACTTGTTACTCTTTCGGATCCCCCACAATTTTGCTCTTGAAAGTGAGAGTTTAAGTGTATTTTTTATAACTTCCTTTTTTGTTTCTGTTAGAACTGATGTTTGCCGCTAATGATACTGAAGGAGGTTTGTCAAAAGAGTAGCAAATAATCCCTCACCCGCAACACCCTAGCAATATTGTTGCAAGGATACTAGCAAACAGAAAAAGTCAAAAAGGCAATGTAACAACTTTGTGACTGAAAAAATATATCTTTTGTTTGTGTCATTAATATGATGAATTACTGGATAGAAATAGAGTTCTTTCTTATTTTTTCTTTCTGTGTGTGTGAAGTTGTAACACTAGCTTTATTATAAGCAAATCACCATTAAAATTGACTAATTAATCTTGTTTACCTTTTATGTTAGAATTTTAAGAGTTATTAGGATTATCTTCAAATCTTGAAGTTAGGCTTTAATAAGTCTTTGACAAGCTTTTAAGGTAATATTTATAAGTACATTAATTATAATTGATTGTTAAAATCTAGTATACACAAATTCTAATATTTTGTTTGTCTTTATTGCAGAATGTCGATGAAGTTGAAAGATAAATTCGATTTGAAGAATCATGTTTAATGAATCATTTTTTTATGTTTGGATTGAGTTTTAACTGAGTTTGGATTAACTTTGGGTGATGCTCATTATTATGTTTGTATTGGCTATATATTGATATTGGATAAAAGTCATGTATATCATATGGCTAGTGATTTTACTTTGACTATCCTCTTAGTCATTTTCTATCGTCTATTTATGAGATCACAAAAATTGTATGTCATATTTGATCTTTACCAAGATTATGTTTCTAACTGCTATCTAGTTATTACTTGAACTTTTTTATTATGTATTCTATTTTTTTATCGCATACTATGAAGTTTTTTTTCTCACTATTTTAACATTTTGGATTTGATATAAACAGGAAATCTCAAAGACCAATGAGCGTGTGATTCAACTTGAAATTGAATATTCATTACCTGATGGAAAAGCAAAGGTTAGTCTATGTTCTAATATTATTTGAAATTTTAGATACATTATGTGCATTTTTCTTTATTACATGTATAGTTATTTAGCTAATTTTTGTGTTAAAAAAATAATGGTCAACTCGATCACCCGAACCAAACCAAACCATATATATTTGGTTCAGTTCAGTTCGGATTTGACTATCAAAAAATAAGAAAACTAAACCAATTGATTTTGATTGGTTCATATTTATTATTTCCCAAAACCCAAACCAAACCACCAACTTACACCCATACTGTTAAGAACACTTATATTTCTCCAAATCAAGTTTCTTAACTTTCATCAAGTTTAAAATAGATCTTAGGATTCATCAAAAATATTGTTTCACCATTTTTATATTTTTTCATATTTGTTGCTAGTCAATCCGACATTAAAATACACACTTAGTATCCTTAAAAATACTAAACTAATTTTGATTAATCTCAAAATTTAACCATACCATCTTCCACACATTTGTTATCTAGAAACAAATTTCTCACATTTATTTGTATTAACTAAGCAATTTAAGCTAATTTTGGGGGTAATATTAGTTATTTTTCACATATAACGTTATAATAAAGTGACTAAACATACTCAGAAAGACACAAAATTAACTGACATGTTAATTAAGTATTATATTACCTTTGTAACTATTTACAAGTCTAACATGTTTTCGAGGATGCTACCTTTGTAACCATGTTAATCAATGAAGGGACAAAGGTAGCATTATCAGAAACATGTTAGACTTGTAAATAGTTACAAAGATAACCTAATATTTGATTAACATGTCTGTTAAATTTTGTGACTTTCTGAACACGTTTAGTGACTTTGCTATAACGCTATGTGTAGAAAATAGTTGATATTAGTCCCGTAATTATTTTATACTACTTAGTTAATAGAAATAAATGTAAAAAATTTGTTTTTAGGTCACAAATATGTGGAAGATCGTGTGGTTAAATTTTGAGATTAATTAGAATTAATTTGATATTTTTAAGCATATTGAGTATGTGTTTTAATACCGGATTGACTAGCAGCAGATATGAAAAAAATATAAAAATGGTGAAACAAGATTTTCGATGAATCATAGGATTTATTTTAAACTTGATGAAAGTTAAAAAACTTGATTGAAAGAAATCTAAGTATTCTTAATAATATGCTATACATGATTTCATTGAAATTAAAAAAAAAGTCATTCTTCACTAAAAAAAAAAAAGAAAATCATGCTTAACAGATACGATTTCATATAAAAATATGTAAGTCATAAATCTCAACCATGATTTATTATAATTATTGTTTATTTTGTATCAATTAAATATATTTTTTTTACTTGCACTAATTAAGTAAATTTTTTTTTTTGCTTTACACTAATTGAGTAAATTTTTCGATAATGACCCACCCATCAAAATGCATGGTTTTATTACTGTAGATTGCAGACAGATGTAGATTATATTTAATTAGTTTAATTAAGCTGGGTCGATTTGACAGATTAATCCAAAATATCAAGAACAGTTGGACAAAGCTGTTGGTTACAACCCTTTAACGAACCAAGATATGACTAGATCTTGCTTTCAGATGGGTTACATTCGATTAGTCTTGATGAGACCCAACAGCACCCACCTGTTCTAAATGCTGAATCTATGAAGAGTATACCTAAGATATGGTATCAGGCTCCATAGGTGTATGATCAGGTCCCACCACTAATGCATGCGGAGGAAAATAACAATACGTTATTGAGGTTAATCTGTACCCTGGAAAAAAGGAGCAGGTTCTGAAAACAACTGAACCTGTGTTACGCTATGCACATATCCAAGGGAAGCCAATAGGATTCCAAATTTTTAGACTCCGTTATTCATCGCTAGTCGTTTCTCTCCACTTTCTTGCTTAGTGATAAACTGATAATTGTTATTATTTAAAAAAAAGGTGATAAACTGATAATATAGTTATTGATATTCAGCATATACTTCACAGTTTTTTTGTCGTAAATTATTGGGACTAAAGCTTATTAGCCCCTAATACCAGGGGTGATAGTTTTACTTGTTTTTTAAAGCTTCTTCTTAACTGCTTGTCGCCTCAAGAAATTAAATGGGGCTAAAGATCTATGATTAAATTTACCTTTATGAAGAAAGAGGGTTTTTTTATATATATAAAAAGAAAGAAAGAACCAACTTTATTTTGTAATTCAGACACTTTTTTTGTTGCTTGAGTAATTGTTTTTTTTTATTTTGTAATTCAGACATTACGTGTTTGTCAATCTGTATTTTTTATATTTTGTATTTATATAAAATTATTCACATCATATTAAATATTAAATTTATACATTGCATGAGTAAAATTAGTTATTATACCGGTCACATTAAATTAGGATCAAAACTCTCAGAAAGAGAAATGCAAAAGAGAAAGCAAGAATCTCATTCCAAAAAATGATGATATAGTTATCAATAGGAACAGATCCTGCAAATTCCAAGCAAAAATACATGTTACAGAACTTGGAGAAAAAAAAATTGATTGAACACGAAACCAAAATATCAGCGAACAGATATTAGCAGATCACCAAATAAAAAAAAATAAAAAAAAAAATTATACCAATAGAAGCCGAACTGATCATGCCATGAGAATTAATGCAATATGGCTATTTTGAAGGGCTTATAAATCTATTTTAATTTTGTAAATCCGCACTTTTCAATATGCATGCATGTACCAGTACCAGTAGAGATCACCAAAAAAACAAAAAATTATACCAGTAGAAAAACAATTATGAGGGGATTGAGTGGATGCTATTTTTTGTGAGTGTTATAATACAATTATCAGGGGGATTGGGTCGATGCTAATTTTTGCTATGTTCATGGTATAGACAATAGAACTATCTTCTAGTTTGTTTTTAAAATAAATAGAATTGTAGTAATAGAATTGGTGGTTTGGATTTGTTGTGTGAGGTTGAAATCACAATTAATAGAATTGGTGAAGAATATTAGTTGTGCAAGTGGAAGTAGAAGTAGGAAGATGAGTTGTTTGAAAGTGTGTAACCCTTACACAGTAAATATTAGGAATAGTAAGAAAGAACCATTGCAACAGGGAAGAGAGAGGAAGAAAGTTGCACCTTGGCTGTCCGCAATTATAATTGAAAACAGAAGAAGTAAATGAGAAATTATTTCAGGACATACTACCCAACCAATGGTATTGATCTTGGTATATAAGTAAGGAATAAATATCAATTATGAGAGTGAGAGAGCTAGTACAACAATTAAAAGAAACATGGAATAGATATTATTTGTGAGAGAGAGGTAAGGTAACACTTGAACTGTGTATGATAAATATAATTAAGTGATAATTGTAACATGGGAAAGAAAATGTGATCAAGTAAAGAGGAATCCTCTTTATATATATATATACATGGAGAATGATGATCTTCAATATTTTAAGTGAATGTTAGCACTCTTCACTCTTTTTATGAACAAAAAAGTCCCTATTATCTTTTGCTAATTAATATAAATGATTATGCTCATTGAAGTAATTAAGACTTTATATAATTAAATCAACAAATATTTCTCTTTCTTAATGAATGCTTAATAACTCTTTTTCTAACCTCGTAAATTTTCTCTCATCATAACTAATATCCTTATATTCATTTCTCACTCCTAATATCTATAACTTCATAATTTTATTTTATTTTATTATTATTATTTTAAAATAATATCATATTTTAAAAACCTTAAACAATAAATAAACACCCATTTACATTTTTCAAAATAAAATCACAATAATTCATTTAAGAAAAGCTAAAACATTTTTTATTTTTAAAATTATCTAATATTGAATTAATATAGAAACATCACTTTAATATTTATAAAAACTATAATACAATATTTTTTTAAAGAAAATGTGTAACGTGCTCTTATATTTTAAGTTATCTAATATTAAAGTGATTTTTTTTAAGTTATCTAATCTAATTTTTTTAGTTATCTAATGTGAATTTTTTTAAAGAAAATCATAACCCTAATTTTTGAAAAAAGAATTAACGTGATTTTTTTAAAATCAATTAAATTTAAATTATATTAGTAATTATATTATTTATTTTTAAAAAACTAATACCAAGAGAAAAAGATATTGCATTTAGTAGTTATTAGCAATGTTTAAAAAAAGGAGAGTGGAGTGGTCGGTTCGATTAAAAAATTGGTAAAACGATCGTAGGTTTGTTCTATTTGACCCACAAAATTAATTTGTGAAAGAACCAGTCAAGAATAATGGGTAAAAAATTTGTAAAATTAATAATAAACTAGTTTGAATCAATTTTATTAAAAGGTTAAATTATTTTTTTGTTAATGATTTTTTAACTCATCCATAAATAATTTTTGAAGTAAATAGAGGTTCAATGTTAAACTATAAATGTCCACATTTAGCCTTTGTTTGAATGTGGAGAGAAAATAAATTGAAAAAAATGGGAAAAAAGAAATAGAGAGAAGAGAAAGTAGTCTGAAAAGTATAAATAACAATAATAATAATGTGTTTGAATGAAGAGAAAATGGAAAAAAAAAAAAAGAAAAAAATAATATTTAATTTATTTACTTTTCATAATTACCCTTACTTAATATTTTACTTTTCATAACTTTTATGTTACTTGATATTTGTGCCAAGTAAGAGTTCTCTCGTTTTTCTATTGATGGGGAGAAAAGTTTTTTTAGACCCCATGCATATAATTTTTTTAAAAAAATGTTAATCTTATTATACCTTTTTTATTATAATTTTTATTATTTTTTTATAATTATGATTAAGTAAAAAAAAGTAATAAAGAAAAAGTGATGTAATTAATAGTATAAAAAATAATGTAAAAAATAACATAAAAAATATAATGAGAAAATTGAAATTATTATTTCTTTCTTATTTTCTTGTCTATCCAAACAGAAAGAAAAGTACAATCTCCTCTTTATTTTCTCTTCGCCCAGCTTCTTTCCTCTTATTTTCTCTCAATCCAAACAATGTATTAAGGCTCAGGAAAAGTATAAGAAAATTTTCTTCTTCTTGATTTTTATTTAGGTTATATGCTTAATTGTTATATTTATTATTTTATGTGAGACTTGTAAGTATGACATCTTCTTAACTTTTATATATGTTGTATGCTTGAATACTTCATTTATTATAAAATGTAAGATTTTGAAATACTAAATAACATAATATGAGATATTAGTATATTAATTTATTATTTAATATATTATATAATGTTAAAAATATATATTTAATCATAATCGATTTGACCATGATTCAACTATGGTTAAACTAATGTTTTCAAAACCAAAGGTTGAACCGATCAAAAATTCATAAAATCAATAGTAAATTGATTTGAATAAGTTTTGATAAAAAAAATTTTAAACTCATTCAAAAATAATTTTTGAACCAAATAGAGGCTCAATGTCAAGTTACAAAAGTTCACATATAAGGTCCAAGAAATACATAAGATTTTTTTTTTAATTTTTATATAAGTTACATGCTTAGATGTTTCACTACTATTCTATGTTAGACTTATAATTATAGTCTCTTATTAGCTTTTATATATTATATATTTGGATATTTTATTTATTATATAATATAAGACTTTGAAGTATTAAATAATATAATATAAAATATTAGTATATTAATTTATTACTTAATATATTAAAAATATATATTTAATTATCAATGATTTGATTATAATTTAATTATGATTAAACTAATAAACTATAAATCAATGTTTTCACTAATTTAATATTTGGTCCAATTTTAAAAATATTAGTTATTAGCATAGAGAGTCATTTACGAGACTGATAATTATGATAAAAGAGAAAGATTTGTTGATTTAATTACTTAAATGGATATAATCATCTAAGTTGATTAGCAAAAGACAACAAAGACTTTTTCATCTTGAAAAAGAGTGAAAGGTGCTAACCTTTACCTGAATTGTTAAAGGTTAACATTTTCTTTTATATATATATACTCTTTTTAGTTCTTTGTATTTATTATTTAAAAAAAAATTGTATCCTATATTAGATATCATTTTACAAAGTTGATTATTTTATACCAATTTTAGTTTTTTTTTATTTTATTAATTATTTAACTTCTACAAATTTTCAATATTTACTCATTTAATTTTTATATTTTTTCTTATCACATTTTTTATTGATTAATCATATTTTTTCTTTTTCAAAAGATAATATTATTTTTTATGGTTATATATATATATATATATATATACTCTTTCTAGTTCTTTGTATTTATTATTTTAAAAAAATTGTATCCTATATTAGATATCATTTTACAAAGTTGATTATTTTATACCAATTTTACTTTTATTTATTTTATTAATTATTTAACTTCTACAAATTTTCAATATTTACTCATTTAATTTTTATATTTTTCTTATCACATTTTTTATTGATTAATCATATTTTTTTCTTTTTCCAAAGATAATATTATTTTTTATGGTTTTTTTTTAAATTAAGACTATTAAATATTTTTAATATTAATATATATTTTTAAATAATAAATTAAAAAATGGAAGGATTATATATATGTATAAAATTTGGTGACATATAATTTTAATTGGTGACGTTAGAAAGAATATATATACATATATATATATATGTGATGAGGATCGGTTTATATCAGTTTAAGTTTTTTTTTTATATTTATTTTTAATTGTTAAATTCATTTTCATCTAATGATTGAGATGATTTTATTAAAAGTAACCATCAGATAAAAATAGATCTAATGATTAAAAATAAGTATAAATAAAAAAAAATTTACATTAATATAAATTAATCATCCCTCTATATATGTACTGTACTGTGACTCCACGTTTAAAGTATGGAGGTCGATGCCACGTAATTAATGACGTAATATACGTTCATTTTGTCCTTTTCGTTGGATGATTGCGCACAGCTCAATAACTCTCTATCTGCCAATCAGCTTTTTATTTGGTTAACACGAGGACGAGGCTCTGGCATTTTTAATGTGATTTTGTTTAATGGGTTTTGTTCTGGTCATTTGTTAACAAAAATCAAAATATTTTTTTAATAAAAATAAGATATTAAATATATTAAAAATTAAAAAAAATTGTTATTTATCTTATTTGTATGAAAAAATTATTTTAATTTTCTTAATAAGTATTTTTAAGATACTAGTTAACAAAATCTTTATTTAATTACTTAATATTTCAATTTGTTCCAGTTTATTTAAAAAAAATTCAATGGAAGTCAAACAAAAATTTGAGTTTCAAAACTTATGCTTACATGAAGTATTAAGAAAAAAAACTATGTAGAGTTGTAATGTTGATGTATAAAGTAATTTTTTTATTAATTAATTTTTAAAATAATCTCTATGAAGGTAAAAGTTATAAGAGATTAACTCCTATTTTTTTAAAAAAATTGGGAAATTGGTATGTAGAAGGATTCATTATCCCATTCTTACACTCCTCCTAATGTGACAGGTGTTGGCATATATAAAAGGGTTTATAACATTTGATACACTATATTGAAGGATTAAGATAATTAGGAGGATTATGTATTTCCTCGGAGAATGCTACTGTGCACCCGCTCTTTGTGCGGTGCACTAATGCACCTCAATTTTACTTGTGATTACATGTTACAAGAAATTTTGGTTAAGATGCTTGGGAATTTAGGTAAAGAAAATTTGCAGGCTCACCTTTATGGAAGACCATGGTAGGCTGGGACAACTTTGCAACGACGAAAAACACAATAAACCTTCCAATGGCTGCCACGACCAGATTCTTTTATTTGAGTTCTTTTTTTAAAAAAAAAAAAAATCCTCTTCCTTTAGTTTTAATTTATTAGTGCAAAAATTAAAATAAAAAAAAGACTATCTTACAATTTATTTTTTAAAGACTATTTATTTGTAACTAAATTTATAAAAGGCTCACCTTAATTTTACTTAATCCATGTGTTATCTTCCATTCTTCCTAATGTAACTGATATATTTTCAGTTGATATACTTTACTGACATACTCCACACAAACTTTGGAGTACCCATCCTCCACCAAAATTACTTGTTATAGCAGGTTAACTTTGGTTAACAAAAAAAAAAAGAAAAACGATGAATAGTTCTAGGTGGTAGTCAAGGCAGCGATGGCGGCGGAGTGTAGGGTTGACGGTGTGTGGGTCTGGTTGATGCTATGGCAAGGTGTTTTCAGGTTGTTAATGGAGGTTTGTTGGTTCAAAGATCTGCTGGTTACCGTTGGTGGTTCGAGCCATGGTGCACA
This sequence comes from Ormosia emarginata, assembly GCA_029884605.1. Lineage (NCBI taxonomy): Eukaryota > Viridiplantae > Streptophyta > Magnoliopsida > Fabales > Fabaceae > Ormosia > Ormosia emarginata. Next base: position 72,847,723 of record JAQQTP010000082.1, read on the forward strand.
CAGGCTTCGTCATCGAACTCGAAACATGTAGGGGCTGTTGAAACTCGCAACCATGGTGTGCAGGGACTTCGTCTCCATCGAGCTCGAAACACGCAGGGGCTGCCGAAATACGCAACCATGGTGTGCAGGGATTGCTGTAGCACACATCCATCCGAACCAACTCGAAACTCACTAATTCTGATGTTGTTGGAATCACCAGAAACCAGAAAGTCATCGTCGGAGATAAACCAAAGTTTACCTATTACCAAGGTTACAAGTAAAGAATACATGCCGTTGCTAAAGTCAACATTCCTATTTTTCATAGCTTTCATCTTCAGTTGCTTTAGTTTTCATGACTTTCTTTTTTTATGAAATATAATTTTATCCCAATTAAAATTATTATTTTGCCCCCAAAAGTTTTGTGCTAGTTCCGCCCAGGTTCTAGAGGTATAGATGTGGAGAATGATTTGAAGTTTTGAAATTTGAACAATGAAAGAAGTGACGCAGAAGGTCACTCCGTTGATCTTGAACTTCATGGCGAGGGCACCATGGGAGGGGGGGGGTGAACATCCCTCTTGATGAACGAACTCTACGATTGAATTTGAAGGCTTGGACCATGCAGAATGGTTCTAGAAAATGTATGCTACGTTGAATGGGTTTTTCGCTTACAATAAGAAAGGGGAAATGATGTCTCAGATCCAGAGGTTTTTTTTGTGTTTTCATCGAGCAAAAAAATTATAACAATCCAGACCGTCAAAGTACAACTGCGGCAGCTACAAGGTCTATTTTCGTGTCAAGTTATATAAGGAAACAGATAATTAGTGGCATGTGTCTCGATTAATGGAGGAAGAAGCCAAAGTTGATCTAAAGTGAATTTATTTATAAAATAAATAAATAAAAATATATTTATTTTAAAATAAGTATTTTTTAATTAGATATAATCTATTATAAATTCTCAAATAATTAATTTATATATGTAATGTTATGAATTCTATGATAAAAATTTACTAATTTTTAAAAATATTTTATATATATCAAATAATTATTAGATTGAGAGCAATCTAACCTTATTATTTAATCTTTTTATTTTATACAACAGTTTGGATAAAAATGGCAAGTGGTTTGCGCCAGATGACTTATATCAGTTGGCTTTAGAGTGATTGGGCTATGAAATTATAAGCACATGGTACAGCATTCTTGTTTATGCTAAAACTACAAAGAATTGATAGAAATTGCTTGATGGGTTATCTACTAGAACCAAGAGGTGCATATAGGACCATGCGTCTGAATTGGGGAGGCTTAAATAACTGAGTGGGCTCCACTTGCTTTGTTATCCAATTTCACTTTATTTCAAGCCGTTAATACGTGTGGCAAGCATGAGAAGTAAGGATGGAAATAGGTGGTTGTCCGCAAGGGCCGTATAGACTGGTCTACTTGAGGTCTAATCTATTTTAATTTGTTTATTAAATAAATTAAATTAAGATTTTTTTAAAAATATGTTTAATTACAAAGATCAGATTTTAAATCATTTAATAAATTTATTAAACTTGACAGTTCGATTTTGTCTGTTTAATTATATATAATATAATATATATTATTATAATAATTATAAATTTATTATAATATATGAATATATTTTTTAATTAAATTTTAACAAAAATTAGTAATTAAAACCTAAGTTATTAAATTAAAATAGAAATAACATATTTATTAATATATTTAATGTAATATATTTAATGTAATATATTTATTAGAATAAAAATGATAAATTAATACTTATCTCTTATTTTTATAGATGTTCGCTACTTTCTTACTCTGGTCTTTTGTCGATTTGTGACTTAGAGATATACTAAGTTATTTGTAACTTGATATATCTTCAAGTCCCACATCGACCAAAGACTTGAGCAAGAAAATACTGAACATCTATAAAATTAGAAGGTGAGTATTAAGTCATAACAAAGACTCATTGATCTTGAATAGACTCATTAGCTTATTTCAAGGCTTAGGTTTGTTAGCTTATATAAAGACATGTTGACCTATTTTAAAGATAGGTTTGTTAGCCTATGTAAAGGCGTGTTAACCTTAAAAGTAAGTCTGTTAGCTTATGTAAAAGCTTGTTGACCTATTTAAAGGTATGTCTTTTAGCCTATTTAAAGGCCTTATTACAAAGTATGTCTTTAAATAGACTTTTAGGCCAGACCAAACTTTTAAAAAAATCAGGCTAGATCAGACCTTAAAAATCGATCTATTACAGGTTTACAGGCCAGACTCTGACTTTATAATTAGAATACAGATCAGACATGTTTAAGCCAAAGTCTGACCTGACCTGTTTCCACTCGTTGCTTTGTTTGTTTCAAGAGAAAATGGGAGGAGAGAAAATGAGGGAAGAGAAAATAGGTAGAAAAAAGTATTTTCTTCAGTTTGGATATGAGTATAAAACAAGAGAGAAAGAAAAAAATGACCATGGGACCCACCAAATTATTTTATTCACTGAGTTGAGGAGAAAACTGGTTGTGTCCTTCTGAGTTCTGATACTGCTGTATTTGGTACTGTATCTGTGTGTTTTCCACATGGTGACTAATGGACATGGTGGTTTAAAAATATTTTTTTTAAAAAAAGTCTTTAACAATGTAAAAGAAATATTTTTTAAATATTTTTCATATTTTCTTTCTTCTCATTTTCTCTTTATCCAAACAATCAATTTTTCTCTCTATTTTTTTATCCATTTTCTCTTCTCTCTATTTTTTCTCTTTCCATTTTTTATCTTTCTATTTTCTCTCCTCGTCCAAACAAAGCATACTACGAGAAGGAAACATGTGTTTCATTGGCTAAATATCAGATATTTGAATAAGTGTATTGGCCCACAAGTTAATTTTGCTTGCTGGGTTATTAGTGAAACGGTGCGTTAAAACGAAACCCGGTGGAGACCTAGACTGTGTTGGATTCGGATTATTTGTTGGGTCTAACAACTTTTTTATTTTGTTTTCAACTGTTTCGCAAAGTTTAGATTTGTCTTTGGATAAAACATTGAAAAGTTGTTGATGATTTTGTTTTGTACGGTAACAACTTTTAAAAAAAGTTATAACTTGAGTTGTTTATAAAAAGTTATTGGAATTATTTGTAACAATAATATATAAATATTATTTTATTCTCAATTAAATAATTTTTTAATTATTTAATATTTATTTTAATAATTTAATATATAAAAATAATTTTTTTATATCATTTAAATAAAATAGATTAACTTAAAATTATTTTTTAATTAATATATCTAAACATAATCAATTATTAAAATAATTAAATTTTTACAAATATTCTAGATACGCATCTAATCTAAGGGGTTATGTGTTGCTGTATTAAAGAGAACTAGTTATGTTTGTTAATTAATTTTCTTATATTAATTTTTTTATTTGATTTGATTTTATAATTATATAATTCAATTTTGCTTATAATAATATTTAGATGTACTTTTAATTTTATATACATAATTTAAATGAAAAAAAGGTATTATATTTATTTTGACATGTTTAGTGAATTTTTTTAAGACTTAAAAATTTTTATAATTGTTATTTTTTATTTTTTTCCTTTAATTTTACAAAATAGCTTTCTAATAACTCAATCTTAATGATTTTTCAATAACTTTTATCTTAATAAAAATATCATGTACTAAGTAAGGTCTCTGTTTATTATATTATCTTATATATATTAACAAAAATTTAAACGTATCTTATGTTAATATTATTAGTACAAATAAGTAGAAATATATTATCAATAAAATATAAAAAACTTAAATAAATATAATATTATTCAAAAATTCTTATCATTAAAACTTGCAAGATTAAAATTAAAAGACAATAGAATTTATTAATATGTAAAAGAATAATATTTAAAGTGTATTTTACTAATGTATATTTTATTTTCTTCTATTTAAGATACTGTTTTCTTCTCTTTTTAGTGTTTGGCTAGTTGGAATTTAATTCATTAATTTTAATTTTATTAAATTTTAATTTAATTAAAAAAATTTAATAATTTAAATAATAATAGAGTTAATATAATTTAATAATTAATAAATAATCTCTGGAAAAATAATATCTTATTCATTACTTTATTATTTTATCGATCTTGATGTGTACTTATGAAATTTCCTATCACTTGCTAAAATCTAATCATGCATGTTTCTTGCCATAACATCGCACCATAACAGATAGGCAATCTCTTAATTGATGACATTCACTTGTTGACTTTTCAGGCGGTTATGTGAATGCAAGCTCTCAAAAGAAAGACGTTCACCATCACATTGACAAGGGAGGGGGGGGGGGGGGGGGGGAGAAGAGCGTAGACCGTGGTACAATAGCAGAGCATTAATTGTGCTATTTGATTGGCAAGTTTAAAACTGACCATAGGTTTTTGGTGGGCTATAAAACTGATCCGGAGGGAAACTTTGAGCATGTAATAATTTATTGGGAACTTGAAATTCTCTTGTTTGCTTTTCAGCGTTATGCAGCATTATCCCCAATTAATTTGTCAACAACAAGAATCAAGTGTGGCTTCTCTCATGAATATTAAGGACACAAATATGAGAAAAGATATTGATATAAGTTAAAGTTATTTTTATATTATTAAATAATTTTTTTATTAAATTTATCATTAGATTAAAGATTTTTATCATATAAATTATATTTATAAAGTTTTACATTAATCTAAATATATTTAATTCTTTATTGATATACATTAAAATTAATATAATATATACTTTTGAAATATATAAAAATAAGAATAATTTGATTACATTTTTATTAATATTTTTACTTGATTACATTTTTATTAATATTTTTTTTCAAAATTTAATACAAATGATCAAGATATTAGATAATTATAATTTAATGGTTGAATCGATAAAAATCAAATTCTATAAAAAATTATTGGATTGTAAGTATGCAAAGTCTTATAGTGGTGTAACTTGATCCCTCTCTATATATATAGGGGAAATGATTAAATTATATTGATGTAAGTCAGAGTCACTATTACACTATTGAATAACTTTTTATTGAATAACTCTCTCACTAAATCTACCATTGGATTGAAAGTTCCTTTGATCGTATAGATCATATCTATAAAATTTTACATTACTCCAAAATTGTTTAGTACTTCTTTGATATACATTAAGATTAACGTAATATATAGTTTTGAAATATATGAAAATAAAAATTACTTGATTACATTCTTATTGATATTTAATTATTTTAAGATTTAACACAAATGATCAAGATATTGGATAATTATAATTTAACGGTTGGATTGATAAAAATTAAATTCTATAAAAAATTATTGGATTGTGTAAGTATGTCAAGTCTTATACCAGTGTAACTTGATCTCTCTCCATATATATAGGGGAAGGATCAAGTTATACCGGTGTAATTCAAAGTTACTTTTACATTATTAAACAACTTTTTATTAAATAATTTTATCACTAAATCTACTCTTGGATTGAAAATTCGTATCATATAGATCATATCTATAAAATTTTACATTAATTTAAAATTGTTTAGTACTTCATTAATATACGTCAAGATTAACGTAATATATAATTTTGAAATATATAAAAATAAGAATCATTTGATTACATTTTTATTGATATTTATTTTTTTCAAAATTTAATACAAATGATCAAGATATTATATAGTTATAATTTAACGATTGGATAGATAAAAATTATATTTTATAAAAAAAATTTAATAATATAAGTATGTGAAGTCTTATATCAATATAACTTGATATTTTCCTATATATATATATATATATATATATATACTTTAAGATGTTTAGGTGAATTATACATATGACAAAATTGTTTTAGTTCAAGAAATCTAGACTGGTTATATTGATTGAGCATTGCATAAATAATTCCTTATTTAATCCTGGATTATATTTCTTTTATATGTAATATCTTTATAAAATATAAGTCTCCCTATAATAAAATATAGATACGTGATTTATAAAAAAAAGAAATTGATTAACAAGTGTCTTTAGAACACTAATTTAGAAAATCAAATAAATAAATATTGTATGAAAAATAAGATATTTTTTAACCAGTATGTTTAGGGCATTTATTAACAAAATTTTTAAAATTATTAATGAATTTTACTTTATTCATTTTTTATTAATAGTTTTTCTTTTTTATTTTACTTGGTAACAAAATATATATTCTACATTTTAGTTGCAATTAAGTGAATGGACAAGATGCTTCAAGTTTAGTCAAAAGCAGGCATTAATTGCAAGGAGAAAAATTAATGGTAAGTTTTTCAGTGTCCTAACGCTTGCCACATTTCTGAAAACCGAACCCCTCCCATCAAACCATGAAGGATAATTTCTTATTGAGGATACTTTGTTGTATGCTATTTTCGATCTACATTTGAGGGATTGTTCTTTCGTTGTTAAAGAAAATATATGTCATTTCTTATTCTCATACGGGAGTCCCTTCTTTTATTGTTGGAGTAGAAATATCTTGATATAGTCTATCTTCATATTTGGTTTCTATGTTTGATTTGTATTTGTTGGTTTATTCTTGTGTTGTTGAAGAAGAACAGTAATGGCTCATTGGTTATCCCTGATTTATATATGGATATCGATTAATATCTTGCTATATCTCATTCACATGTGGTGGTACGTTCTTTTATTGTTAAAGGAGGACATCTTGCTTTATATGAGTCATATCTGGTTGTTTATTCTTGATTTTGGTCGGGATACCATCAACTATTTTATGGAAGGCTTACATTATTACTTCATACACTTCATCAGCTTCATCGTGAAGACAAAGTCCTAAACTCTAACTTGGGCATGAAGACAAAGTCTCGATCTCTAGCTCAGGCATGGAGACTAAATCCTGGTCTCTAGCTCAAACATGAAGACAAAGTCCCGATCTTTACCTCGATCATGAAAATCTAAGTCTCGATCTTTAGTTCGGGCATGGAGAATTATTGACAAGCTTTCCTATGGAAAATTATCAGCTATCATCAAGTTTTCAGTCCAATTCTTGGCATCTTCATGCAGGAGTAATCCAAGGGAATTTGTATCTTAATTATTTTTTATTTATTTTTCATCAGTCATTGCTATCATAATTGTATATGAAGATTAGCATGCCACTATACGCACAAAGATTTTATAATTTGCTTTCACTCATCTACACCAACCTGTTATTACTTTGATTGTTGGCTATTTGTTATTACACTTTGCTACTCTTGGCATTTACTTGTTATGGTTGTTCTTGAATGTGTTGCTTTGTCATTATAATGGTTGTTGTAATACTACTTTTGGCATTTATTTGATTTTCATCTTATGTTTTATACAGATCTTTGACTTATACTTATTGATTGGTGTTCTTTGTCGCTTGTTATGAGAGTGGGGCTTATAGTATGAGAAAACAAGATGAGCTTTACCAAATATCAGAGAAAACTAACTCCAAAGGAGTATATATAGTATGAGAATCTGATAAAGGTGAGTAATGAGCTTTACCTACACAACAAGATGAACAAAAAAACTTTGAACAATTTGAAGAAGTATCAATATTGTATTGTTTAAGCACTTGAAACACAGTTTTAACAGTAGGTTGGCCTAGTCTTACATACCACAAATCCAGAACAGTATCTTTACAACTTGCAGTGTTTATTGCATTACATGAAGTAGGAAAACAAGAAACAGATGCAGTTAACAGAGAAGAACCAGTAGACTCTTGAGTTGGCAACAAATGATCAGAGACATATAGACCATCTCTAAGTCTGCCTTGGAGAAGGATCTCCTTGGTAGCTTGAGATTTAACAAAACAATGATTAGCATAAAACTCAAAGAATACATTATTGTCTTTACAAAATTGTGACACACTTAGCAGATTTTTGCATACACTAGGGACATGCATTAAGTTTCGAAGAACTAAAGGAAAAGAATCATGGGAAGATGAAATCTCAGAATAGGCAGTATGTTGGATAGGCATACCTTAACCAATGCCAAACTAGATTGTATCTGAACCATTGTAAGGAGATCTGAGTTATAGATTTGACAGATCAGATGGCAAGTGATTTGAGGCACCTGAATTTGGATACCAAGCAGGATCATATAGTGTTGAGGGAGTAGCAAGCATTGCCTAAAAAGGTGTAGAAGAGGAAGTTAAAGATGGACTGGTATATGTGCTAGCTATCATAGCTTGTGTAGGTGGATGGGGTGGTGTAGCTGCTTGATCACCAAAAGGATTTGGATGACTTTTGTTAAATCGATGCCAACATTCCCATGCCAAAATATTTGACTTTCGACACAATTGACATTTGTTAAACCATGGAGTTCTTCCATATCCACCTCTGAAATTTCTTCATCTTCCTTGAAAATTTGATCTACCTCTACCAAAATTTTGACAAAGCTGATCACTAAAACCTCCTTGAGTATAGCCACATCTATATGTATAGTTTCCTCTGTAATTGCTACCATTAGAAAATCTAGTCGAATTGGACTGTTGTGAAGACTGAACAACATTTGCTTGAATTGAACCAGCCATCTCAACTTTTTTATGTTTCTCAATTCTTTCTTCTTATGTCATAAGCAATGCCTCAATTTCAGAAACTGAATAAGGATCAATTCTAGAAGTTAATGAAATTACAAATGAATCATAATCTTCTGTGAGACTATCAAGAATAGCATCCACATGATCTGCTATTGAAATTGGTGCTCCTACAGCAACTAATGAATCCACAATTTTCTTGATTTTCAGCAAATACTCATTATTGATGTTTCTTTCTTCATGCTTTGAAGTTGAGACTTTAATTGTTTTATCTTAGCCCTTGTTTGACTTGCAAAGAAAATTTCTAATTTACTCCATACCTGAAATGAATGATCACACCCTACCATTCTTGTGGTGAGGGATTCAGACATTAAAGCTAGAAGCCATGAAAGTAACAATGAATCTTGTTGTTCCCAATTCAAGTAGTCCTCTATATATCTTTCCAATACAACATCTTCATCAGATGCAAATTTTCGTGGTGCAGAACCTTCTTGAAGATATTGTTGCAGCTTGAAGCCTTTGACAGTTGCAAGCGCCTGCTGACGCCATGGAAGGAAATTTCCTTCATCAAGCTTGAAGGAAACAGGACTTGAGAATGTTTGAATAGTGAAGTGTGTTGAGGACTCCATGGATCTAAATTTTGCTCTAATACCATGAAAGGTATCAAATCAGATCAGAACCTAAAGATGAAGGACACTCGAGAGAGAGAAAGAGAGAGAGAGAGAGAGTGAGAGTGAAAGAAAGAGACAGAGATGATTGTGAAGACTGAATGATATTGCTCTCTATGAGAAAGATGATCAACAAGCTAATATAATGATGCAACATACTGCTAAGCATTACTGAAACAATTCTCAACAAACAAACTCAAACTAACTAAACTAACTAATTGTCAATATTAACAGAATGATTGACTAACAGAATATTAATAACAACACGTGCCCTATATTCGTTTACAGTTTGAATATCCAATTTTTTTACCATTGATTAAAATATTAATTTTTTACACATTTTAATTAATAACACTCAGATTCATATAGAAATTTAACCAGATCATAATTTTTTATGAATAATTATAAATATAAAAAATTTACTGATTTTAACTAATAATTTTTATATACATTCAAATCTATATATAAATACTATTAAATAAAGTTCATTCATAAACCCAAACTCGTTGAGTTTATGATAGCATCATCCCGATTTGAAAATTTCTTATTCTACAAACCTCAAAAATTTAAAAAAAATATAAAGTGAGATAGAGGACTTTCTTTTAGGAAGTGTTTACAATGCTCTCCATTATCTATCTTTGGAGTATATATGCTCCACACATTTTACCAGTTATAACCAATTTCAATAGTTTTATTAATTTTAACTTTACTTTGTCTAGTCTTTCAATTTATACTGTATTTGTCATTTCATCGGTCACTCACGATGCATAGAGGATGACATTTGTATCATGTTTCCGTCCCGAGGCATGTTGGTTTATGGAACTCGCAAGGTGACAATAATAGTAGTGAGTTAACTCATTGAGTTAGAGGAAAAAACGAAAGCAAGTTATGGTCGGAGTCGGAGGTCTTGCAAACTTATGACACTCTTTTTCTTTTATGTTCAACCTTTTCAAATATCATTCATCCATTTAATTCAATTTTTTGTAATTTTTTTCTCTCTCTACCGTTCTTATATGAAATTAACTAATAAAACTATATTATTATTACATTATTTCTTCTTCCCCCACCCAATACTCAGATCTCAATTCTCTTCTCATTATTTCCTTTTGTAATCAGAATGTAAACTATTACTATAATTATCTATTGCAGCCACAAAATAGAAGAAAAAAGTATAACAAAAAAAAACATTTGGAAAAAGGAAAAAAATTTGAAAATTTTCTGTTGGGAGAAGTCTCGTCCTCCACCTACCATATTCATTCACAATCCACATACATGCACAGTGATTCTCATTCTTAATAAAATAACTGAAAAATCCTAAATTTCCAACTCCACAAAATTTAGAAAAGAGATCAAAAACTGAAAATCCTGGAACTTGAAATAGAAAATCGTGGGAAATATCAAAATTAGTTGACACCAATAAACATCCATGCTCCACAGACCGAATCATATAATCATACTCCCTTTCAATAAATTCTTCAAAAATTGAAAATTGCAGAACTTGGAATTATCGTATGAAATAGGATGAGAAAAAAGAACTTTGACTAAAAAAAACTATGAAGCTCAATGCAGATTGCATTGGGACTCCGACAAGTGAAGGTATTAAATGGATAAATTTATTTGATTTTGAATTAGGTTATAATAGATTGATCTAAAATAAATTATTAATTTATTTAAATTTTATTATAAAAAATTTAATATTATATAATTTATTTATGACTCAATTTATAATAAATAAATATTTAATCTATTTATTAATTTACTTTAATAAATTGAATAAATAGATATTTAACTTATTCATTTAAAAAAAATTATCTTTAAAAATTTTAATTATCTTTTAAAAAATATTTATCTCTCTAAAATTTATTTTTTTAAAACTATTTTATTCTCTCTTTAAAAAATGTTTCTCTCTCTAAAAATTTTTATTTTTTTAAAAAAAATTAATTTTCTATCTAAAAAATGTTTCTCTCTCTAAACATTTTCATTCTCTCTCTAAAAATTTCTTTCTCTCTCTAAAAAATGTTTTCTCTCTAAATTTTTTCTCTCTTTAAAAATTTTTATTCTCTATCTAAAAAATTTCTTTTTCTCTCTAAAAAAATTCTTTCTAATTTTTTTTAGCTAATAATATTTACATTCAGTTGTTTGAACAAAAAAATATAAAATACATTAGATAGTTAAATTGATTTTTAATTAGATATTCAATGTATGTTTTGATTGGATTACAAACTATCGATAATTAAATTTAATTCATTAGATTAATTTAATAAAAATATATAATTTTAATTAAATAAATTAGACTAATTTTAATATAAATAAATTGAATGAATTAAAAATTAATAAATTTAATTATTAGCCCTACTGACCAGTGATCCAGGTCACCGGCACGTACCAGGAATGTTGGCAGCTGTGCAAGGTGAGGTGGTGAACGTAATAAACATTAATTTCATGGATTAACTTGCATTTTTTACTTTTACCGTCATTCACCTACTGAACAATTACATCTTGAAACGTTTCAACCTTTCCTATTTTTTAACATTTAATCAACGGCTACACTTGCATGGAGCATCATACTCCAAAAAATATGTGGAGCATTATAAAAATTTCCTTTTCTTTTGTCCTTAGTCCTATTTAGAAAATTTTAAATATATAATTTAAAATGGATTGGTTTGCAAATTATCTTCAAAGGTATACGATTTACAAATTCTCAAATATAACAAAAAGCTAATTTCGTAATGAATTAAATTCACGAATTATTATTATTTCAAACATGTTTTACATAAAAATTATGTAGTTTTTTTTTTTAATTTTTAGATTCCAAACACAGTTAAAGAATTTGTAGTATATATATCCAGTATTTTAGTATGGCTAGCTGATCATTCACTTGGTTTTTCTACTTTCCACAAATTTGAAAACAGATTCACTGTCCTATCTATCTAGAATTTGGGCAGGTTTGAGGGAGAACTTGGCAGCATCCTTTTAAACTGATTTTGTATTCAATCGAGAAATCACGCTTACATTCTCGGCATTTAAGTTGAGTTATGTTGAATTGGAGCAAGTTTAAGGGTCCAGACATTTTACTTTTTAACATTTGGAAAGGAAGGCACAGCTGGTTGATTACATATTGTGCAAGATAAGTTGATATTTAGGAGAAGAGAAATAAACGATCAACAACCAGACAGCAATTGATATGTGGCTGAGCAAAAACTCTTCCCTACCCAACCAGTACCTAGCTAAGCACAATAAAGAATAAGGAAAAAGACTGAACACAGTTGCCAAAGCTAGGTATTATGTCATGAATTGTCAAGATAATTCAAGAACATAAACAGTATATACTGCATCAAGACAGAAAGATTCAAATACTGAAATACAGATGCAAAAGGTGTGTACTAGCTAATAGATAATCGATTGTAATTTATCAAGGACCTTCCGCCTTAGGTTTTGTTTGGTATAGATTTTTAGGGTGGAAAGGAAAGTAAGAGATCTCTCTAGCTTCCCCTGCTTGGTACTAAATTAAGGATGGAAATAAAGTAATTCATCTTCCTTTCCTTTTCATTAGGTTCGTATTATTCTTTTTCTCCCTTTCTGAAAGGATTGGGAAAAAACTGATTTTTTTTTACTTTACCCACTTTATTCACTTTGTCTATTTTATCTATTTTATTAGATGAAGAGTAATACAATAATTTAACAATTTTTATATATATATATATATATCAACTTACATTAGTGTAAGTCTTTTTTTTTATACTTATTTTTAATCATTAATTTTATTTTCATCTAATGGTTAAAATTATTTCATTAAAAATAATCATTAGATGAAAGTAAACTAACGATTAAAAATAAGTGTTAGAAAAAAATTTATACTAATATAAATTAATTTTTTTTACACACACATATATATATATATATATATATATATATATATATATATATATATATATATATATATATATATAAATAACTATGTATATAAATATATATATATATATATATATATATATATATATATATATAAAAGAAGTGAGAAATAACTCTTTCACTTTTTTTTCTAAATAGTATTTCTTTTTTTTTTTACTCTCTGATATACCAAAGCTTAGAGAAGAATTTCTACTTATACACAATATTAAATCCTAATTGATTTAATGCACCTAATTAAGTATATCATATTTAAATAAAAATTTTCCTATCATAAAATGAATCTAATAAAAAATATTTCTATGAAGTATTCATTAATTCTTTGAACTCGGAGCAAACAAACAAAGTATGCACTTCCCCAAAGTTGGAAAAAGTAACTAGTTGTAATTTTTAAGTTGGCACGCCAAAAGTGAAGTGAGAATAGTATATTATATTACAAAGTAAAATGATGTTTTTATATTATTTTTTATTATATATTTTAATAATTATGATTAAATGAGAAAAAATAATAATAAAATTATATAATTAATAATATGAAAATAATATAAAAAGTGATATAAAAAATTATAATTGTATTACAAATATCCACGGAGCAAAGTTAATAAGGGTGTTCGAGCATTATGGTTGAATTTCTATTAAATATTCATTAATTCTTTGAACTCGGAGCAAACAAACAAAGTATGCACTTCCCCAAAGTTGGCAAAAGTAACTAGCTGTAATTTTTAAGTTGGCACGCCAAAAGTGAAGCGAGAGTAGTATATTATATTACAATGGAAAATTATGTTCTTACATAATTTTTTTTATATTAATTTTTATCATATTTTTTAATAATTATGATAAAATAAAAAATATATAAAAAGATATATAATTAATAATATAAAAAAATTATAATTATATTACAAATATCCGCGGGGCAAAGTTAACAAAGGGTGTTAGAGTACCGGCAGTTGAAAGAAAGGAAAAATAAAGAATAAATTTTTATTTTAATTTTAAAATTATATGTATTAATCACATTTATTTTTGAAATATAAAAATTTTTATTTTTATTTTTAAAATATCAATTCTTATGATTAATTTGATTTTTATTAGAGACTAATATGACATAATTTTAAAGACTAAATTGAGTATATAAATTAATGTTTTATAGACTAAAATAAAAATTTTATAGACTAATGTTACAAAAATGAAAGTTTACTAAAAAATAAACAATGAAAAGGCAGAGGGAAAATGCAGACTGCGGAATGAAGATTGGCGTAGTTGTAGCAGTGTATCGTATTAGAAGCTGTAGGACCAATGCAAGGACCACCGGCGAATTTAGGAGGAAAGTGTGAGGTGAATAGGGCACGAGGGTACTATGACGTAGTTGGCATGAAAGCAACAGCGCACATGTGGATTGGTAGACGTCACACTCACATCTCATCTATGCGCACTTTTGGTCACAAACACCCACAAAAGTAGCAGAGACGAAAAATCTTGCAAGATACTTGGCCTCGCTTTCTCGCCCCCACCAATGCAAAAGAACACTTGTTTTGTGTGTTCCAAAGGATTCGCCATCACGTGTTCTTTGTCTTTCGCCGTGTCCTTGTTTCTGTTGACGAACTTTGCCTCTGTCTTCTTTGTTTTTACAGTTTTTTTTTTTGGGGTATTATACAGTTATTTTATTTACACATTCTTTTTCCTTATGCAAAATTTAGAATTAGTATTTTTTTACATTATTATTATTATTACTTTTTGCATAATACTATCAAATACATACTCCTACAAAATTATCGTTATTTATTTACATTACTATTATACAATTACTTTTATATAGTTACTATAAATATGACACTAATTCTTAGACGCTTACAAGATTGACGTAATAAATTCTTAATTAGGTCTTTTATTATTGTGTATTGATAAAATATAATTGATTTCACCAGCATTGTTTTAAGGTAAAATTTTAAATATAGATATATATAAATTTGAAAATAAAGAATTTTTTGGCATACTGAAAAAAATAGCTTCGTTTTAGTACTCAGAATAATTTCTCCAAGTCAACATATTAGTAGCCTCTCATTGGATGCTGCAAAATGCAATCATATCAAAAGATCAAGAGGGTTAACTAACCCGCTACAGATAATGACGAGAAATTTATCCAATTGGTGTAAAGAAAAAAATTTTTACTTAAGTGGTGTAAGTTAAAAAAAATTATTTAATTAGTGTAAAATAAATAGTAATTATAATAAGTCTGGCTGAGAGCTACGACTTATATGTTTTTATATGAAGTCATGTCTGTCAAGCATGACGATTTTTTTTTTTAATTTTAATGAAGTCATGTATAACATACTGTTAAGTAAGGGTGTAAATTAGTTCGGATAATTCAACCAATTCGACCAACCTGAATCGAATCAATTAAGTTAGTTTAGTTTAGTTTTAATATTTAGATTGGTTCAGGTAAAATCCAAATCAATAAGAGCTTAATTGGTTTGGTTCTCGAATTGAAAATTTTAAATTTGAAGAACCACCCGAACCAAACTATTATTGTACGTACAGAGACATTAGCCATATGCGTTTTTATTTTTTTTTACCAAAATTGTGCCTTTCAATTTTTTCCCAAATTTGAACCCTAACCCAGACTCACCCTCTGCCTCACGGGCCTCCTCCCGTGGCTGCTCGGCTCGCCGTCGCCCCTCGCCGCTGTAGCTGGCCGGTTCACCTTCGCTCCTCGCCGCTATAAGTTTCCTATTTTTTTTCTTGGAAACAAACGCATCTCGAGCAGCACTAGAAAGCCTTTTTTTTCCTGCATGATGTTGTTGTTTAATGTTTAGTCATAATTTTTAAATGTGTGGGATGATTCCACTCACTTGCGCAAAGCTCATGTGTGTGTGTCGTGTTTAATGGATCACTAACTTGGAGCTGAAAAAGTATGATTGCCACATGTTGATTCTTTAGATGCGTGTAGATAAATCATTTTATAAGGGAGCTTTGCACATGAGCCCGTTTTGTGTAGAGGAAAATGTTGACCCCATTTTGCTTTCTCCTATGAACCCAATCCATCATATTTGTTTGATTTTGGTACTCAGTACTCACCAACTCTACTTTTTATTTCTAGTGGATTTGCATTAATCTATTACTCACCCAAGAGGACAAGCAAAGATCTTCTTAAACCTGTTACTCTTTCGGATCCCCCATAATTTTGCTCTTGAAGGTGAGAGTTTAAGTGTATTTTTTATAACTTCCTTTTTTGTTTATGTTAGAACTGATGTTTGCCGCTAATGATGCTGAAGGAGGTTTGTCAAAAGAGTAGCAAATAATCCCTCACCCGCAACACCCTAGCAATATTGTTGCAAGGATACTAGCATACAGAAAAGGCCAAAAAGGCAATGTAACAACTTTGTGACTGAAAAAATATATCTTTTGTTTGTGTCATTAATATGATGAATTACTGGATAGAAATAAAGTTCTTTCTTATTTTTTCTTTCAGTGTGTGTGAAGTTGTAACACTAGCTTTATTATAAGCAAATCACCATTAAAATTGACTAATTAATCTTGTTTACCTTTTGTGTTTGAATTTTTAGAGTTGTTAAGATTATCTTCAAATCTTGAAGTTAGGCTTTAATAAGTCTTTGACAAGATTTTAAGGTAATATTTATAAGTACATTAATTATGATTGATTGTTAAAATCTAGTACACATAAATTCTAACATTTTGTTTGTCTTTATTGCAAGATGTAGATGAAGTCGAAAGATAAATTCAATTTGAAGAATCATGTTTAATGAATCATTTTTTTAATGTTTAGATTGAGTTTTGACTGAGTTTGGATTAACTTTGGGTAATGCTCATTATTATGTTTGTACTGGCTATATATTGATATTGGATAAAAGTTATGCATATCATATGGCTAGTGATTTTGCTTTGGCTATCCTCTTAGTCATTTTCTATCGTCTATTTATGAGACCACAAAAATTGTATGTTATATTTGATCTTTACCAAGATTATGTTTTTGACTGCTATCTAGTTATTGCTTGAACTTTTTTATTATGTATTATATTTTTCTATTGCATATTATGAAATTTTCTTTTCTCACTATTTTAGCATTTTGGATTTGATATGAACTGGAAATCTCAAAACCAATGATCGTGTGACTCAACTTGAAATTAAATATTCATTACCTGATGGAAGAACAAAGGTTAGTCTATGTTCTAATATCATTTGAAATTATAGATACATATGTGTATTTTTCTTTATTACATGTATAGTTATTTAGCTAATTTTTGTGTTAAAAAAATAATGGTCAACTCGATTACCCGAACTAAACCAAACCATATATGTTTGGTTCAGTTCGGTTCAGATTTAACTATCAAAAAATAAGAAAATCGAACAAATTGATTTTGATTGGTTCATATTTATTTTTTCCCAAAACCCGAGCCAAACCACCAACTTACACCCATACGTTTAAGAACACTTAAATTTCTCCAAATCAAGTTTTTTAACTTTCATCAAGTTTAAAATAAATCATAGGATTCATCAAAAATATTGTTTCACTATTTTTATATTTTTTCATATTTGTTGCTAGTCAATCCGACATTAAAACACAAACTTAGTATGCTTAAAAATATTAAACTAACTTTGATTAATCTCAAAATTTAACTACACCATCTTCCACACATTTGTTACCTAGAAACAAATTTCTCACATTTATTTGTATTAACTAAGCAATTTAAGCTAATTCTAGGGCTAATATTAGCTATTTTTTACACATAACGTTATAATAAAGTGACTAAACGTGCTCTGAAAGGCACAAAATTTAACTGACATGTTAATTAAGTATTATGCTACATTTGTAACTATTTACAAGTCTAATATGTTTTCGAGGGTGCTACCTTTGTAACCATGTTAATCAATGAAGAGACAAAGGTAGCATCATCGAAAACATGTTAGACTTGTAAATAGTTACAAAGGTAGCCTAATACTTGATTAACATATCTGTTGAATTTTGTGACTTTCTGAACACGTTTAGTGACTTTGCTATAATGCTATGTGTAGAAAATAATTGATATTAGTCCCGTAATTAGCTTATACTGCTTAGTTAATAGAAATAAATGTAGAAAATTTGTTTCTAGGTCACAAATGTGTGGAAGATGGTGTGGTTAAATTTTGAAGTTAATTAGAATTAGTTTGGTATTTTTAAGATACCGAAAGATGTGTTTTAATCTTTGATGAAAGAAATAGCAGATATGAAAAAATATAAAAATGGTGAAACAAGATTTTTGATGAATCATAGGATTTATTTTAAACTTGATGAAAGTTAAAAAACTTGATTGAAAGAAATCTAAGTATTCTTAATAGTATGTTATACATGACTTCACGAATTTTTTTTTTTAAAAAAGATCATTCTTCACTAAAAAAAAAGAAAATCATGCTTGACAAACACGACTTCATGTAAAAATATGTAAGTCGTAACTCTCAACCACGACTTATTATAATTATTGTTTATTTTGTATCAATTAAATATTTTTTTTTACTTGCACTAATTAAGTAAAAAAAATTTTGCTTTACACTAATTGAGTAAATTTTTCGATAATGACCCACCCATCAAAATGCATGGTTTTATTACTGTAGATTGCAGACAGATGTAGATTATATTTAATTAGTTTAATTAAGCTGGGTCGATTTGACAGATTAATCCAAAATATCAAGAACAGTTGGACAAAGCTGTTGCTTACAACCCTTTAACGAACCAAGATATGACTAGATCTTGCTTTCAGATGGGTTACATTCGATTAGTCTTGATGAGACCCAACAGCACCCACCTGTTCTAAATGCTGAATCTATGAAGAATATACCTAAGATATGGTACCAGGCTCACCACTAATGCATGCGGAGGAAAATAACAATACGTTATTGAGGTTATTCTGTACCCTGGAAAAAAGGAGCAGGTTCTGAAAACAACTGAACCTGTGTTACGCTATGCACATATCCAAGGGAAGCCAATAGGATTCCAAATTTTTAGACTCCGTTATTCATCGCTAGTCGTTTCTCTCCACTTTCTTGCTTAGTGATAAACTGATAATTGTTATTATTTAAAAAAAAGGTGATAAACTGATAATATAGTTATCGATATTCAGCATATACTTCACAGTTTTTTTGTCGTAAATTATTGGGACTAAAGCTTATTAGCCCCTAATACCAGGGGTGATAGTTTTACTTGTTTTTTAAAGCTTCTTCTTAACTGCTTGTCGCCTCAAGAAATTAAATGGGGCTAAAGATCTATGATTAAATTTACCTTTATGAAGAAAGAGGGTTTTTTTTATATATATAAAAAGAAAGAAAGAACCAACTTTATTTTGTAATTCAGACACTTTTTTTGTTGCTTGAGTAATTGTTTTTTTATTTTGTAATTCAGACATTACGTGTTTGTCAATCTGTATTTTTTATATTTTTTATTTATATAAAATTATTCACATCATATTAAATATTAAATTCATACATTGCATGAGTAAAATTACTTATTATACCAGTCACATTAAATTAGGATCAAAGCTCTCAGAAAGAGAAATGCAAAAGAGAAAGCAAGAATCTCATTCCAAAAAATGATGATATAGTTATCAATAGGAACAGATCCTGCAAATTCCAAGCAAAAATACATGTTACAGAACTTGGAGAAAAAAATTTTGATTGAACACGAAACCACAATATCAGCGAACTGATATTAGCAGATCACCAAATAAAAAAAAAATAAAAAATAAAAAATTTATACCAATAGAAGCCGAACTGATCATGCCATGAGAATTAATGCAATATGGCTATTTTGAAGGGCTTATAAATCTATTTTAATTTTGTAAATCCGCACTTTTCAATATGCATGCATGTACCAGTACCAGCAGAGATCACCAAAAAAACAAAAAATTATACCAGTAGAAAAACAATTATGAGGGGATTGAGTGGATGCTATTTTTTGTGAGTGTTATAATACAATTATCAGGGGGATTGGGTCGACTCTAATTTTTGCTATGTTCATGGTATAGACAATAGAACTATCTTGTAGTAATAGAATTGGTGGTTTGGATTTGTTGTGTGAGGTTGAAATCACAATTAATAGAATTGGTGAAGAATATTAGTTGTGCAAGTGGAAGTAGAAGTAGGAAGATGAGTTGTTTGAAAGTGTGTAACCCTTACACAGTAAATATTAGGAATAGTAAGAAAGAACCATTGCAACAGGGAAGAGAGAGGAAGAAAGTTGCACCTTGGCTGTCCGCAATTATAATTGAAAACAGAAGAAGTAAATGAGAAATTATTTCAGGACATACTACCCAACCAATGGTATTGATCTTGGTATATAAGTAAGGAATAAATATCAATTATGAGAGTGAGAGAGCTAGTACAACAATTAAAAGAAACATGGAATAGATATTATTTGTGAGAGAGAGGTAATGTAACACTTGAACTGTGTATGATAAATATAATTAAGTGATAATTGTAACATGGGAAAGAAAATGTGATCAAGTAAAGAGGAATTCTCTTTTTATATATATATATGGAGAATGATGATCTTCAATATTTTAAGTGAATGTTAGCACTCTTCACTCTTTTTATGAACAAAAAAGTCCCTATTATCTTTTGCTAATTAATATAAATGATTATGCTCATTGAAGTAATTAAGACTTTATATAATTAAATCAACAAATATTTCTCTTTCTTAATGAATGCTTAATAACTCTTTTTCTAACCTCGTAAATTTTCTCTCATCATAACTAATATCCTTATATTCATTTCTCACTCCTAATATCTATAACTTCATAATTTTTTTTATTTTATTATTATTATTTTAAAATAATATCATATTTTAAAAACCTTAAACAATAAATAAACACCCATTTACATTTTTCAAAATGAAATCACAATAATTCATTTAAGAAAAGCTAAAACATTTTTTATTTTTAAAATTATCTAATATTGAATTAATATAGAAACATCACTTTAATATTTATAAAAACTATAATACAATATTCTTTTTAAAGAAAATGTGTAATGTGCTTTTATATTTTAAGTTATCTAATATTAAAGTGATTTTTTCTAAAGTTATCTAACCTAATTTTTTTAGTTATCTAATGTGAATTTTTTTCAAGAAAATCATAACACTAATATTTGAAAAAAGAATTAACGTGATTTTTTTTAAATCAATTAATTTTAAATTATATTAGTAATTATATTATTTATTTTTAAAAAAACTAATATCAAGAGAAAAAGATATTGCATTTAGTAGTTATTAGCAATGTTAAAAAAAAGGAGAGTGGACTGGTCGGTTCGATTAAAAAATTGGTAAAACGATCGTAAGTTTGTTCTATTTGACCCACAAAATTAGTCTGTGAAAGAACCAGTCAAGAATCGGTAAAAAAATAATAAAATTGATAATAAACTAGTTTGAATCAATTTTATTAAAAGGTTAAATTATTTTTTTTGTTAATGATTTTTTAAGTCATCCATAAACAATTTTTGAAGTAAATAGAGGTTCAATGTTAAACTACAAATGTCCACATTTAGCCTTTGTTTGAATGTGGAGAGAAAATAAATTGAAAAAAATAGGAAAAAAGAAATATAGAGAAGAGAAAGTAGTCTGAAAAGTATAAATAACAATAATAATAATGTGTTTGAATGAAGAGAAAATGGAAAGAAAAAAAGAAAAACATAATATTTAATTTATTTACTTTTCATAATTACCCTTACTTAATATTTTATTTTTCATAACTTTTCTGTTACTTGATATTTGTGCCAAGTAAGAGTTCTCTCATTTTTTTATTGATGGGGAGAAAAGTTTTTTTTAGACCCCATGCATTTAATTTTCTTTTTTAAAAAATGTTAATCTTATTATACCTTTGTTTATTATACTTTTTATTATTTTTTTATAATTATGATTAAGTGAAAAAAATGATAAAGAGAAAGTGATGTAATTAATAGTATAAAAAATAGTATAAAAAATGACATAAAAAAATATAATGAGAAAATTAAAATTATTATTTCTTTCTTATTTTCGTGTCTATCCAAACAGAAAGAAAAGTACAATCTCCTCTTTATTTTCTCTTCGCCCAGCTTCTTTCCTCTTATTTTCTCTCAATCCAAACAATGTATTAAGGCTTAGGAAAAGTATAAGAAGATTTTCTTCTTCTTGATTTTTATTTAAGTTATATGCTTAATTGTTATATTTATTATTTTTTGTAAGACTTGTAAGTGTCACATCTTCTTAACTTTTATATATGTTGTGTGCTTAAATACTTCATTTATTATAAAATGTAAGATTTTGAAGTACTAAATAATATAATATGAGATATTAGTATATTAATTTATTATTTAATATATTATATAATGTTAAAAATATATATTTAATCATAATCGATTTGACCACGATTCAACTACGGTTAAACTAATATTTTCAAAACCAAAGGTTGAACCGATCAAAAATCCATAAAATCAATAGTAAATTGATTTGAATAAGTTTTGATAAAAAAAATTTTAAACTCATTCAAAAATAATTTTTGAACCAAATAGAGGCTCAATGTCAAGTTACAAAAGTTCACATATAAGGTCCAAGAAATACATAAGATTTTTTTTTTAAATTTTTATATGAGTTGTATGCTTAGATGTTTCACTACTATTTTATGTTAGACTTATAATTATAGTCTCTTATTAGCTTTTATATATTATATGTTTGGATATTTTATTTATTATATAATATAAGACTTTGAAGTATTAAATAATAAAATATAAAATATTTGTATATTAATTTATTACTTAATATATTAAAAATATATATTTAATTGTCAATGATTTGATTATAATTTAATTATAATTAAACTAATAAACTATAAATCAATGTTTTCACTAATTTAATATTTGGTCCAATTTTAAAAATATTAGTTATTAGCATAGAGAGTCATTTATGAGACTGGTAATTATGATAAAAGAGAAAGATTTGTTGATTTAATTACTTAAATGGATATAATCATTTAAGTTGATTAGCAAAAGACAACAAATACTTTTTCATCTTGAAAAAGAGTGAAAGGTGCTAACCTTTACCTGAATTGTTAAAGGTTAACATTTTCGTTTATATATATATACTCTTTTTAGTTCTTTGTATTTATTATTTAAAAAAAATTGTATCCTATATTAGATATCATTTTACAAAGTTGATTATTTTATATCAATTTTAGTTTTTTTTATTTTATTAATTATTTAACTTCTACAAATTTTCAATATTTACTCATTTAATTTTTATATTTTTCTTATCACATTTTTTATTGATTAATCATATTTTTTCTTTTTCAAAAGATAATATTATTTTTTATGATTTTTTTTAAATTAAGACTATTAAATATTTTTTAATATTAATATATATTTTTAAATAATAAATTTAAAAATGGAAGGATTATATATATATATATATATATAAAATTTGGTGACATATAATTTTAATTGGTGACGTTAGAAAGAATATATATATATGTACTGTACTGTGACTCCACGTTTAAAGTATGGAGGTCGATGCCACGTAATTAATGACGTAATATACGTTGATTTTGTCCTTTTCGTTGGATGATTGCGCACAGCTCAATAACTTTCTATCTGCCAATCAGCTTTTTATTTGGTTAACACGAGGACGAGGCTCTGGCATTTTTAACGTGATTTTGTTTAATGGGTTTTGTTCTGGTCATTTGTTAACAAAAATCAAAATAATTTTTTTAATAAAAATAAGATATTAAAAATATTAAAAATTAAAAAAATTGTTATTTATATTATTTGTATGAAAAAATTATTTTAATTTTCTTAATAAGTATTTTTAAGATACTAGTTTACAAAATCTTTATTTAATTACTTAATATTTCAATTTGTTCCAGTTTATTTAAAAAAATTCAATGGAAGTCAAACAAAAATTTGAGTTTCAAAACTTATGCTTACATGAAGTATTAAGAAAAAAAACTATGTAGAGTTGTAATGTTGATGTATAAAGTAATTTTTTTATTAATTAATTTTTAAAATAATCTCTATGAAGGTAAAAGTTATAAGAGATTAACTCCTATTTTTTTAAAAAAATTGGGAAATTGGTATGTAGAAGGATTCATTATCCCATTCTTACACTCCTCCTAATGTGACAGGTGTTGGCATATATAAAAGGGTTTATAACATTTGATACACTATATTGAAGGATTGAGATAATTAATTAGGAGGATTATGTATTTCCTCGGAGAATGCTACTGTGCACCCGCTCTTTGTGCGGTGCACTAATGCACCTCAATTTTACTTGTGATTACATGTTACAAGAAATTTTGGTTAAGATGCTTGGGAATTTAGGTAAAGAAAATTTGCAGGCTCACCTTTATGGAAGACCATGGTAGGCTGGGACAACTTTGCAACGACGAAAAACACAATAAACCTTCCAATGGCTGCGACGACCAGATTCTTTTATTTGAGTTCTTTTTTTCAAAAAAAAAAATCCTCTTCCTTTAGTTTTAATTTATTAGTGCAAATATTAAAATAAAAAAAAGACTATCTTACAATTTTTTTTTTAAAGACTATTTATTTGTAACTAAATTTATAAAAGGCTCACCATAATTTTTCTTAATCCATGTGTTATCTTCCATTCTTCCTAATGTAACTGATATATTTTCAGTTGATATACTTTACTGACATACTCCACACAAACTTTGGAGTACCCATCCTCCACCAAAATTACTTGTTATAGCAGGTTAACTTTGGTTAACAAAAAAAAAAGAAAAACGATGAATAGTTCTAGGTGGTAGTCAAGGCAGCGATGGCGGCGGAGTGTAGGGTTGACGGTGTGTTGGTCTGGTTGATGCTATGGCAAGGTGTTTTCAGGTTGTTAATGGAGGTTTGTTGGTTCAAAGATCTGCTGGTTACCGTTGGTGGTTCGAGCCATGGTGCACACAGGCTTCGTCATCGAACTCGAAACATGTAGGGGCTGCTGAAACTCGCAACCATGGTGTGCAGGGACTTCGTCTCCATCGAGCTCGAAACACGCAGGGGCTGCCGAAATACGCAACCATGGTGTGCAGGGATTGCTGTAGCACACATCCATCCGAACCAACTCGAAACTCACTAGTTCTGATGTTGTTGGAATCACCAGAAACCAGAAAGTCATCGTCGGAGATAAACCAAAGTTTACCTATTACCAAGGTTACAAGTTAAGAATATATGTCGTTGCTAAAGTTTTATGCTCAATCGACAGTCTATGTGGGGTGGAGTATGCATACTCCAAAGAAATTATAAAGTATGTGAAACGTTTCCTAATTATCCATACGAATGCTATGAAGACTTCTATAGTTGTGCAACAGTCAACATTCCTATTTTTCATAGCTTTCATCTTCAGTTGCTTTAGTTTTCATGACTTTCTTTTTTTATGAAATATAATTTTATCCGAAATAAAATTATTATTTTGCCCCCAAAAGTTTTGTGCTAGTTCCGCCCAGGTTCTAGAGGTATAGATGTGGAGAATGATTTGAAGTTTTGAAATTTGAACAATGAAAGAAGTGACGCAGAAGGTCACTCCGTTGATCTTGAACTTCATGGCGAGGGCACCATGGGAAGGGGGGGGTGAACATCCCTCTTGATGAACGAACTCTACGATTGAATTTGAAGGCTTGGACCATGCAGAATGGTTCTAGAAAATGTATGCTACGTTGAATGGGTTTTTCGCTTACAATAAGAAAGGGGAAATGATGTCTCAGATCCAGAGGATTTTTTTGTGTTTTCATCGAGCAAAAAAATTATAACAATCCAGACCGTCAAAGGACAACTGCGGCAGCTACAAGGTCCATTTTCGTGTCAAGTTATATAAGGAAACAGATAATTAGTGGCATGTGTCTCGATTAATGGAGGAAGAAGCCAAAGTTGATCTAAAGTGAATTTATTTATAAAATAAATAAATAAAAATATATTTATTTTAAAATAAGTATTTTTTAATTAGATATAATCTATTATAAAATCTCAAATAATTAATTTATATATGTAATGTTGTGAACTCTATGCTAAAACTAAGAAGATCTGATAGAAATTGCTTGATGGGTTATCTACTAGAACCAAGAGGTGCATATAGGACCATGCGTCTGAATTGTTGAGGCTTAAATAACTGAGTGGGCTCCACTTGCTTTGTTATCCAATTTCACTTTATTTCAAGCCGTTAATACGTGTGGCAAGCATGAGAAGTAAGGATGGAAATAAGTGGTGGTATAGTCTAGTCAATTTGAGGTTTAATTTATTTTAATTTATTTATTAAGTAAATTAAGTTAAATTTTTTTAAAAGTATGTTTAATTACAAAGATCAGATCTCAGATTATTTAATAAGTTTATTAAGCCTGACAGTTTAACTTTGTCTGTTTAATTATATATAATATAATATATATTATTATAATAATTATAAATTTATTATAATATATTAATATATTTTTTAATTAAATTTTAACAAAAATTAGTAACTAAAACCTAAATTATTAAATTAAAATAGAAATAACATATTTATAATATATTTAATGTAATATATTTATTAGAATGAAAATGATAAATTAATACTCATCTCTTATTTTTATAGATATTCGCTACTTTCTTACTCTGGTCTTTGGTCGATTTGTGACTTGGAGATATACTAAATTGTTTGTAACTTGATATATCTTCAAGTTCCACATCGACCAAAGACTTGAATAAGAAAGTACTGAACATCTATAAAATTAGAAAGTGGGTATTAAGTCATAACAAAGACTTATTGATCTTGAATAGACTCATTAGCTTATTTCAAGGCTTATGTTTGTTAGCTTATATAAAGACATGTTGACCTATTTTAAAGATAAGTTTGTTAGCCTATGTAAAGGCATGTTAACCTTTTTAAAAGTAAGTCTGTAAGCTTATGTAAAAACTTGTTGACTTATTTAAAAGATGTCTCATAAATTTATTTAAAAAGATTATTACAAAGATGTCTTTAAATAGCTTTAGCTGCACCAAACTTTTAAAAAGGTCGCTGCGAAGTCGACCTTAATAATCGATTTATTACAGGCTTACAGGCCAGACTCGGACTTTATAATTGGAATACAGGTCAGACATGTTTAAGCCAAAGTCTGGCCTGACCTGTTTCCACTCGTATGCTTTGTTTGTTTCAAGAGAAAATGGGAGGAGAGAAAATGAGGGAAGAGAAAATAGGTAGAAAAAAGTATTTTCTTCAGTTTGGATATGAGTAGAAAACAAGAGAGAAAGAAAAAAATAACCATGGAGCCCACCAAATTATTTTCTTCACTGAGTTGAGGAGAAAACTGACTGTGTCCTTCTGAGTTCTAATACTGCTGCATTTGGTACTATATCTGTGTGTTTTCCACATGGTGACCAATGGGCATGGTGGTTTAAAAATATATTTTTTTAAAAAAAGTCTTTAACAATGTAAAAGAAATACTTTTTAAATATTTTCCATATTTTCTTTCTTCTCATTTTCTCTTCATCCAAACAATTAATTTTTTGCTCTACTTTTTTATTCATTTTCTCTCCTCTCTATTTTCTCTCTTTCCATTTTCTATCTTCTCATTTTATCTCCTCATCCAAACAAAGCATATGAGAAGGAAACATGTGTTTCATAGGCTAAATATCAGATATTTGAATAAGTGTATTGGCCCACAAGTTAATTTTGGTTGCTGGGTTATTAGTGAAACGGTGCGTTAAAACGAAACCCGGTGGAGACCTATACTGTGTTGGATTCGGATTATTTGTTGGGTCTAACAACTTTTTTATTTTTGTTTTCAACTGTTTGGCAAAGTTTAGATTTGTCTTTGGATAAAACATTGAAAAGTTGTTGATGATTTTGTTTTGTACGGTCACAACTTTTAAAAAAAGTTATAATTGGAGTTGTTTATAAAAAGTTGTTGGAATTATTTGTAATAATAATATATAAATATTATTTTGTTCTTAATTAAATAATTGTTTAAAATTAATTTATATTTATTTTAATAATTTAATATATAAAAGTGATTTTTTTATATCATTTAAACGAAATAGATTAATTTAAAATTATTTTTCAGTTAATATATCCAAACATAATCAATTATGAAATAATTAAATTTTCACAAAGTATTTTAAATACGCATCTAATCTAAGGGGGTTATGTGTTGCTGTATAAAAGAGAACTAGTTATGTTTGTTAATTAATTTTCTTATATTAATTTTTTTTATTTGATTTGATTTTATAATTATATAATTCAATTTTGCTTATAATAATATTTAGATGTACTTTTAATTTTATATACATAATTTAAATGAAAAAAAGGTATTATATTTATTTTGACATGTTTAGTGAATTTTTTAAGACTTACAAAATTTTATAATTGTTATTTTTTTTTTTTTTTCCTTTAATTTTACAAAATAGCTTTCTAATAACTAAATCTTAATGATTTTTCAATAACTTTTATCTTAATAAAAACATCATGTACTAAGTAAGGTCTCTGTTTATTATATTATCTTATATATATTAATAAAAATTTAAACGTATCTTATGTTAATATTATTAGTACAAATAAGTAGAAATATATTATCAATAAAATATAAAAAACTTAAATAAATATAATATTATTCAAAAATTCTTATCATTAAAACTTGCAAGATTAAAATTAAAAGACAATAGAATTTATTAATATGTAAAAGAATAATATTTAAAGTGTATTTTACTAATGTATATTTTATTTTCTTCTATTTAAGATACTGTTTTCTTCTCTTTTTAGTATTTGGCTAGTCGGAATTTAATTCATTAATTTTAATTTAATTAAAAAAATTCAATAATTTAAATAATAATAGAGTTAATATAATTTAATAATTAATAAATAATCTCTGTAAAAATAATATCTTATTCATTACTTTATTATTTTATCGATCTTGATGTGTACTTATGAAATTTCCTATCACTTGCTAAAATCTAATCATGCATGTTTCATGCCATAACATCGCACCACAGCAGATAGGCAATCTCTTAATTGATGACATTCACTTGTTGACTTTTCAGGCGGTTATATGAATGCAAGCTCTCAAAAGAAAGACGTTCACCATCACATTGACAAGGGAGGGGGGGAGAAGAGCATAGACCGTGGTACAATAGCAGAGCATTAATTGTGCTATTTGATTGGCAAGTTTAAAACTGACCATAGGTTTTTCGTGGGCTATAAAACTGATCCGGAGGGAAACTTTGAGCATGTAATAATTTATTGGGAACTTGAAATTCTTGTTTGCTTTTCAGCGTTTTGCAGCATTATCCCCAATTAATTTGTCAACAACAAGAATCAAGTGTGGCTTCTCTCATGAATATTAAGGACACAAATATGACAAAAGATATTGATATAAGTTAAAGTCATTTTTATATTATTAAATAATTTTTTATTAAATAATTTTTTTATTAAATTTATCATTAGATTAAAGATTTTTATCATATAAATTATATTTATAAAATTTTATATTAATCTAAATATATTTAATTCTTTATTGATATACATTAAAATTAACATAATATATACTTTTAAAATATATAAAAATAAGAATAATTTGATTATATTTTTTTAATATTTTTTTAAGATTTAATACAAATGATCAAGATATTAGATAGTTATAATTTAATGGTTGAATCGATAAAAATCAAATTCTATAAAAAATTATTGCATTGTAAGTATGCAAAGTCTTACACTGGTGTAACTTGATCCCTCTCCATATATATAGGAGAAATGATAAAATTATATTGATGTAAGTCAGAGTCACTATTACACTATTGAATAACTCTCTCACTAAATCTACCATTGGATTAAAAGTTCCTTTGATCATATAGATCATATCTATAAAATTTTACATTACTCTAAAATTGTTTAGTACTTCATTGATATACGTTAAGATTAACGTAATATATATTTTTGAAATATATAAAAATAAAAATTACTTGATTACATTCTTATTGATATTTAATTATTTTAAGATTTAACACAAATGATCAAGATATTAGATAATTATAATTTAACGGTTTGATTGATAAAAATCAAATTCTATAAAAAAATTATTGGATTGTGTAAGTATGTCAAGTCTTATACCAGTGTAACTTGATCTCTCTCCATATATATATGGGAAGGATCAAGTTACACCGGTGTAAGTCAAAGTTACTTTTACATTATTAAACATCTTTTTATTGAATAATTTTATCACTAAATCTACTCTTAGATTAAAAGTTCATATCATATAGATCATATCTTTAAAATTTTACATTAATTCAAAATCGTTTAGTACTTCATTGATATACGTCAAGATTAACGTAATATATAATTTTGAAATATATGAAAATAAGAATCATTTGATTACATTCTTATTAATATTTATTTTTTTAAGATTTAATACAAATGATCAAGACATTGTATAATTATAATTTAACGGTTGAATAGATAAAAATCATATTTTATAAAAAAAATATTTAATAATATAAGTATGTCAAGTCTTATATCAATATAACTTGATATTTCTCTCTCTCTCTCTCTCTCTCTCTCTCTCTCTCTCTCTATCTATATATATATATATATATATATATATATATATACTTTAAGATGTTTAGGTGAATTATACATATGACAAAATTGTTTTAGTTGAAGAAATCTAGACTGGTTATATTGATTGAGCATTGCATAAATAAATTTCCTTATTTAATCCTGGATTATATTTCTTTTATATGTAATATCTTTATAAAATATAAGTCTCCCTATAATAAAATATAGATACGTAATTTATAAAAAAAAAGAAATTGATTAACAAGTGTCTTTAGAACACTAATTTAGAAAATCAAATAAATAAATATTGTATGAAAAATAAGATATTTTTTAACCAGTATGTTTAGGGCATTTATTAACAAAATTTTTAAAATTATTAATGAATTTTACTTTATTAATTTTTTATTAATAGTTTTTCTTTTTTATTTTACTTGGTAACAAAATATATATTCTACATTTTAGTTGCAATTAAGTGAATGGACAAGATGCTTCAAGTTTAGTCAAAAGCAGGCATTAATTGCAAGGAGAAAAATTAATGGTAAGTTTTTCAGTGTCCTAACGCTTGTCCCCAAAAGCTTGATTAACACATTCATCTTTCGGTGAGTATATTCTCACTCCCAATTGTTTATTAATACTTTTATTTAATTAATTTTTTTTTCAAAAAAATGCCTTTTAGAAATTAATAAATATATTAGATTCAACTATTATTTAATAAAAGATATTTAAAAATAATAATAATAATAAAACTAATTAGAAAGAAGTGATAATAGACACTCCTTAATTTTATTCTCGGTGCTTCTTTCAATCCATGAAGATTGCTAAAGCTGTGTTGGAAAGGGTTGTTAACTGAAGTTTTGTTTTTTGTTTTTATTATAAATAATATTTTTGGCAAAATTATGGTTGGTTTGTGTTTAAATATGATTTTGGGTATTAAATCATAGTTTAAGTAGAAATGAAAAGTTACTTTTTTAATGGGCCAAACTATAATTTGTAAACTATAATAATCTGAACATGGTAAGTATTATAAATTTTCAAATCATATCATATAATATACCATCTTGTATCCTTTTTGCTTGGTTTTGGCAGGAATCATTTTGAATAATGGGATTATCAACTCTTTAACTTTTGACTATTATGAATTGCTATGATACTTTGACGATTATAGTATTCAGCGTAAATTGCCAAGCACTTATTGAATGTAGAATTTATAATAAATGTATAAAATTTTATTGAAACTAATCACGAATAAAAAACTTGATAGATACTATTAATAAAAAGGATACTAGAATAATGTCCTTAATCATTAGACTTACACTATAAATGTGGCCATCTTTGATGCTTGACTTCATGGAATAATATTTGTATCTATATTATCATAGCATAACATCAATTGTCATAACATTCAAGCCTCTACCACACTAAATCTGAGTTGCCACATTTCTGAAAACCGAACCCCTCCCATCAACTATGAAGGATAATATCTTATGGAGGATACTTTGTTGTATGTTATTTTCGATCTACATTTGATGGATTGTTCTTTCGTTGTTAAAGAAAATATATGTCATATCTTATTCTCATACGGGAGTCCCTTCTTTTATTGTTGGAGGAGAAATATCTTGATATTGTCTATCTTCATATTTGGTTTCTATGTTTGATTTGTATTTGTTGGTTTATTCTTGTGTTGCTGAAGAAGAACAGTAATGGCTCATTGGTTATCCCTGTTTTATATATGGATATCGATTAATATCTTGCTATATCTCATTCACGTGTGGTGGTATGTTCTTTTATTGTTAAAGGAGGATATCTTGCTATATATGAGTCATATCTGGTTGTTTATTCTTGATTTTGGTCGGGATACCATCAACTCTTTTATGGAAGGCTTACATTATTACTTCATACACTTCATCAGCTTCATCGTGAAGACAAAGTCCTGACCTCTAACTTGGGCATGAAGACAAAGTCTCGATCTCTAGCTCAGGCATGGAGACTAAATCCTGGTCGCTAGCTCAAACATGAAGACAAAGTCCCAATCTTTACCTCGATCATGAAAATCTAAGTCTAGATCTCTAGTTCGGGCATGGAGAATTATTACTAAGCTTTCCTATGGAGAATTATCAGCTATCATCAAGTTTTCAGTCCAACTCTTGGCATCTTCATGCAGGAGTAATCCAAGGGAGTTTGTATCTTAATTATTTTTTATTTATTTTTCATCAGTCATTGCTATCATAATTGTATATGAAGATTAGCATGCCACTATACGCACAAAGATTTTATAATTCGCTTTCACTCATCTACACCAAGCTGTTGTTACTTTGTTTGTTGGCTACTTGTTATTACACTTTGCTACTCTTGGCATTTACTTGTTATGGTTGTTCTTGAATGTGTTGCTTTGTTATTATAATGGTTGTTGTTATACTACTTTTGGCATTTATTTGATTTTCATCTTGTGTTTTATACAAATCTTTGACTTATACTTATTGATTGGTGTTCTTTGTCGCCTGTTATGAGAGTAAGGCTTATGGTCAGTCATCCTTGAATATGCTACGGTCAGTCATTCTTGAACAAGATATGCTCTTATCTTTATTATCTTGATATTATTCTTGTTAGTAGTTACTTTTCTATGTTAAACATATATGGATGTTGTTATCATAGTATGACAAATGGAGTATATTGCATATCAGCTTAAATATATTATTGACAAGACTGTGGAATATACTAGGTTATTTCACTTGTGCTAAACATGGTGGAATTGATTGAGCTGCTCCTTGCTTATCTTCAAAATGTTAGTGATGAGATGGAAACAAATATTATTACTTTTGTTAGTATACTAGGACAATGTGCAAGATCTCCTTGATTCTTAGAGGCCAACACCAATTATAATAGTTGTTGTTATATTATTCTAGATATTTCTCAATTTTTTTCTCATGTCGTGAAAAGAACCTTATGATAGGCATCTTGATATCACATGACATGTTATTTTTCTCCACATTTATCTAATGAGCATTCTATCTAGAAGGAAGAACGAGTTGAAAATTTAGAAAATCATGCCAGTGCAATCATAAGTTCCGACTACAACACACCCAAGTAATTTACAGGCTTAAGATGATTTGGTGACCACAACTCTTCAAGCTCAATCACTGGAAGACTTCCAAGCTTTGAGCTGGGGGGCTGTAGACCATACTGAACCTCTTGGGTCAGGATCGGGTCTCCTATCCCCTGGGTCAACCCAACTCATTACCTTACACCCTTTTAGGGGTCTCACCCCTATATAAGTTAGGTGTGTTCATGACCCATCTTAACCCAATGTTAATTGGGTCGGGTTTATGTTCCTAAAATTTGATACGATGTGTTTTCGGGCCGGGTTTGGGTCACACTCTGTGTTGTCCCGATTTGGCCTGATACAACAATGCTTTAAAACTTATATTTTTTTGAAAAAAATTAGTAATAAATTATAAGACTTCTAGACATAAATTAAAATTTTTTGTATAACATGATAATATTTTTGTTTTGATATAACTTGTTTCATAATATCTATTGTAAAACATCCCTTAGTTTTAATTTATACTTCTAAAATTTTATGATTTAGCTATGCATAATGCTTAATTTTGTGCATTTTATATAAATATCAGATCAACCCAGTCCTGGCTTAGTCATTAGTCGGTCATGACCAAGTCGGGTCAAAGTCCAAATAAATGACTCGATCAACATATCGGGTTGAGTTCGAGTTACCCTAAACCCATCCACACTCGTCCTTTGAACACCCCTAATATAAGCACATGGGTATCTTAGGTTGGTTTTTTCTTTTTCACTGCCTTTATCCTTTTCTTTCTATTTTATGGCTCTGAGACTGACTTGAATGTAAAAGTATTTTTGCAAGTACTCCCACCCCCCTACGACCTATGCATTGCCATTGTTGATTGACACAGAGCTCTTCAGCGACCTCAGGTTATCTCCGGACCACCCGCTCAAGTAAAGAATGAAGCAGTGTCTTGGTGTTTGTAATAATAATCGCATATCATTGAATTAGAGTTTTTAGCTTTTTATCATTAGATTTTATACTCATTTCATTTTGTCTTTTAAGTTGTTGCACAAAAATTTTTAAAAAATATTAAATAACTTTGATTATAAGCTACAAAACATGGATACAAATATGAAACACGACTACAATACAACACAGATACAATGATATGGTAAAAATTCAAAAATTAACTTAAGATATATAGACAAAAAATATCTAAAAGTATTGAAGTATCCAATGCGATACGTGTCAAATACGGATACAACGATCATTTTGAAGTATTGGTGCTACATAAATTATAAATAAAAATTATTGTATTTGATTGAATTATCCGTTAGTGAAATACTTAAAATACTATTATAACTCTAATAATATTTCTCTCACTTATTAATACTAATAGTAAAGTTAGAAAAAATAATTACTGGCTCATTGATTTTCTAAAACAACATATAAAATGATGCAAAAATAATTATCTAAAGTGACTGATAAAAGTGGATAGAGAGAGTCTCATATAAATATTTGACCATTAATAATGTTTCCCTTTTTTATTGTTTTTTTTTCCTCTTAAATGAGTTCTAATAACAAGGAAAATATTTTTTTTTACAATAGATAGTTTGAATCTAAGAAATTTATAGATTTCAACAAGTGATTTTTTATACATACAAAGGGAGCAAAGATAATTCTTGTATTTATCTGCAAATGACTTTACCAATTAGGTTAGCTGATACCTTTGAAAATAAATTCTTATTTAAAATTAAATATTGCTAATACGACATATAGAAAGAGAGAAAGGACGAATAATAACAATTTGATGTCATTTCATTAACAAATCTTGGATATCATACAGAGTTATATATATTTGGTCTGGATTTGCTTCCCAATGTACATGTTTTTGGGTTTTCATCGTCCCCGAAGCAGGCCATGTGGGTTGGGCTCCACTGGGCCGAAGGGCGAACTCATATTGATTCAAGAGGCTAATCACTTCGACCAAAAAAAAAAAACTAGAGGCTAATCACAACCTTCGCTTCAACCTTGGTAGTTGACCGTGACAAAAACAAAAAACCTTGTAAGTGTTCATTACCAACCGGCAACCAGAAACAGCCAACGGGTGCAATGTGTTAAGTGACATTGGCTTTGTCAGTTGGGAAGAATATATTGAGGAGCTGAGCAGTGAGCACTGGACATGGTCTGAGATGCAGCCAAAATGCAATCAATGTGGATTCATATGTAGCTTATCGTTCTCTCCGGAGACTATTAGGGGGCGTTTAGCTTGGCGACATCTCGGAATGCTTAAAAGTTAGAATGTTTGTAGTTGCAGCCAATTCTTCATGATCACGGTGTTGTTGGCCCAATCCCTGGCGACGCCAATAACATCTACTTATGTCACTTTTGTTTCTAAATAGGGTTGGGTATGAATGATAAGATAAAATTTGATAGTATTAAATTTAATAGTATAAAATTTGATAATATAAAGCATAATACGTAATGGTTGAGGATTTTAGGGTGTTTAAAATTATAATGAAAAAGTCTTTATAATAGTTTATATATCAAAATTCAATCAGGTCTAATCTCACCTCTAAGGTTTGATTAAACTATCCATCATTTTAATGTATAAGAATGATTTTATGAATAAACATATACAATACAATATTTACAACAAATAAATGATAAGATCATAATGTATTATATTAACTTATCTTATTTAGTTTAATACAATATGTCAAACAGGTCCTTAATATATGTAAATTTGGAATGTGGTTAAAAATGAAGGTAAAAATTATTAGGTGTGTTTGACATTTGAAATTAGGTTTAGAATTGAGCATTAAATTGGAATTAGGTTTAGAATTGAGCATCAAATAGGTCCTTAATATATGTAAATTTGGTGTGTATATTAAAATTGGAATTCCAATTATGAGTCTAATTTCATAGAATTAGAAAATAACTATTTTATACTATTTTTAATTCTTAGCCTAGACCTTATGGTTACGTTTGGTGTAAAGAATGTAATTCTATAGAATAAGAATATGAATCAATGAATTGAAATAAGAATCCTATTTCAATTTTATAGTTTAGTACAATTAGAAATAAAATTTTATAGAAAATGATTATGTAGTTTAATGTGTGTGATACAATACATAATAAAATCCAAATTGATTTAAATGACATAAATATCTCAAATAAAAAATATGAAAAATTAACCTTTTTTTTATTTCATATTATATATATAATACAAATATCTATTTTTAAAGCAATATTTAAGATTAATTGTTAAACAACTTTAATAAAATAAATATTGATAATATGATTTTTTCTTTCTATTTTTTTTTCTTATAATTAATATGTTATAGTTCTGACCATAAGCTTTGTCATATTGATACAATATTAATTTTAAGATAAAAATTCAATAAAAATTACGATTGAAAAATTATCTAACTTATTATAAACATAGCCAATAGTTATATGATAATCTTAAATGAAAATTACACTACAAATAAAAGCACCAAGGTCAAATATCCGAAAAATTGAAAATTTACAACACATAAGTAATTTGTAAATTATAAAAAGGTTAAATAATGTCTTTTTATAAATTAGTTAATGGTATATTAAGAAAAATATTTGGAATCGTATTCCATAAAAATGTAGAATTGCAAACCCACCTTTTTTTTAGAGGAATAAGATTCCATGAATTTATGAAATAAGATTTGGAATAGAAATGTTATTCCATATTTATTTTTTTATCAACAAGCATAAGAATGTTGTGATTCCAAGATTAAATACGAAATATAATTTCATTCCTTCACACCAAACGTAGCCTAAGAATTATCAATTCCAAGCACAAGTTAAAAATAATATGTTACAATTATTATTTATTATCTTTGTTGCATACTTTAACATCCATTGTTGCTGATGCTAGCACCATCGCTGGCAGCATCCTCCGATCATCGTCGCCAACGGCGTCCTCCAACCACCGTCACTAGCGACACCCACTAACCACCGTTGTCGAACCACCGTCCTCTAACCACAGTCACCAATGGTGTCCAAGACCACTGTTGATGATAGTGTCCATCAACCATGGTCGCCCATCTAACCATTGTAGCTGACAACACCCTCTAACCATTGTCCATGGCGGTACCCTCCAACCACCATCGTCGGCGGTACCCTCTGACCACCATCACTGGTAGTGTCTATTGACCATCGTTGTTGATGATATCCTCTAATTCAATTATAATTCTATTCCTCAATTCTTTATTTATTCTAAACATAAAAGTAAAAATTAATAACCAATTTCAATTCCAACAAAATTGAAATTAAAATTAAAATTATATATTCTTATTCTAATTCTAACTCCAACATTCAATCGGATCCATAATGTGATTAAAACCCGGCTAAAGAGTGAACCAAAAAAGTTTCCAATTTCACGTACAACCGTCTCAATCGGTTAAACCGGTTGGTCAAACCAAATTAGCATCATATATATAACTTGGACAATCAAATTTTAACTGAGTACAGCGATGGATTTCTGATTTATAGGCTTACAAAGATTCCACGAAATCTAATGTCAGAGTAGAGCTCAACATTGAACAGGCCCAAGAATAACCCATTAAACATGTATGCATTCTGTTCTGCATAATCAGTGCTTAGGGATTGATTCCTTAATAACCTAAACGACTATATTTCTTTCTTTCTATTTCCTAACCTCCTCAAGCGCCTTCCCAAGGATTTCAGCTGCTGGACTATGACGAAGACTTAGACAAACCTGCATATGTGCATTGCGTGTGGTTACAAATTCATCATCTTTGCATCTTTATTCTGTTGGACAAGCATGGTCACTAACTCAATATGAAAACCACTATAACATTAAATCAAAGCAGGACTGAAGACTGGTTCGTGATGTGGGTAATCAGACCATCCAGTCCAGTGTGGCCCAAACAGCCGAGTCTTTTTTTTTTTTGTCAACACTGCTGAGTTTTAAACATAAGAAAAATAAAATTGAGAAAGTAAAAGCGCACGATAATTGGACCAAGTGGGACGGAATCTGCCACTGAATTGGACCACATGTAGGATCCTGATTGCCCTAATATCGCATAACTTGTTCCCTAATTCCAATAATATATGATAGTATATGTTATGCTTCCCTCCCCCTATTATCCGTTGTCCACACAAAGACAATGGGAGAAGAAGGCAGATCTAGTTAATGCATAACTGTCTTCACCTGTCAAAGGCTGGGTAGCAGCGTTTGGCATTACCCGGGATGAGATAGTGACACCTAACAACAGACAGGCCAGGCACCAGCCCAAGCCCACCAGCCCATTGGACACTTATCCCGTGCTGCATGTGACCAACCCTTTCTTCGAGCACTTTCAGTGACAATAAGTAAATAAATTTCTGCATTACATTTTAAAAAATAAAATAAAACAACAATTCATATTGCATTTGTTATTTTGCATTTACCTCTGCTGTGCTGTGAGGCAGTGGCAGAGGATAGAGGGGTCCTTCACCATTATAACAATCACGCGCGGAATGTGTATCATCCGTCAACTTGATAATTCAAAACTGTATCGTCCCTTCAATTCTGTTCTAAAATCATATTCTAATCTCAGTATAGGGGGCCACTTCCATTCCATCCAATTTTCTAGTCCCAGATTCCTCTCTGTCTGGTATTCAATGTTGAAGTACGTCATATATTATTTTATTTATGATGATCGTATTCCATTCACTTTTCAATCAAAAGGAGCTTCTAGGATCAATTATTTCTCCAAATCCAATCAAGTAATACAGAACTGGAAATTACATTCTATACATTCACACTACGGTGAAATCCCAAGGTTGTGAATTGTGACAGTAAAACCATATTGAAAGTCTTGGGTCCAATTTCCGTGGGGCCTCCTCTACCCTTGAGTTGAGTGTCTTAGACAAGAAATTGAGAAAGACAACAAAGAAAATATCAAAAGAATATTAACAACAATAAAAACAAAGGAGACATTGAGTAGAGACTACTAATTCTAGATCTCATATTAATATAGGTCATAGAAAGTGGTTGAAATGCATTTTGCTACACAATGACTTCTACCAATCACTAACATGGCCGTCCAATTGGAGAGGTAAAAGGTCGATGCTGATTGATCACGAGGTTGTGATGATTGCTTGCCGCAAATAATTTGGGGGGTGAAAAGCCATATTTAACCGCAGCGATTGTTTGCAACATTAGTGACCAAAGTACACTTGACGTCTAATTTGCTTTGTCCTTGACCCATCCCTGGCATTAACCATCTCCTTTTCGGCATTAACATCTGCATTTTCATTTCTTCGAATCAAATTTGAATTTGTCCACAGCCATGTCATGTCTATCGAACGAGGAAAGAATAGCAGTTATACTAAATAAAAGAGTAATGCTATTTTGACAGTTGTTTTTTTTCCACATCATCTGTGCATCGGTGCATGTTTGGTTTGCACTTGCATTCAGTAAGTTTAAAATACATCTAACTACCAAAATAATATTTGGGGAGGTTGAAATAATGTTTGGGAAAAAAAATTAAAGTAATAAAATATAACTTTTTGTTACTTTCAACTAAAATGTAAATGCATTTTGAATCTAATTTATCAATGTATTCTCATTAAAATCATATAGTTTTATACAAAATACAATAACTTTTATTCCGTAATTTTTATTATATATATATATATATATAATTTTCTATTATTATGATGCGTGATTGAGATTTTTGAAATAAAAACAAGAAAATGGATATAAATGAAAAGAATTTTGCTACATCTCTTACAAGTTTTTTTTTTATAATCTTTTTAATATTAAATAAAGAAAATACTAAATGAAAAAATAAATACATTTAATATCTCAAAACGTAAAAAATATTCAATACTTTCTTTATTTAATAATTAAAAAGATTAATAAAAAAACTAAATAAAAAAATTTATAATTATTCAACCATTCCTTATTAATTATATAAAATTACAACTCTTGTACAAATGGTTTTAGAATGTATGCACATCACTTTAATTTGAATACTGTCAAAATTTTAATTTGGCTAAGATTTTGCGAAAATAAGTGTGGTTAACATTTCTTTGTTTTTTTGTTTTTTGTTTTTTAAAGAAAGATGGAGAATGCACCGAGAAGAAAATATTAAATTGTAGATTGTGATAGTCTTTACAGCTTTGCTGGAGTAAAAAAGACGATAAATCAAAAAAGAAATATATTAACAGGCACCGCTTACCCGAGGGTTTCTTTCTCCTACACAAAATTTGTTTATTTATTATTTAAGAGACTAAAGAGTAAAAAGTGAGGCTGCACTTAATATCCTTTCACCATCCACTTTTACCGTGGCACTGCTGAAGCGAAAATGCAGATAGTAATAAAAAAACAAATTAACTAACAAACAAAAGCATATGGTAATTCATTATTGATGATTTAAAACGAACTCCACCAGATTAATATTTTCAGTAAAAAAATATTACATCCAGTTTGTCTAGGATCAATTAGTTAATTGCCTGGTCTTATTTTTTACTTCTAAATTGGAAAACTAAAAAAATAAAATAAAATAAAAAACAGTTGGTAAGTAATGGCAAGCTAGTTAAGAATTAAGACAACTTATCTAATGGAGTAGGTAGATAACATAAGGATTAATGAGGATATATAGCATATGATCACTTTATGTAATCCAGCCATGGTCATGAGTGATTGAAATGAATCAGATATATGCACTTTGGGGTCAAATTCCATTCAGTGATTATTCCATATTAGTGCTGAACAGGTCAAAAGAGTGACGCTGCTGCCTGCCTCCTTGCGGAGTTTAATAAAGATTCAATTTAAATGCACATAAAAGAAACTAAGAAAGAAGCATCCAATTACGTGTTTCTCCTTTCAGCAATAGTCCACAGGAGACTATCATTGTCTTTTCTCTCTTTTTCTTTTTGGGTTGAAATAGGCACTTCTGCATTCTACAGTCTTTTACCTCCTAACCACAAAGACATCCCAAACAAAATCACTAGATATTGCCCGTGCCCCTCAATTTCAACATTCCTCACCTTTCTTCTTCTTTTTTATTTCCCTTTTTATGGGACTCTGTGTGTTATGAGTTCCCCCCCCCCCCCCCCTTAATTCTCCCTTATTTTAATTTTCCATTTGGTTCTCATTTGTTAGGCTACACTATAATAAATTAAAAGTGTCCTCAGGCTTTTTTCCCCTTAACTTTATTTTGTTGGGGACATGAACTCATTACATGGCAATGTGTGAATTAAGTGTATGTTTGGGTAAGTTTTTTTTTTAGTTTAAATTAGTTTTTTTTAAAAAAAAAGTTATTTTAGCAGTATTTAATCATGTTTAACAAAATCAACTTTAATTTTTGTATGAAATTCAATGTAAAATAAAAAAATTTTTAAGTTAATTTTTATAATGCTGAAAATTGAAGTTTATGATTCTAGTTTATAGATTATTCTTTACATTTTGATATGTAAATACTATTTTGTCCTTAATCAAATAATTTTTTTAATTATTTTATACCTATTTTAGTAATTTAATGCATAAAAGCGATTTTTTTATATCAACTAAACGAAATAGATTAATTTAAAATTACTTTTCAGCTAACATATCCCAACATAAAAATAAATCGATTATAATCGATTATAACAAAATACTTTTATACAATAATCGATTATTATTAATTATTAAAATAATCAAAATTTTCACAGCTGAACTAAACACACACTAAGTGATAAAAACTTAGATCGGTGATGAATGATTTCATAATTTGATGGCACAGAATTTTTTTAAAAATAATTAATATTAAACTTAAACTCTAATAAATTTTAATATGTGAGTATTTAGCTCACTTTCTTTTTTAACAAAATCTTTGCGTTTTCTTTGTTAAAGAAAAAAAGAAAGAGAAAACAAAATCTAAGCCAGTGTAATAATGCTCGGCAAATGAGTGAGATATGCCACATAGGCAATGAACTAAATCTCACATCATAGATATCATGCAACAAGGTCAACATCAGCCACAACTATCAGACTCATTTTATTATTTAAAACTCCGACATTCACGGTGATTGTAGCTTATATTTTATAAATTAAATAATTTTAAATCTTTCAAATTAATTCTCTTAATAATCCTTTTAGTTATTAAAGGAAAAAATATTAAATATTTTTTATATTTTTAAGACATTAAATATATCTATTTTTAATTTAAATTTTTTATTAAGTAATATGAAAGAGTTTTAAGATGATATAACAAAAGAATTATAAATTATATCCATAATTAGAAATGAGAATTCATATAATTTTTCATGGGAAAAAGAATATGTTTGTTAATATATGCCTACTACCACAGGGTCCACACCTCAAAAAAAAAAAAAAAAAAAAACAACCCGCTCCCAAAAAGAAAAAGAAAAAACCAAAATTTAAATGCGAAGTTGCACATATGTAGAGAAAGGGAATAAAGTCAAGCAATGGCCCCCTTTAATAAGGAGGGGAAAGCACATGCAGGGGCTTTTGTGGGTGT
Organism: Ormosia emarginata; assembly: GCA_029884605.1. Lineage (NCBI taxonomy): Eukaryota > Viridiplantae > Streptophyta > Magnoliopsida > Fabales > Fabaceae > Ormosia > Ormosia emarginata. The sequence continues at coordinate 72,890,888 of JAQQTP010000082.1, forward strand.
CTTTTGCGTGCTCTCAGCAAGACAGAAGCAAGATCCACCACAACAAAATTGTTTTGCTAAGGCAAGGCAATTGTTAAACTCAAGTGGCATGTTCTTTAATCACATTTTATTCTCTACTTAAATGACCATGGTGTTATTTCTTGTACACTTTAGCCCATCCAAGTGAACCAACAAGGTTTCAAAGATGGCCGGTTTATATTTTCTTTTTTTGAATTTCTCTATCATGCTTCTCTATTACAACAAGAGAAAATGTTTACACGTATTTAGTTTATATTTCTTTAAACATTGTTAATTTTCTCAATGTTATCATTAACAAATTTTAAAAAATGTAAATAATATTTAATAATAAAAGAATACTATATAAAAGCTTTGTAGAAATTATGTGGATTTAATGTAAAAATATCATACTTTTCTTCTTGCAAATCTGTAGAAGAAGCAACACATAGGGAAGGAGGAGATATGAGCAAAACTGCTTGATGTACCCTCATTGACTTGGTCCTGTTTGATTGAGATGAGATGCCAATACAAACTTTGCGGTGCTTCCGAGAAAGGATGGAAACGAATTTTGCACTTTCAGCTTCAAAGCCATTGACATACACCCAACAAAACCTTTCTTTTTAAGAGGTGGTGAAAGCAAAAGATTATTGGCACAACCCTTTATTTTTTGTCTTTTCTTTTGCTTGTCATAGGGAGAAAATTAACCCTATAGATTGCTAATTGACCCATTCAACATAAAATATTTGCATTCTCTTATTTTGAATAATTTTAAATCATTCTACTTAATCCTCTTAATTATTAAATAAAGAAAGTATTAAATATTTTTTTATATTTTTAAAATATTAAATATATTTATTTTTTTATTTAATATTTTTTCATTTAATACTAGAAAGATTATTATAAAAAATATAACAAAAGTCTCTTATTTTTCCTTTTTTAAGTTTTGAAAGTTTAGAATAATAAATGCAAGTGCAATCTTCCCCTAAGATGTCACAACCTCTCTTTAACGAGATCCGACAACCAACTCTATTTGAAATTGATCTGATGATGATGTTTAACCTTACCAAAAATCTTTTCCAAATGTCAAGCTGATTTGATTTTCAAGGCAATAATGGTTCAAAGGTGCATAATTTTGAAAAAAATTATAAATAATAATTTTAAATTCTCTTATTCAATTATTTTAATCATTCTCTTAATTATTAAATAAAAAAATACTGAATATTTTTTATATTTTTAAAATATTAAATATATTTATTTTTTTATTTAATACTTTCTTCAATTATTATTCAAGCAATAGCAAAACTCAATTGTAAAATCAACATTAACCATCTCCATGCAATTATTTTTTTTTCAGTAATAATAATTTGGTTTAATTTACTCGCATAACCACCAAGATACTCAAACTCAAATACAAAGGGGAAGACAAGGGTCCGCCTTGGCTTTTGCTAAAACAAAAGAGACAAGGAAAAGAAAATTTGGATATTGGAGAACAATTGAACAAGCATTAAAAGAAAGGAAAAAAAATAAAATAAAATAAAAAACACAAAAGGATGCTATTACAGCTGGATAGCTCATTATATGGTTACTTTTTACTATAATTTTTTTTTTGACGGGTACTTTTTACTATAATTGCAATACAAACACAAACTGAACTCTCCCCAACGAGGTCAACACCCCAATAAATAATCCGTCATAGATGTCTGTATTTCAATATGTGCGGTGGCCGACAACATGTTTCTCCCCTCACATGCAAAAACAAAAATTCATTCCCATGAATCTCCCTCCATTTCACTTGTTCGATTTCAACATAAACCAGCTAGCATAAACAGTGAACGTAGCTCTCTCTCTATATATATGCTATTTATTTTGAACTGCTTCTGATTTTGTAATTCATAGTCAACATATAATATCTAATATTTGATCACGCGTTAAAAGTCTCATGTGGATGATAATATAAAAGATAATGTAAAAAGAGTAAATAAAAAATTAAACTCATTTTGAGAACGTACATAATTTTGGATATATATGACTGGGAATTATCTGGACAAAGTAAAGGAGAATTAATACACTTTAGTACATTGAGATGCTCATGTTTTTTTTTAAATATTATTTATAAATTTCTTCATGATAAAATGCCAACAATCTCTGCTCCCAATCCTATACACCCATGACCGATCTCAGGTTTCGTGGAAGGTCTATTACTATTAATGAGTTGTGAATGGAAGTAGGCAAGTAGTTTAATGCAGAGATGGTTGGCAATTTAACTTGCCAGTCCGAAAGAGAAAAAGAAAGATACGTGGTTATTAAAACATAGAAAGACTATATTTGTTTTCCATAATAAGAGATGAAAGGTAAATTAAGAAGAAGGGAAGGTAATTGAAACCAAGGGCGAGACTAGCTAGCGAGGAACGGTGAGAAAATCTGCGGTGGGATGGTTAAGTAGAAGCTGGTCTTGAGTCCTAGTCTTCTTGGACAAAGGCTCCGGTGAGGATGACACAGAAGCAGCTACTGCCCATGAGTCATTGGAGCTATCACAGCTAAAAGACACATCCATTACACCATTTGGGCTACCAGGAATGGACCCAAACTTGCGCTTGTTGCATTGCATCCCCTGCTCGTACCCTGACCACAGTTCTAACATGAGCTTGCAGCACTCATCCACCTTGTCCTGTATCAATTCCAGATTTCATTTACTATATATAAGTAATAACACTCTTCTATATCTAATCTAATCTAATGAAAGACAAATCCACTTTCAAAGAATCAGTAACTTAATTATAATTAAGGATGCAAGAATTGAAAAGAACGCCAACCAACCTTGTTGATTCCAAGAATACCAAGGAGCTGGTTTTGGTATTCAACTCCCAGACGAGGCTCCACGCTATTGACAACGTGCATCATTGTAGCAGTTGCCACCACAGAAGGGAGATAACTCATGAACCTGGAATCTGCAATGTTGAAAGAATCACGAGGAAATTAAAATAATAATAATAATAATTAAGATGAGAAACAGAACTTGAAAATATATATAGAGTGAATTACCTCGAATGAGAGAGAGAAGAACGGCTTCGCACCTTCCGAGGAACTCCGAGCAGAGATGATAATCCTTGAATCCGAGTCTTCTTGTGATGTAATCAAGAAAGGAGAGAGGGGTTGCTGGATTCATCTTCCATCCAAGAGTGGAAAGTACCAAAATCTCCATCCTTTTAATGGTTTTGGCTTCGAACACGTATCTACTGTCCTCCACCTACACAATTTAGAGAATAATCATGATTAATTAACAACCAAAATCAAGGACAGACAAGGTAGCTAATAAGGTTTGTTTCTTGGTTTAATTAGCAGAGTAAGAGTGAGGATGGGATGGGATGGGATGGGAGAATAACATACTTGGAGGTCTAGTAAAAGGGGAACTTGGGTCTCCTCAACCTTGGCAGCGAGGGAGAGGCAGGCGACAGCAGCAAGCTGAGTCATCCATGGCTTCCCATTCTGAAACCGGAAGCTAAAAAGGAACCTGTCAAAGTAGTTGACAGCAAGAACAGCGGTGAGAGCAGAGAAGGAGTAGTGGGCATTCACTTTCAGCATCCACTCCACTCCTTCTCTGCGAGCTCCCTCCAACACCGGGTTGCTTTCCAGCCAGCTGCACAGTGGGTTGTGTTCTTCTTTGGCCAGAAGTGATGTTAACTCTTCGTCGTCCCACAACATGTCCTGTTCTAGCAACAAAGGAGGGTAGTTTGAGTTTATTATTGTGCTTGTACTACTAGTATTGGCACTTAGGGAATCACTACCGCACTCATCGTATTCTTCTAATTCATCTTCCTCCCAATGTTCTTCTGAGCAGTACAGGGCATCCAGAAGGAATTTTGTGTTGTCATGTGGTTCTTGATGATGGTGGTGAGCCATCTTCAATAAATCTTTTGGTTCATTATAGGTTGGAGTTGGAGATAAGCATGGCTATGGAATGCCCCGATGGAGGAGGCATTTCTATTTCTAAAGACGAATTGGGAAATAACTCAAAGAAGGGACAGCTTGCTATGTCCTCGAGTGAGAGAGAGAGAGAAAGAAAGAGAGGAGTGGCCACTGCCCACTGACTAGTGGAGACCATAAACCAAAACATGTTATTTATTCGTGGGTTCCCCAGTATTATTTTCTTGGGAGCGTCTCGCGCTCAAGACCCGAATGAATCATGGGCCATGCACCACAATTACTCGACACGTGACAATTGTACCCTACAATTTAATGGACCCCCCTCACTCCGGGGCTTTTAAATCCTTAAGATTGATCACCATATTAACTATCACTTAATTTATAGAATGTTTAGACCCTCGTAGAGGTACAACTGTACAATTGGTTCAGAGACTCAGAGGCAACACAAGAGTAGCTTTTCTATTACATGTATTTATGTTACCAAAACCAGAGATAAAATTCTTTTCTTTTTACGTGCTTTCTTCTCCCTCCTTTGGATTCGAGGATTGTAATTACTAAATATTAAGCGTTGCGATTAACATTGTAATTATTAATTAGTGTTGAGATAAAAAAATGCTTATAATAAATAATAAATTAGGAGGGCTGACATTTTGTAAAACAAATATGGACTTATTTAAGTAAAGCTTCACTTATTTTTAACCTACTGATAGACCAAATAGGTTTAATTAGAGACCTAGGTCATAAGCTTATTTAGTTAAAAAAATATTTTTAAAAGAGTAGGTTTAAAACATGTAAAAAAAAGAGAGTAGGTTTAAAATAAATTAAACCGTTATGTACTATTCATACCCTTATTACTAATTGAAGCATTGATATTAACATTGTGTTAACTAGAACTATAACTAGAATAGAGAGAAATTAAGAAATTGGCGCGCGCGGGAGTTAAAACGGTACACAGTGCCCGACACATGAAAATAACATCTCTGAATCTCTCTCTCTCTCTCTCTCTCTGTGATGCCTGATGATAGACAGAAAGGCAAATCCTCGATCGAGCTTTCATAAATCCCCCATCCTGGTCCTGCACCATAACGATTATTTTTCAATAAGAAACCATACATTTGTTTTGGGAGCATTAAAACGTTGTTGTAAAATGAGCTGTCATTTTTGGATACAGAATATTTTATTTAATTGTTTCTGTTTATCTATTTACCGAGAACTGGAGTACTATGGTTCATGAATGAAGCAACGGTTGGGGATGGGGTAGGGATCGATGCTCTCGATTCCAAGATAAAGAAACAAACAAACAAACAAAAGTTAATAATTAATAAATAAAAAAAAACTTCGTGTTTAAACTTAAAACAAAGTCAAGTAAAAAACGAACTTCGAAATTCCAAGATCAGTTTCTTTCTTTAATCAAACTGAAGAACCGTACCCATCTTCCTTTCTCTCTTTCTTTTGTAACCTTATTAAAGAGAGAATAAGTATAGATAACGTATTCAAGCCACAAAGACGCCCATCTATTAACTAGCATTTTTGAATGAGTAGAGATAATATATTTAATATTGGACCGTTTGGGCCTAAGATGTAATAAACCTTTTTTAGCTAAAATGGACATTGTCAGACTAAATATACAAGGTTAACATTTGTATTCGGTAGACTTTTTTTGAATTGCTAAGCTTAAAAGATTCGAATTAATCCTATTGAAGTCTCCTCAGTAAGATTCGATTTATCTATATTAAAATGGATAATAATTTGACATACACGTATTCAAAATGACTTATTAAAAGTTATCAATAACTTGACGTCATGATAATCAGTGATCACTGACAATCAAGTTGAATAAAAAGACGTTATAATTCTTAATGACTTGAATAAAAAGAATTTGGGGGATCAATCCTCCATAGCTATACTCAAAATAGCTTAAATTAAGTATATTTTATTTTTTATCCTAAACACTTGAACTTACTAATTTTGCATATGATATTATCTTTTGACTTGCTTTAATTCTCTTGTTTTTACTATTGCTTACCTTATAGGCCTTTAATAAGTCTTTTCTATCCCGACCTAAGTCCCAGTAATTACTCGGAACAAATATATTGACATAAAAAAATGAATGAAATATTTGTTATAAATCATGCTAGCACTTTCTAGCATGATGCTCTACATATAAATAGATAAAGTTGTAAGAATCATAGTTTAGTAAGCTGTACGGATAATCCTATAGCTGGCAGTTGATGTTTCTCCTCTCCTAATCCGTTCTAACTACAAACGCAGATCATCCCTTATGTAAGATGAGATTTTAGGATTCGGATTTTCTCTTATTAGTAAAAAATGAAAGAAGATTAAAATACATATTTTTACATATATCATATGTGGTATGCGTATTTTTTTTAAATTTTTTTTATTATATATACCATATGAATTATATAATAAAAATATATATGTTTAACCAATAGAATCATCTCTTATTTTTTATTAGCAGATAAGGATCTCAATCCTAGATTTTATACTTAAGAGATATTCAGTTCTTTGATTTGTATAACTATTACCAAGTTGGTAATGCTGTCTCGTACCAACAAAGATAAGGATCTTTATCTGTGTTTAATTGTTTCTTTTTAATTGTTTTATTTCTAAAAATAATTGGAAATAAGATGTATACAAGCGAACTTTTCATTATGAACCGCATGCAAGCCTATTGAATCTGCGTAGTTGATCTAATGCGGAAGTCCAAAGAGGATTTTAGAAAGAGACGTAAATACAACCCTTTGATGAGATTTCAATTCAATTGTGGGTATCATTCTCTGTGGTTCAGAGACCGAAAACTGTAACGTAATATGACAATTATGGAAGTATGCACTTTCCAACATAATTTACAACTAATATATAACACAACACAAGGACAACTCAGCTCTTCTTTTTATCGTACGATAAAGAGATGTCTCTGGCGCTCTGCAATCGCCCCATATTAATAAATGGTTGCAACAGAGCAGCGGACCGTAGAAGCAGAAGGACTGAAGCAGAGGGACGAGAGAGTATAGCATGTCTTTCGAGTTACTCGAAGAATTTTCCCTCTTAGCCATGGCCTGCAAGAAAATGGTAAAAAAATATTAATAGTGTGTAACTGTGGATAGAGTGGAAAATTAGTACTGCGTATAGTCTGCTAACTAACTGAGACATACGCGTGTAGGGTTAATTTTTCTGCGCTGATAAGTTGCTTTCTTTTCTTTTCTTTTCTTTGCATCTTTGTTTTCAATTCTTCTACTTCTTTTATAGGCTCGATTTCCAAGAAACGAAGTTGGGTGGAGTGGGGTGGGGTGATAAAGAGAAAGAGAAATGCACAAAAAAGGGCTAGCTAGATATCGTTAGTGCAAGCAGGTGAGACAGAATCACTGAAGGCAAGTAGTGATGGTGGTGAAAGGTGACGGTAGATATCGTGGTGGTTGTGGATTGTGTAAGCTTGTCGTGGTTTCCAGCCCACCACCGACGCAACAAGTTACTTTTCTCACTAGCCTTAACTCTTGTACACCAAACTGTAGTACCAAAGCAAAGGTTGCCAGTGTTGCCACTGTTTTAAGTATAGTTTAGTGACTTATTTGCCAAAGCAATCTCCATTTTGCAATTAACACATACTATACTATGTATTTTTTACTTATGACAAGATCATTATGAGTTTTCTTTTCTACTTTCTCCCCAAAGTAGTGTCTGATTTCTAAGACAAAAACAGCAACTCGCACTTCATACTGGTCAAAGTCAGACAAGCCCACTCTCTGAAGGATCAGAAAGTGGCTGATTTATTGCATTTCAATCACACTGCAGAAAAAACAATAAAGCATACCCTTTATTGGGACTCATAAAACCTTTCTACACATCGTATCATGTGGCTACCTAGATGGTTTAATATCCAACTCAGGATCATAACCGTGGAATGGAACGCCATGGTCTCGCATGATCTCTTTTTGGATTATGCTATACTTTAAAAAATAAAAATATTTTTTGACACCCTAAACTTTGTACGTTTTAAAAATGTTTACATTTCTACATTCAATGTTCAAAAAATACTCAGAAAAATAATTGTGAACGGATAAGTAAATAATTGTATTTTTAAATAGAAGAAAAGACAGGTGTGGTGTTAATGAAAAGAACATTTTAATATTATTTATTATATAAAGTATGATAATTTATTTATTTAGATTAAAAATAAAATGAAAAGTTATTATAAAAAGGAAACTTCTAGCACGATATTTAACTTTTTTAATTTTATTTTATTATTATAATTAGAAAAAAGAGAAATAATTTTGTAAATTTCTTAATCTTAACGTAAATAATTTATTAATAATTAGATTGAAGATGTGAATCAATTAAGGTGTGTACAAACTAGCTTAGACATTACTTAACTACAATATAAAAAAACTAAAAACTAGAAAAGAGAAAAGCAAAACTTTATTTCTAACCGAATACAAATGTATATAAATAAAACAGATAGTCTTATACATGAAATAACAAATTTTGCTACACACTTGGATTTGATTTTTCAAGTCCATTGCATTATGTACATTTTCTTATACTTATAATACATTATTATTCTTCTCTACCAAGTCTTTTTTTTCAGAGTTTAGTGAGATATCGATCTAAAAAATGTGATCTTCCATCAGGCTATCATTTTCTTTCTCTTATCAAAGTACTTGCACTTAATGTAACAAAAATAGAAATTTCATTTTAATCCTTAAAATATACACTCGTTATAACTTTGGTTCTTAATTTCATCAATTCTATTATTTAAAGTTTAAATTTTCAATATTTTAATCCTTCCATTAATGAATGTCAATAATGTGTGAACTTATTAAAGGGATTAAAATATTAGAAATTTAAAACTTTGAGAGATCAAATTGATGAAATTAATATGTAAGAAAATAAATTAATAACAGGTATATCATTTTTTTAAAAAAAAAATCTTGTCCTGTTTTGGCCTTTTTTTTCCCCCTCAAAAATTAAAATCCCTACACCCATGAGCCCAACCAACCGTACTAAGAAAATAAATAAATGTCATAATGGTGTGAGTGTTGTGGAATGATGCCCCACAAGAATCTTGATCCAGCTAGGTGAAGACCATTTAGATGGGGGTCCACAATACATAGTCAGAGCTTAATGATAATGTTTTCCCCATAATCATAAAATAGCATAACAGTACATAATTGCCGGTACCGTTACTACTAAGAGCCCATATAACGTAATAATGACCCAGAGGTTGACCTTTCTCAACTCCCATGACCACCTACTTTTTACCTTTGTTTTCACTTTCCAACAAGGAACTAAAACTCTTTTAAGTTATGAAAAATATTACATTAAGTCATTTAACCGCTCTGTCTAATAGTTTTCATTAGTAATATAATGATTTGATACACTTAATATCACATCATTAGTTCATGTCAATTTTATAGTTCACATCAAATAAAATTCTAATATAATATTTAAATGGTTTCATTTTTAAGTATGAAATATTAAAAATATATTATATTATTAACTTTCTAAAAGGATTCTTACATATTTTTGGTACAGAAAAAGATTCTTACATAATTAAATATATCAGTGGCCACATGATTAACAAAATATTAATAAGATGGTATGGATGAAATGGCATATTGTTGTAACATTTTCATAGTTAAATTTTAATTGACAGATTTAAGTGTAAGTAATTATTTGTGATCGTCATAAAGTTCAACGGGTGTGTGTATGCATTTTTTTTCTTACATATTTTAGTGTAAATTATACCAATAACTTATAATATTTATACAAGTTGTGACACTATAAATTCATCTGTATAAATTAACTATTCTATCAACAGATCAAGACCTGCATCATGCTTTGAGAACTGATTTTCAATATAACAATGAATAGTTACGAGCAATGGTCCTTAGCAATTAGGTAGCATTTTGATTTTGCATGGCAATCAAATCCTTTGAACGCGAACAATCCAACTCTTACCTATCATTAGTAAATGGCAAGACAAGACATCCCAACCTGGTAACCGATATAGTCTGGTGCATAATCATATCCAAACAAACACATAAAATAGTCCTCATAAGCCACACAATGAAGACCAAGATCATTTCAAATACATACCTTTGGGCTTGGACTGTAATTTCCATCAACAGTCTCGACTCTTAAAGTTGCATAATAGAAATACCATATGGGTAAAGATTTGCAAAAAAATAGTAATGCAAATTGTAGCTACTTCCTAGAGAAAGTCCCTTAAGGGTATGTCTAGATATTTAGTAATTAATGAAATGAAATAAAATTAAATGAGATAGAATAAGATGTGATGCAATAAAAATATCATTTTATTATTTAGATATTTTAAGATTAAATAGAATAAAGTTACCATTTCATTATTTAGAAAGTAGATGATTTTTTGTGAGATGAGGTGGAATTCATAATAAAAAAGATGATTCCATCTCATACCTCCTAAATTGAAAGAGAAGAAAATTGATAGTTTTTGATAGAATGAGATGAAATCCATCTCACCCACTCTCATCTTATTCTATCATGTTTTAACATAATTAAATAATGTAACATATCTCTATTCTATTCTATTTTCTTTCATTCCACTCAATATGACCAATCCAAACATAAGCTAAGGTCTTAAACTTAACCCAAACAGAAAATTACAATAATGGTGAAGCAAAATTGAGATAGATGTGAAAAATAGATACAAAATGAACCCATACGGGTTAAAGACAAGACTTATACCCTCCCAACACCACCCCCCCCCCCCCCCAAAAAAAGAAAAAGACAATACTTTAACGAAGGCTAGAGCCGAAACTACAATGAAGGCAAAATAGTACGTACATAATGTTGTAAATCGTGTCCGTTGTTCAATCTAATGGGACAAGCTGGTGAATAATTTACGCATAACGATCTCTAGAACTTTTTTTTTTTGGTCATTAACGATCTCTCGAACTTAACAAGGGTTGAAGAACCAATAAATTGGACCACGGAAAAGGCCTCACAACCTGTTTATTCTGTCCTAGTTCATAAATATGAAGAACGCAGGCCAGAGAATTTTAAAGTACCTCCCTCCGAAAAAATTCCAACCGCTCTTCCAGATAGGAAGTTCTACATCCTGTACATAAACTTCAAAATTCAACTAAAACCAAAGGAAATGGGAGAAACAAGAAAAAAAAAAAGGAAAAAGGAAAGAAATCCGTTTTAGTTTTAAATTGTCGCCTTCAACACTTGTGCATGATAATATACTGCTATAACGACAATTGGTTTGAGTGTTTGACTTATCATCAAACCAACATACAAAAGAAAGATGATTCTGTCTTAAGATTTACAAACAAATTCTGATAAAAATCTTAAAGTTGGCCAAACATAGTTTCTCCACGTTTTGACTTGTGCAGTGTCCTACCGAACCTAGTTGGACAACCTGCCCTAGCCGAGCTTGACCCTTTTTGACTCGCACATTTCCGACCACAACCACTATTAAAAATGACCCGTGACTAATATAGCTGGACACAGAACACCCAAATCAAAATCCAGAATAAGAACAATCCTTGGCTTCCCACTCATTTTACGGAAATTTTTAGACTCCTGTGCCATTTAAGCAACGTTATGGTTATTCTCTGGGAATGAATCCAAATTCCGGGTGAAAACATCCTCCAAAAATTCCATGCTGAAGAGAAGAGACCGTGCAACATTAAATTAAAAATGCTGTAAGACAGTAAAAGGAGATTGAATACTAGTAAATTTCCTACAATATTAAAGGTAGTCAATCAACAAAATTTCGTTCCTTACTGCCTACCAGTTACCTAACGACCAATTTTTGAATCGCCAACAAAGTGTTACACAAGTCAACAAAGTGAAGCCACTGAACAATCTAGGTTCCCTTCACACTTCAATCATTTTCTATGTTCCCTTCACAGTAAGTTCGATAGCCTAGTCAATGATTATCTACTACCATTGACAATCTAGGTAGGCCACTGAACAATAAGGGGCAAAAAATTTAGGGGAAAAAAGAAAGACAGAAGTAAAATCGTCACATTATCACATATTGGCACACCAAAGTAAGTAAACGAATTCCACTAGATACAGGTCAACCACTCCCACGCTTAAAATGTTCACGAATAAACCTTTCTGCATGAGTTGGGTACTTATCTCTAACGTATTCCCGAAGGCACTTCTGATAGGAGAAATCGATCCAGCCACCATCAGTTCTTACAACAAAAAGACACCTTGAGTGCTGAAATTGGGGATGACGATCAACCTACAAAAAAACAAGTCACATATCCAAATCCTGCACTTGTCGCTAACTCTGGAAAAGAACCAGAGCAGGTCATTGACAAGCAAATAATAATAGCTGAAGTTCAACGCTCTTGAGGTCAGTCAATGAAAATTTTAGTAAAATAGGAAATGTATATGAAAACAAAAAAGTTTACAATTAAAGAAAAGGTGCATGAGAAACACCAAAAACATCACATTGGATTAACGGCCTTAGTTATCAAATTTCAATTGAAAAGGAGGGGCCAGGGGGGATGGTCTGAAGAACTGAAAATCAAGCCAAGAATATTCAAATCAAATAACAAATAAAGTGAAATCCAAATCTGAAGTGCTTGCTCTCTTGTCTTGGACCAATTGGCACAAACATGATTTGATCAATAGATTGTCATCGGCAGGCTAACTAAGGCATACAAGATTAAAAGTATATCTTTTAAGTAAAAAGTAAGAATAAATACAAATTCATAAGGTTCCAGCACAAATACTTTTCTATACCTGATGTATCTATGAGCAGCACAATAATGTAAAGACATTTGATCTAATTGAGGTGGTAACCTAGACAGTAATAGAAGATAACTGTACCTTCAAAATGCGTTAACATTGGCAAAAACAATGCAATTCTTAACACTTCAGGAAGCACAAGACTGACAGACCAATGTATAACGAGTAGCAGATCAATTTGTAAGTTTCAACATTTTGGCTTAGTTACACTTTTGTTCCTTCTGGTTTTACTAAAGTTTGATTGCCATCCCTCTTGTTTTAATTGCTACAAAGTTATCCTCATAGTCTTAATATAGATGCAATTAAGCCCTCTGTCAGTTTGACGATGACATGACATTGAATTTGCCGACATGACAATGCCTTGTTTTTTGCTGATGAGAATTCAAATTTGATTATGTGGAACTCTTTTTTTTAATTACTTAGCTTACATGGAAATGACAATTGCACAATGCCAGATCAATCAAAAGAGAGCCGCGCTAACATCAATGAGACAAGGGGACTTAATTGGATCAATTTGAAAACTATTAGGACAACGTTTTGCAATTAAAACTGGGGGAACCAGATTGCATATTCAATGAAACTAGAGGGACCAAAAGTCCAAAAGTATAATCAAGCCTAACATTTTTTTTTTGGGTAGATAAATAGGGCTAAAGCCCAATTAAGCCAAACATTTTTTTAACATTACTTGCACATCATTTTGAAGATTTATCAGAAAGACATATTATGTATAACTATTTAAGTATATGGTTTTCTTCTTTTTAGTTTTTAGTACATAAAGTATATAGTATTAATTCATAGAAACTAAAAACTTAGCCCTATCAATAGACTGCAAAGAAGAGCCAAGTAGCATTTTGCATAATTGCAGTTTGGGCCTAGCGGTGTGGAGGAAGAAAGAGAGCAGCCATTTAAGTTGGGTCATTGAATTGTTCTACATGAATAGAAGGGTAAGTTACTGATTTTACATGCATGTTTAAGAACTCTATTGATAATTTCAGATTTTAGCTCAATCAAGACTGGAATCACAATCATAGCAGTGATGTACAAACAGTTTCTTGGATCTTCAATTCATAATCAGCAGTTAAATGCCACATCTGATCTGTCAGGCTTTTTATCATCACTTATTGGAGACAGGTCTCAAGAAGTATCTCTTTGGGGTTAGCAACAACCAAAAGTTAAACAAAATCAAATGACTGGCTTAATTATAATTTTAAAGCATTTAAGCCTGTCTGTCTTTCCACGTGAGTATGTGACTACATTGTCCTCATCAACAAAATGACCTGTTAAGAGTAACAAAGTAGTATATGCTATGTACGACAGCAAGAGGTTAGGATTTAATGAGTCAGGATTAGGGTTTTTTTTTGGGTGGATCAATGGTAGATAATAGGTGGATTTAAGGTTCATTGAATGTATGTGAGAATAAGCGAAATTTGGAAGCTGTGGGATGGCTCCAAAGGAACTGGATTGGTGGCTGTTTGGGAGCAGTGAACAGTACTATATGAAATTAGGATTTTGGGTTTGATGGGTTCTTGGGCAAATTGAAGGAAGAATCAATTAGAGTTTTGATTGGGCGAATCTTGATGACGTCTGCCAAAGAAATCGGATCTGAGCAGTTGATAAATTTAAAGAAAATACAGAACAAATTAGAAAATGAGAATCGAACCTATAATATCAACATCACACTCAAGTCTTAAAGATTTTGGCTGGTACCAATTCAGCTACAAGCTCATTGGCACATAGAGTTTTGATTACATGACTAATGACTGCATCAGACAATAAAAAAGAGAGCAAGATGCTGCCAAAATTGATAAGAGCAATATGCTTCCATAATTCATAAATCTCATCTTTTTTAAAAATAAAACATTAAATGCATTTAATAGACCTCCTATAACTTATCCTACAATAATTAGGAACATAATCCAAATCCTATAAGGATTAAACTCTACTAACTCCATAAGGGAGACTTGGACACTAAAACAAAACCCATTCACAGCTTAACATAAACCCAAGCCTAATTACAACCTAAGACCAGAAAATATGAAAGTTACTAAAGTAACCCTGGACTGAAAATATACAATAAAAGTAACAACATACTAAACCATCTGCCAGAGCCAAAATATAAAATAAACCAAAATACTGACATAATTTAGCGTTTAAATTTAGGCTTTCTTGATGCTAACCATCTTTCATCAACCGGAAGAGACAAAACCAGTAGGATAGCAGTCAGAGAAGGTTTAATTTTTTGGTGGAAAAAAAAGTTTAGTGGGTGGAGAGGTTGACTAATGCCAGGTCAGGTACGCCACGACTCACTGAGGGCTTATAGTAGTACCTACAAATGACCTACCAATGAAGGACCATTGACAGGGATCGAACCCAAGACCTATGAGTCGGCGTTGTTCAATCTTACCAACTGAGCCAGCACTCATTGACGCCTTTAGACAATGTTAAATGTAATCATAAATAAAAATGAAAAATGATTTGATTTGATTTAAAAATCAAATTTTATGTTTGGAACTTAAAAAAAAAAAAGGATTTGAATTGATTTAAAAATTAAATTTTGTGTTTGGAATTCATTAAAATGAGAATTGATTTGATTTGATTTTATTATTTTACATTTTAACCCTTATGAGAGGTTGTTAGAGGTAGTTACTAAGGATAAAATAGTTTCTTTATTTCAAATCAAATCAAATCCTAACAAATCTTATCAAAATTGATGGAATTTCTAAAACAAAAGGAATGAAATCCATAAGATTTTAGAAATCAAATCATTTCCCATTTTTAAACATTCTAAACACAAAATTTAATTAAATTTGATTTATAAATCAAATCATTCCCCATTTTTTTACATTCCAAACACACTCTTATAGAAGCAAACCAGATGTCTGCCAGCCTGGTCAGGCTTGACATAATCATGGTTTTATGCAGAGAAACAGCAGTACAAATTCCAGTAGCATCATTTATTTCATATGACCTACTTTCGCCAAAACCCATTGTGCTCAAACTAAGCTCTAATAAAGCGGCACCCTTTTACTTGTTATATATTCTTCTACACATATACAAGAAAAAAGTACTATGAGGCTATGAGCACCATCTAATTCAACAAAAGTAGATATTCATTTACAAGCAGTTTGTTGGTAAGTTAGGAGAAACACAATCAGAAGTTGCAAACTAATACAACTAACTAAGCCATAGCAAAACAAGCAATGAAATGAGCATAAAGAAGGACGCATTGGTATTACAGCAAGAGGACCTAGGCATCAAAGTAAACATATTATTCAGATACAGCGCTTACCATAATGGATTCAAGACCACATCCAATCTTATCATCAGAGTGTGGATGGTAAGCAAGGAGCTTCTCTACTACAGCTTTCTCATCCTCCATACTCAGTCGCTCTCCATCCATGTACCTGGTGCAGAAAATAGAGGAAATAAAATACAATAATCATTTCACGGTACCCATATCTTCCACTGATGCAGCAGCACCGCACCATGAAAATGATAATAAGACAATGCCAAGAAAATAATAGTAATTTGTAGACACAAAATAAGAAAGTGACCTTCGAGAGTGGAGAATATCCTTGGTGAGCAAAACAATAGGCTCAATGTCTCTGAGAATCTCCTCTTCTTTATCCTTCCATTTGCGATAATCGGGGTCATCCCACCGCGGGTAACCTGGCGGGTCCTTAGCTCTCACCAGGTCGGGGTTGTTGCTAACAGAACTTACTTTGTCGTCCGCTTGATCTGACGGTGGGTTGGTGGCGGCGCTGCACCATAGCCGGTGAGGCGCCGCAACGGCTCCGGAGGTAAACCGTTTGTAGTTGTGAAATCCAACGCGAAGCAGCAGAACCTGTCTAAGAAGAAGAGGTGCGGCCATTGTTATTTGTGGGTTGGGTCCTTTGCTTGATACTTGATGATCATATGAATGAGTGACAGTCTCGCGCGCCACCGTGGACCCCAAACAGCGGGTCCTCCTCAACCCACTCCTTGTCGGGCTGGGTTATCACTGTATTATTTATTTTCCTTAATGTTTTATAATTTTTCAGTTTAGCAGGGTCTTCTTCTTCTGGGCTTCTTGCCTTTCAAAGGAGTGAGGATATTGGGTTTCTGGGTTCTGCTCATTGGTATCCATTCATTTTTTAGTTCAGTAGGCCCACTCTCTTGATAGAATGAACTATTATTGCCCAAAAAAAAGAGAGTAGTTCCTCAAAGTCGATAAAAATACCAATAACCATCGAATTTTAACACAAAAAAAAAGGAATTTTATGTACCTAAAAAGAGTTAATCTTAAATGGGCCAAACTGTGTAGATATTTTCGCGATGTCAACAAAAATATAAAAGCTAATTTCGTGTACTTAAAAAAAGTAAGTTAATTTTAACCTTTTATAATACTAATAGTTTAGATGCTTATACATTATTTTATTTTTTTCATCAAATATTTTTCAAAATAAAAAAAATAAAAATAGTATATATGGCTGTAATGGGCATTTCGTGTTTGGTTGATATTCTGCACAAAAATTTGAGAGGAGAAAAGGAGGATGGTTGACTTGATTGAATTTTTTTTCATTTTCTTCAGGCAACCATGTGATATTTTTCTGCAAAAGTTTTCTTCCATTGTAAAGAACTTGTTCAGAAGATTAAGTTTAGGTTGAGAAGATTAAAGAAGGGAGAAATTTTTTTTGATATTCTATTATGGGGTTTTTGAGGAAGGGCGACCTTTCTCTCTCTCATTTTTTAAAAATTTATTTACAAAATATTTTTAATAAAAAATTATAATGATGTATAAATATTTCAACCATTAATAACCATTAATTTTTTTTTAGCTTACCAATCGTTAATATTTTGAATGGTTGAGATTAACTCATTTTATTTTTTAAAGTAATAGGCTTATTTTAAAGGAGTCAAATTTAATTTTAACAATGAGGCTCCTTTGACTTGAAGTTTTGTTTGAATCATACCGTAAAAATAATTTACCTGTTAAGTAATCTAAAATCATTCATACTTATCTTATGCTTGTAATCATACCCCAACTTATAAGTACCCACCTCACATGGGGTAGATTTTAAACTCGTTCGGGTAAAGCGAGTGTAGATTTGGGTCAATTTATCTTGTTTTGGCCAACGCATCTCACATTTATATAAATGTTGTGCTTATTTTTTTTTGTTACATGAATCTTATGTTTAGTTTAATTACTAATAAAATCAATTGTATTAATTATTTTCACTAATTTAATATTTATTCTAAACTTTATTTTTTATTTATATGAGATAATAAATTAATTTTTAAAAAGTGATTAATTATTATATAAATTTAATTTAAAATATTTATATGTGAGAGACATATATGAGTTTTGATATTTTTCTTGTGAGTTTGGTGTAAGTTCTAATCTTTTATGGGACGGGTTGGGTTGAGAAAAGAATCCGTCTCAAAATCTAACTTATTTATTTTTTTTTTTATATATGACAAACTCTTAAGTAATATTCTTACAAAAATTGAGAGAAAGAAAAATAACATTTGACTTAATTATATTAAATGAGAGCATTATTCCATTTTTTTTTCACCATATGATGTTCAAAGTTCAATAAACAGTAAAAATATTTCATTACAACTTATTCAGGAGTTAAGGACAAGACTAACAATATCTTAGGTCTGAATTTATTAAAAAAAATCTTTGGCCAAAACTATTTAGACGTTTGTTTACAGTGTTTTTATTTAAATAAAAACTAGGTTTTGTAAGTTTTATAATAAAGAAGAAATAAAAAAATGATACATACTGAAATTTAATTTTTTTTATATTGTGGCCAGTGATATCTAAATTATATATATATATATACGTTAATATATATATATATATATATATATATATATATATATATATATATATATATATATATATATATGATAATGCCAAGGACCTATCTCATCGGCCTAATGGAGAGACCTCCTAGAGAGGCCCTTAGTTGACTCCCTAATGGAGCCCGGGAGAGGGGTGAGAGAATAAGGGAAGAGAAATTGAGATGAAGAGCATTTGCGAAGATCGAACCCGCTACTCTTCCTACATGTCCCTAACTCTAATTATCTTATATATAATTATATTTTAAAAGTATGTTTTATGTATTTCACACTAAAAAATGAGTGTATAATTAAATAAAATAGGGTAAGATAAGAGTCCATGTTCTGCCACTCCATTGATATTGCATATGACCAGTCTAGACAAATATTACAAGTTTAGAATGTAATTTTGATACATTATTAGTATAGATTTTTTTATACTATTAATTAATTATATATTATTATATATGTAAATTTTAAGATAATTATTATGAAAGTCAAATATTTTTAATAATTTAATAATATATAATTAGATAATAATGTAAAAAAAAATAAATTATTAATATATTAAAATTAGATCTAATTTTTTATACTTTTTATTATTGTTAGTGAGACACATGATAATGAATTAAAATAGTTAAAAACATATATTAAAGAACTAAAATCATATTTATTTCACATTTAAAATTATTTAAAATTTATTAAATATTTTTAAAATTTTCAATATATTAAATATTTATATTTTTTATTTAATAATTTCTATTTTTAATTCAACCTTACCCTTCATGTTAAAAAAAAAAACCTTATTATTAGGGATGGTAAATTACCGTGCATCATGAGGATCCACGGAATTATCCGCATGACGGGACGGGAGATAGATGCGTTTAATAAATGAGGGTGGAGGCGGGGAATTATAATATCCTACTGCAAGTATCTACAAAACCCATTAAGTATATTTTTTTATTTAATCTATCATATATTATGATTTTTTTTCTTTTTAATTTTGAAATAAGATAAAAATATATATATTTTTATTATTTTAAAATGAATTTGTTATTGAATGAGTCTATAATAATAAAATTTGTTAAAAAAATATATATTATTTATATAATAGTTATTTATGTAAACCGATTATCACAAAAATATAATTAAATTTAATTTATAATATTTTTTTTTATAAAAACAAAGTGAACAATAGTATATAGTATTAAAATTTATTTTATTTATATTTTTTTGTAATTTTTAAAATTTTATTTTAAATTATTACCTATCCACATATATCTTATTTACCTGTGAAGTTCATAAACAAGTACCCACAACAGCCTGAAATTTCCTTCCATTCCTCCTAGTCCTAGCCAAACAGCAGCCTCGGCCACTATTGCATCAAGCAGTACTGGTCGGTCTTCGTTGATGTCAAGGTTAGGAATTTTGTCTGGGAGGAGTTTAGTGGCTTGCACTTTGAGAAGAAGGTCCGGTGGTAACACTAGTTGCCGGCATGGTTAGACAAGGGACCTTAAATATAATGAATGCCCAAGAGCAAGACAACCAAAAGAGCAAGTATCCATTTCTTGTGTTCAAATTTTAAATTTAGGCTGTGTGCTGTTTATTTTTTCTTTTTGAGTTGAATTTTCACAGCTGAAGTGAGTCAAGTGACAGTCATATTTTTTCTTGCCTATTGTCTTTGATGCTCCACTTTATTTGATCCTCACATCCACATCATATATCTAGAAATTCTACATACACAAAAATTAGGAATACACCAACGCACATCTCATTTTTGCATCATTAAATTTATCTTTGGATTTGTGTAAGGTCATAATAATACACAAAATACATTGGTTGTGTGTTTTTGTCTTTCTAACAATTTTTATTACTCAAACGTGATACATCTTTACATTCGCCTAGCATATGTCTAATCAGTTTCAATTCCTATGTACAAAGTGTTGACAGTAAGATAGTGCTATGTTATATCCGATGGAAAGGCTATGGTATATTGGTGATTTTATGACTTTTTCATGCAAAATAATCCAGGCATTTTGACATAATAGTTTTTTTATTATAATGAATAGTAAGTTTAAGAGATGGAAAGTTGTTTCACTTTAAGATCAAAACATGCCACACAATAGCTGCATTCTCAAAAAGTATACAATACTTGTATATTCTGAGCAGAAAGCTTGTTTATAAATTGTTTTAACTCAATAAAAGAAAGAAAGAAAGCAATAAAATTGTTGCAATTGAATTGAAGACAGTCAAAGTGATTATTAGCAACAGCAATCAGCAACTTAACCGCGGAAAATATATAATCAGGCACTTTCACATTACAAGTGCCCCAGGATTTTCCAATTGGAGATTGAGTTTGCAACTGCGGAGAGAACCTAGTAGCTTAATCAGTTTTGAAATAATTATTGTACCAATGAGGTGTTGTCGATGGAATGTTGTATCTATTAAGAAGATTGAGATAAGGGATGGGGAACAAGTACGAAAGGATGGACACACCATAGAGACAGGCAAGTGAGTGGGACGTTTTGGGCCCTATTCTTGTAGCTGTCAATCCGTTTGCACGCCCAGTCCATGGGATGCATCACTCACTTCCTGTTTATTTTATTTTTACCCTGGATCAGTATCTTCTCTCCAAGGTCATGTTAATTTTTCCAGTATGCAATTCTTCTTGTGTTGTTGAGTGAACAATGACTAGTGATCAATGATGAGTGATGTGTTACATTCAACGGACATTGGGTCATTGGGTGGGCTTGCAGCTAAAATTTGACTAGGGATTAGCTTGTCTTGTTGTCCAAGTACAGCACTTAACTTGTACTAATGTTAAGCTAATGACAGGAGGCTGCACAGTGCTTTGAGGGACCATGCTGGAAAAGAAATGCCAATTTGTTATTATGTGCAACATAAGTGCTGAAACCAATTGTCATCCAACAGGACCACTTCAACTAGAGACAAGTAGACAGCCCGGTATTGTTGTGACATTGCTGAGAAGGAGCTAACTCTAATTAGGTGTTTTCAAGGATCAAAATAACACAATGTGTGAAACAACGCCTTAATAAGTTGAAGCTCTTTTCTGAAAACAACAAGCTTCATTAGCAAGCTATCTCTCCCTATATATATAATTGCATTATCGAACAAGTCAGCTGAAATCCTTTTTTTTTCAGCAGAATCAGAAGGAACACAATATTGAGAGAGGATATAGTGAGATAAAAAGTGGTAGAAGAGGAAACAGCTCATGAATAAGATTTTCCTATATGATACTGCTAACCTGTTTAATGGAAATGAAAATATCAAACTATAACCAATTTACTTCTAGGATTTTTGAGTTATAAATGCCCTCACCAGTCAACCAAGGTGGAAAGGGAAATGTGAATGTCTTGGTCCCACTCTAAAATTACAACAACTCGTGTTGTCTTGTACAACCCTCAGTGTTGGAGCATGATCACCTCACTTGGTGGCTGCCAGAGGCGAGTGGTGGGTACCATCACCTTGTTTTCCATTTTGCCTTTTAAATTTTAATCTTGTTGAGCCCTCTCCCCCACTCTCTTCACTGTGTGTGTGTGTGTGTGTGTGCGCTTGCTTGTAGAGAATGGAAAGTGGATTACCCTTGCTTAATTGTCTCTTGCAGCAGACTCTGAGAAGCATTTGCTGCTCTCCCAATTCTTCCAGTTCTTCTAAGTGGGTATACGCTATCTTCTGGAGGATATTACCTCGAAACTTTCCTCCACCGAGGTAAGTAAGGAATATAGAATGACGGTTTTGTCTGCTTAGACAGGTTGATGCTGCAGCCTGCAAGTGAGAGGAACTTTTGGCTGTATGTTGATGTTTGTAGACTGCTAATTTGCTTTGTTACAGGTGGGAATTTGGAGGAACTGCTCTTGATCGCTCCAAGGGAAATAAAAGAAACTGGTAATTTTGTATGGTACTATGACAAACTCATGTCTCATTTCAGTTAGTTTTTTTGACCAAGCAAATAGAGGCTTCCTTTTTTAGGATCCTTGTCTGGGAAGATGGGTTCTGTGATTTTAATGAATGCGAACAAAGGAGAAACGGATGCTTGAACGGCAGGTTTGGAGCTGACGTATTCTTCAAAATGTCTCATGAAGTTTACAATTATGGAGAGGGGTGAGAGTTGACATTGCTCCACCTTTACATTTTCTTGCCAAAAGAAGATTTATTATCTTTTCCTCTATTTTTCAAAAAGTAGCATTACAAAATTCACGTGAAAGGAAGAGGGACAAAATAATCCATCATTTGATATGTATATCTGCAGACTACTGGGAAAAGTGGCCGCAGATAATAGTCATAAATGGGTTTACTGTGATACTCACAATGAGTGTGAACCTAGCTACATTGCTTCATGGAATGCTTCAATCGAGCCAGTAAGAGAAGTTGATGTTAAATGAAATGATTGTAAACTAAATAGTTCTTTCACATTTTGTCCCTCTATTTTACATCTTAATGGTTGACTTTTTTGTTGTAATTCTGATCTTGATATTTGACAGCAACCAAGGGCGTGGGGGTTTCAGTTCAATTCAGGTATTCAGGTTGGTAAATTGATTGATAAACATGTTGAAGAAATAGAAGTGCTAATAACTGAGACTTTTATCAAGTTCATATCACTCATGATAACGAAATTATTATTCATTTGGGTAGAGTATTGCGGTAATTGCTGTTAGAGAAGGCGTGGTGCAACTGGGTTCTTTTAACAAGGTATTGCACTTTTCTCCTTCCTAACGTTTCTCTGTTCTTGTAAAATCTGGATCATTATTAATTCATGGGTACTTCAGATTGCAGAGGACCTCAATCTAGTGATCAGCATACAAAGGAAATTCAGCTACCTTCAGAGCACACCAGGTGTGTTTGCTATTCAAAGACCATACTTACCCATCCAACATCCTTACATTGTCAAGCCCAGTTTTCAAATGATCGAAAGCAATGGAATGGCTGTGTCTGCCTACGATATGAGCCAAGTAACCGGAGTCAATAGACTACTTGATGAAAGATCTAACTGTTCTTCCATGATAGCCATCGACTTGGGCTGGAACCCCACTCAGAATGGAACAGCAGGACCACCTCTTTGGTCAGGTCCTCCTCCCTTGCCCAACAACATGTCTTGCAGTCTTGGAGCTCTGCTATCAAAGCTACCCTCTGTAACCCCATCCCATAATTCCACTCAAGTCCCTGATGCAGAGATTCAAAGCACTGGCGAGAGAGTGAAGGTTGAAGACTCTGGATTTTATATTACTGATGATGGTGATCACAAAGGAAAGGTCGGTTCCCTGAGCAAATAGCATTGAGTTGCAAGATTAAGTGGCAGGAACTGTGACCATAATGGCTCTTAATTAGACTAGTTAGTTTGTGAAGAAATGGTTGCTTATTTTCTCCCACTTGGCCACAAATTAGCATTATGTGGTATGTTTGTGGTAGCCGACAATGTATCAATCATAGCGATGCACTATTACTGTTTCTTTCTGCGCATTTATGCTAAGTATCAATGCAATGCAGACATTACCTGTTGCAATTTCATTTCTGTACAATCTTTCACCTTTTTCTATCATGTGAAAAAGACATTGACGCTGCCAAACACCCTGCGACCAAGTTGTTAATAGCGGGCAATAATTGAAAAATTAAAGAAGAAATAATTTCCATTTTCCAATTCCGATTCATAACATTTAAACACTTGTTAATCTCAACTTTTGTAGTCATCATGGAACCTGTTCCGGATTCTGACCGGGACCTAGGTCGGTATGGGTCGGTAAGTAAGAAAGGGACTCGTTGGAGACTTACGGATGAGGTTACGGCAAAGTCAAGGATACTTAGACAGGTCAGCAGAATAATCGCAAAGTATGATCGATATGAGTATTTGAATAAAGATGAAACATGCTTAGTTTATACTGTCAGACCGATTTATATAGATGATATGAGTACTGATTCATTGGATACTTGTCGTTCAGGCCATTTAAGGCTTCAAACGTTAAGATTTGTTATATGTCTGGTCATTAAGACGTGAAACCGTTCACAACCGTTCGTCATAATGGTGCCGGTCGGCCAGTGACCATTTAGAGATCATATTAAGCATGTGTTTAGCTAACTGTTTCCCGTTCAGGCATAAACCGATCAGACCTCAATCGGGTTGACCTAGATTTTTCTAAGCCTATTGTTTCGAAATGGACTTATCTAACAAATGCGCTTGTATAGTCGACTTGTATAAGTTTACGGTAAACTTATTATATCTTAGACTTGAGACAATCTAGAACCTATGACGGAAGCAAGGATGGCCTTAAAGATCATAATACCCGGGCTGGCTAGCGTGGGGGGGTTGGGTACCGTGGCCCTATCCTCTGAAGTGTGGTATTCCATCTTGTGGGCTGGTGTTGAAAACGAAATGAAACAAGACATTGACAATTGAACTCAGCATCAACTTGTTATGGACGACAATTAGTATTTGACCCCTGGTCCCCAACACTACTCTTCTGATTCTTGGATGGTTGGGGGCCTCGTATGTAAGAAAATTACGTATACGAACTCTACTGTACACACAGACGCACTTCGTCCTTAACTCCTTATCAGAAATTCTAGTTAGGACTTAGGTCCGCAAAACTTATTATTAAACTAATAATAGGGTCGTTTTGCAGAGCAATTAATTTTTACATTATCGAGTTATACAAAGTGGCTAATAGATTGGCTATCATTAATAATTACTATCCAAGGATTTGTCAACATCCACTAGGGCAGCAACCACGGGCGAAATTATGCACTTACCTCGAGTATCGAATTCGATTCCTCGAAGTTGTGTGATTGAATATTAGCTTCCATTATATTGTAACATTTGATTAAGAATTTATATTACTACATTAAATAATGTATATATTTATTTTTATATCTCATTTAATATTATTTATTTTATATATATATATTTATTCAATTATATTTTTTAAAAAATATAAATAATATCTATATTCTTTTTAAGAGTGTAAAATAATTTTTATTTTTTAATAAATAATGTCATTTATCACTTATACACTTAGGCCTCTGATTTTTATTATCAAACTACAATTAGTCTCATATTATTTTTTTGTACATTTACACTTTAATTATATCATTTTATTTTAATGTAAAATAATGTGCATCAAAATATATAACATAGGATTAGCCCGAAGTAACAAATAATTAACCCGAATCAATATTGGCCCACCCCAATTGAAAATTGTCACAGCCGCTTGGCCGAAATTAACACCTCTAAAATTATTTGCATAAAATTCAGTTTTTATTTTTCTTCATTTTCGTAATTTTGTTTTAGGCAAAGGCGCAACATACTTGCATTGATGACTAACGCAGTAAACTGTACAACTGAGAAGGGCAACAAAGCATGCATTTGGAGTACATAGAAAGTGAAGAATGGGAGAATTTTTTTTTACAATTTTAGAGTATTATACTACTTCAATAAAATTGTAACATATGATCATTTATAACTAAACTGTCTAGGCTCAATAAAATTAAGTAAGCCTAGATAACTTCATCTCAACTAATTAATCTATATAGACTCAATAAACTCGATGAACTCAATCGACACTTGAGATTCTTATTTAAACACCCTTAATAAAGTAAGTCAATTATATTCACTTTTTCTACTCCTACTTTCACCACCATCTTTGCTCATAAATTAATTAATCAAAATATCTTTACAGGTATTCTACCCTATTTCCATTGAATGGACGCTGGATGATCAATGTGAATCTCTTTGACACCAATTTAGATATAGGATGAAACATAGAAAGTGAAGAATGGGAGAATTTTTTTTACAATTTTAGAGTATTATACTACTTCAATAAAATTGTAACATATGATCATTTATAATAGGCTCAATAAAATTAAGTAAGCCTAGATAACTTCATCTCAACTAATTAATCTATATAGACTCAATAAACTCGATGAACTCAATCGACACTTGAGATTCTTATTTAAACACCCTTAATAGCAGAAGTCAATTATATTCACTTTTTTCTACTCCTACTTTCACCACCATCTTTGCTCATAAATTAATTAATCAAAATATTTTTAAAGGTATTCTACCCTATTTCCATTGAATGGACAGCTGGATGATCAATGTGAATCTCTTTGACGACCACTCCGTTAGATATAGGATGAAGCATAGAAAGTGAAGAATGGGAGAATTTTTTTTTACAATTTTAGAGTATTATACTACTTCAATAAAATTGTAACATATGATCATTTATAACTAAACTGTTCAGGCTCAATAAAATTAAGTAAGCCTAGATAACTTCATCTCAACTAATTAATCTATATAGACTCAATAAACTCGATGAACTCAATCGACACTTGAGATTCTTATTTAAACACCCTTAATAGCAGAAGTCAATTATATTCATTTTTTTCTACTCCTACTTTCATCACCATCTTTGTTTATAAATTAATTAATCAAAATATCTTTACAGGTATTCTACCCTATTTCCATTGAATGGACGGCTGGATGATCAATGTGAATCTCTTTGACGACCACTCCGTTAGATATAGGATGAAACATAGAAAGTGAAGAATGGGAGAATTTTTTTTTACAATTTTAGAGTATTATACTACTTCAATAAAATTGTAACATATGATCATTTATAACTAAACTGTCTAGGCTCAATAAAATTAAGTAAGCCTATATAACTTCATCTCAACTAATTAATCTATATAGACTCAATAAACTCGATGAACTCAATCGACACTTGAGATTCTTATTTAAACACCCTTAATAGCAGAAGTCAATTATATTCACTTTTTTCTACTCCTACTTTCACCACCATCTTTGCTCATAAATTAATTAATCAAAATATCTTTACAGGTATTCTACCCTATTTCCATTGAATGGACGGCTGGATGATCAATGTGAATCTCTTTGACGACCACTCCGTTAGATATAGGATGAAACATAGAAAGTGAAGAATGGGAGAATTTTTTTTTTACAATTTTAGAGTATTATACTACTTCAATAAAATTGTAACATATGATCATTTATAACTAAACTGTCTAGGCTCAATAAAATTAAGTAAGCCTAGATAACTTCATCTCAACTAATTAATCTATATAGACTCAATAAACTCAATGAACTCAATCGACACTTGAGATTCTTATTTAAACACCCTTAATAACAGAAATCAATTATATTCACTTTTTTCTACTCCTACTTTCACCACCGTCTTTGCTCATAAATTAATTAATCAAATTATTTTTACAGGTATTCTACCCTATCTCCATTGAATGGACAGCTGGATGATCAATGTGAATTTCTTTGACGACCACTCCGTTAGATATAGGATGAAACAATAATCATATAAGCGACGATTAAAATTTAAATATTTTAAAATCAAATATAGACAAATTTAAACTTACCCGGAGTATTACTCCAAGAATATTTTAGATTTTTCCGAATAATGGATACTGTAAGGACATAGAAAGTTAGAAACTAACGTGTATAAAAAAGTCTATTCTAGCATTGCTAAATGGTCGCAGAATCCACTGAAGTTGGAAACTAACAATAATCTATATATGTTCGTGGATTGAAATTTGAATATAATACATCACCAAACATAAATAGAGCGCTATGCACGTAGTCAATATCTGACTGAAATTTGACAAACCATTAACTGTTGGTATCCAAACATTTATGCTTCTATGTTTTTGGCCGTACAACGAAAGCAAGGAAAAGAGTATCAACTTGGTCATCATCTGCTTCAGCATGTACACATTCGTTTAAGCAAAGTTTATCTTGTTCCAACCTGCAAACGCCGAGCCGGGTTTAGCTGGAGTTCTCTTCATTGCCTTCACTCCAAATGGGTTATCCTTGCTCTGCAATAGACAGAAATTCAGATAATCAGAGGCCACAGAGTCAACCAAAAAAAATAATGAAAATGTTGAGTGAGAATGCAAAGGTACGTCACCAATGGGAAATTCAGTATTTTAACGATGCCAAGTGTAGTCCAGTTTGTTATACATTCAAATAACAAGATTAATAGCTGGTCATAGACTTACCATTAGACAGGTGCCTGCGTAAATGTTACAGATGGGATAGTCATGTGGACAGCAACTTAAGTGATCTTCACAGCAGGTGGCAGCCTCAAGAGGACAGCATCCCCACTCAAAGCAAGAATTTCCAAACTCGAAAACACAACAGCAAGTAGTGCTCTCAGCACAGCTGTAGTAATTATCACAAACAGATGGTGGCTTCACAGGTGAAGGGGGAGATGGTCCAGGGTTTGGGGGATTTTGACCCTTCTTTATGGGATAAGAGGACTGAATTGCAATTCCACACTTGCCCGCTGTGCTTGTGGCCACATTACGTTCCATTCTGATATAGCCTGCCTCTCCCCAGCTCTTACCCCATGAATTCTTCACAATCCAATAATCAACACCATGTTCTGTACCATACCCAACAGCCGTAACACCATGGTCTAACGCTGTCCCACAATTTCCCGTAAATATACCCTAACAAAATTGAGACAAATAGAATATACACTAAATAAGGAAGTTAAGCCAGGCAGCAGCAAGAAGATATTATCTAAGGTAAAGAAAGTCCAGCAAATAAGCTTTCACAAATGGCCTCGGAAAATTTTTGTGATCTCATCAATAGGTGATATAATAACAAATACTTGAGATATCGAATTCTTTTAATGATGTGCTAACAAATGATTAGATGTTAATGTAATTTACACTTGAAAATTAAACTCAATTCACAATGTATATCATTAGATATAATGCATGCATTGATACACTACTAATTTTGACTCTTTCCCCTCTCTACTACTATACCGTAGGCACCTTTACTCCCCAAGTAAAATTGATTAAGAAACTTACTGATACATATAACTGGAATTCCCTGCCACCTGCTTCAATGGCAACGCTCACTGGCTGATTTGCAACAGCCTTTTTCAAGGCTAACTCATCATTGGCAGGAACATCTTCGTAGTCATCAATTGTAACAACTTTAGCATTTTTCTGCAGACAAGGCAAAAAAAATTTTTTTAAAAAGAATAAGTATTGGAGTGGTAACTATCACAAGCATTTATTATTTCATCAAATATCAAGACTAACCCTGTATTGATCACATCTGCCATCAACACCACGATAGGGGTAATCCTTTTCGGTGTCAATGCCACCATTGTTGATGATGAACTCAAAGGCGTAGTCCATAAGTCCGCCATCGCATCCTGCATTAATTGTTCTGTCACAGTCCACAAGTTCTTGCTCTGATAAAGAAATTAGATCGCCTGTTACTATCTTATTTATCCCTTCTACCGCAGCGATTGTTGAGAATGCCCAGCAGCTCCCTTCATTGAAGAAAACCAGACAATGAGTTTATAAACCATACCTCAACATATACAAAGTCTGCCAAAACATTAAGTGGTAGAAAATTAGTAAAAGGAATGAAGATGCAGGGCAGGTATAATCATCAGGACATAATTTTTTAAAAATTTTATTAACACTTAAATTTTGGTTTTTTATGCTATAATTATTTTCGGTATTTAATTTTGTCACATAATAATAATTATTTTACACTCCATAAAAATTATTTTGGTTTTGTCACATAACTATTTTACTTTAATAGTTTAGACTCGATCCCTATAAGACAAGAACTGTCCTGCAGCTCCTGCTACTACTCAAGTAAACTTACAAATGAAGAATCTGTCTAAAAGTGCAAGTCATGGTGAGAGATTCTAGTGTAAATTTAGTGAAGATTATATTTATTTAATACACATCATTATCAAATTTTTTTTGACGATCACATCATTATCATTAATATAAAATATTAACACATAATTAATACACTAGTAAAAATATTTATTTAATAAATGCTGATAATGTATCAATACTTTATCAATACTTTATTTATTTAGTACACTCAAATTAAATATATTTAAAATCTCATTGTCATCATTGTAAAAAAAATTAAATATATTGAATTTATTAATAAAAATCTTAAGCAGAATAGTAGGGCTTTGACCTTATAGGTATAAGAGTTTTTTTAAGAAGTATCCGTTAATTAATTCAAAATAAGAAATTTTATATAAAAAATAGAATTTTTTAATTTTTAACTTATTAAATACTTTATTTTTCTTATAAAACTTTTTATTTTTAATCTCAAAGGACACTTGTTAAATTAACTCTAAATATAATAAGAAATAGGTTTATCTAACAAATAGTGTTAGGATAGTTGTTAATGATTACAAAATAAAAAATTTAAAATAAGAAAGTAAAGCTTTATCAACTTCAAATATACTAAATACTTTATTTTCATCTAAAACATCTTATTTTAACTCTTAACAAATGTCCCAAGAAAAAATATAAATTATAAAACTGAACTTATCAATAATTGACATATTATATTATTTTTAATATAAAATAATTATATAATACAAAAACCCATGCAAAATTCAAATGTTAATTAATCTAAAAATAATATTATATTTTTTATAATTTTTTTAATAATCTTATTAATATTAAATAAAAAAATATTAAATAAAAATTAAATATATTTAATATTTTGAAAAATATAAAAATATTTAATACTTTTTTATTTAATAATTAAAATATTAATAAAAATAAATAAATAAGAAGGTAGAAATTTCTCTTAATCTAATCTACAATCTACAACTATTTCTTGACCTATAAATGCACTTGATAACAAAGCCCAAAGAATATAACATAATAAAGACATAGTATTTACCGCAATTTCCTTGGTCTTTGACTTGGACGACGGCACCTTCCTTCCTCCAATCAACGGATTCCGGCAATTTGTCGCCGACACGTGGAGCATAACGATTGCTCCTAGTCTTAACCTTGGCCATCCTCCTATTGGGATCAATCCTGGTTCCCAGGTACTTAGCCCTGTACTCCTCGGTGGTGAGATCGGCGAACCGGTTCAACCCCACCTTGTATGTCCGGTTCAGGGTATTGTGCTCGTCGATGAACCGGAGGTTGTCCTTAAAGATCTCGAATCTCTTCTCCTTCTCGCCCAGGGCGTTGTAGACCTTGCAATGCTTCACAAGCCACTGTTCGTATATAGTCATTACCTCCTCGTCACTCCTCCACGCCGACTTGTCCGCGTGGGTTCTGTCGTATGAGATGATCGACATGTCCAAGGCAGATGACACCGTCAAGACCATGAACACGATGACCATCATGGCCATGGCCATTGCCAATGCCGATCTATTTGAACCCATTATCTTTAGATATTTTGGGAAGGAAACTTGGAAGAAGAGAAAGGACTAAGAAAAAGGTAAGGTGCTGGGAGAAAGGTGCAGTGAAGGTGGACCTTATAAATTCACAACTGCAGAAGGATGGGAACTTGACTCTTTTTACAATATCTTCGGATAATAGGTAATGCGAAGAAATAGAAAAGATTAAAATAATTTTTTATATTTAAAAATTTTAAAATGTATAAAAACTGAAATATATGAAAAAAAAAATTAAATATTTAATTTTTATTTCATTCAAAATTTTGAATTATTATTCGTTTTATTAATAAATCTTTCAAATTTAATCCATGTTTCATTCTTTTTTTTTTTTATTTATCCCACTTATTTTATTTCATTTTAATAATAAAAAAATACTCAAACATAATGTTAAAATAAATAAAATGTAATGAATGAAAATGGATGAATGGAAAAAATAAAAAATAATATAAAAAATATGGACAAGGAACGGAGATCAATGACAATGCAAAACAAAAAATATAGGATTTTGATCATGTGTAACTTTGTTAAAAAATTAGAATATTTAATGTTTCTTAAATAATTATAATTAATAAATAAAATATATATATATATTTATATATTTAGAATATTTAATGTTTCTTATTTTTAATAAAATAATTATTATTAATAAAAATAGATCTAACGATATATCGAAAAAAATATATATATATATATATATATATTATAATACGTAAAAGTGTGAGAATAAATAAAGTAACGTATGTTAGTACGACAAATTTCGTCAATAAAATAAATAAAAAGGTAAGGCAATGCTAATAAAATTAAAAACTTGTGAAATAAGCTTAAGCGGTTGGGTAATAATAAATGAGCATGTAATGTCTAGATACTTGTATAGTCACGTGTTCAAATTTTGACTACATTAATTTTTTAAGATCAAATTACAAAGAATATTTTAATGAATCATTTAATTTTAATGCAGATAGTTTATCTTAGATAATGCTAATAAAATTAAGAACTTTAATTTAATAAAGTAGTATTCAAATGAAATTGAGATACTCATATATTTGAGTTACAAATTAAGATATAATGTTATTAAAAAATTAAATTAAATTAATACTATTAAAATAATTCATATAAATTTAAAATTCGTTTAAAATTGGTATGCATGCTTGGATAATGTTATTAAAACAAAAATTAAAAAAAAATACTATTAAATTTGTTTGTATAAATTTATTATTCAATTGAAATTGAGATATTCATATACTTGAATTATAAATAGAATGAAACAAAAGAATTTGCAACATCATAAAAAGAGAAAAAGAAAGAGCTTACACAAATCTCGTCACGTTTTTTATATGTAACAACATGTTTCTCATATAAAAAATGAAAGGTAACTCATTCACAATTGATTTGTAGCATTTTTTAAAAATATTTTTTGTACTCTTTTTCATATATTATCTTTGTATTCTTAGAAACTTAAATGCGTGCAATAATAAATTATAGGTATTGATTATAATAGTTAGTTAATTAAAAATAATTTATTATAGGCATATTAAAATTACAAATTAACATCTCTCAGTATTTGTGTATTCAAAATTTTTCTTTTACTACTTACTTCATAAATATTTTTTATTTAATGATCAATAATTTTTGTTGCAGGATTTACCTACAATACCGATTTTGACACAAGATTACATACCATGTTTGGATTATAATACAATTAAATAAAGAAGGCAATCATTGAGATACTAGAGCCTAGAGGTAAATAATTTTATTAGTTGAACATATGTCATGTGTTTGTATTATGTTATTTTGCTTATGTGTGTTGAAACTGATTTATATTTACAATTAATTTGTAGTGTTTCTTTTTTATAAATATTTTTCTCACATAAAAAAATGAAATGTAACTCATATTCACAATTGATTTGTAGTATTTTTTTTACTAATATTTTTTGTACTTTTTTTCATATATTATCTTTGTATTCTTAGAAATTGAAATGCATTATCAAAATTTATTAAAATGCGTGCAATAATAAATTATGGGTATTGGTTATAATAGTTAGTTAATTAAAAATAATTTATTGTAGGCATATTAAAAGTACAAATTAACATCTTTAAGTATTTGTGTATTAAAAAATTTTCTTTTACCACTTGCTCTATAAATATTTTTTATTTAATGATCAATAATTTTTGTTGCAGGATTTACCTACAATACAGATTTTGACACAAGATTTACATACCATGTTTGGATTATAATGCAATTAAATAAAGAAAACATTGAGATGCTAGAGCCTAGAGGTAAATATGTTTATTAGTTGAACATGTGTCATGTGTTTGTATTATGTTATTTTGCTTATGTGTGCCGAAATTTATTTATATTCACAATTGATCTGTAGTGTTCCTTTCTTATAGATATTTCTCATATTTAAGATTAACATCAACAAATTGAATTTAATAAGAGAAAATATAAAACAAAGTATGATAATGCTATTTAAGAAATTCATATAAATTTAGGATCTAGATGATTGAGAAACAAAAATAAAATAATTATATATATATATATATATATATATATATATATATATATATATATATATATATATGTATGTATGTATATGAGATATATCTAGTGAGAAAAGTTTTTATTGTGAGAAGAAAATCTTGATTATACTGTTATACATGAATGGTCGAAATTAAAAATTACTTAAAGGTCATGCGACAATTTAAAAAATCACATACATTTATGTTCTAATCTTGACCATTTATGTAAGATTCAATGGCCAATATTTACTCCTTTTACCTCTTACAAAATATATATATATATATAGAGAGAGAGAAGAGTGATCAATTTACATCAATATTTACACTCATTTTCTCGTTAGTTCTACTTTCATCAATAATTATTTCATTAAAGATAATCATTAGATGAAAGTGGAGATAAAAATATAAGAAAATATATATATATATATATATATATATATATATATATATATATATATATATATTAATCAAGGTCAATGCTAGAAAAATTAAAATTAGCAATAAGTACTTAAATTTAATAAGTAATAAGAAATAAAGTAGGATTGTGTTAGTAAATAGATTTTTTATAAATTTAGGATTGGATTAAGATAGGAAAGTCAATAAATAATAAGAAGATAAGAAAAGAAAATATAAGCCCAAAAATTAAATAAACAAAATGTAATTAATTAATGACAATATTAACAAAATTAATATTAGCCTTAAGAATTTAAATTTAATAAGAAAAAATAAAAAATTAAGTAGAATAATGCTATTGAAATTATTTATAAATTTAGGATTTGATTGAGAGTAGTATACTTGTATTATTATGCTATAAATTAAATAAAATATGAGCATTCACAACATTTTATATTAGAGAAAAAGTAAATATCTTAATTGAATCTTAAAAAAATCTTTTTTATTAAACTATAGATAAGTAATATATAACTCTATTCATATAAATTGTATTCACAATGAATATATAGTGCTCCTTTCTTATAAATAATTTCTTATAGTTAAGTTGTATGCAATTATTTCTCACAACATCACCACGTGAGTTGAAGCTCACCGGCAGTCTTCAAAGTTTGTCAATTGCAAGTAATTACGTTTATTGCATGAGAATGATGATAAATATTATTTTGTGATCTGTTGAGTAAATAAGAAAATTTAATGTAATACTTAATTTATAAGTCTCTCTCATTTAATAGGTTAGTTTTTTTTTTTTGTTGTTGAATTCTTCTTATGAATTTAAGTTATAATAATTAATACTTTTATTCAAAGTTAGACTATGAAAATAGCTAATTGCATATAGGCTGGATTAAGATACAATATATTTTTGTAATTGTTGTATTAAATATTAATAAATGAGTAAAATCATTATAAAAAAACAGTTATTACTAGATTAATATTGATAAAGTGAAATTATCATAAACATAAACTCTTAGAGAAAATAACAATATTATGTCCCATATTAAATAAATAATAAAATTTAAAATGATACTTAAACTATGGACTCACTTAAACAATATATTAGTCTTTTAGTTTTGATTCATATCGTGTATTAAAGTTGTCACAAATATCAGCAGAGTAGAAACTGATTTGCGATTTAGGGGCGTGTCAAGTCTTCTCTCTCCCGTGAATGTCAACTTTATATTATGTTTGGATTATAAGTAATTGAGGGAAATAAAAAAAATAAGAAGAATAAAAATAATTTTTTTTGATTAAAAATTTTAAAATGTATAAAAACAGAATAAAACACATAAAGAATTATTTCTCTCATCTTCTTCTTAAATATTTAATTTTTGTCTCTCTAAAATTGAAGTGGAATTAGAGAAATATTCTGTTCCGTTCCATTAATGAATTTTCTAAACAAAGAAGAAATGGGAATCTATGCTATTTCTTTCTTTTTTTTGATTATTCCTTATCTATTTCGTTCTGTTTCATTAATTAAAAAAATATCCAAATAAAAGATTAGACTAAGTATTTTTTCTTAAATAAATTCTGAAATAGGTAGGATAATTGTATGCTTTGAATCAATTAGTATTATTTTGCCCTCCTTCGCTGACCATGTGACTGCACTCCGATCCCATCGCATCCTCTAAATTCCAAAATTACATCTCTTTTATATTCATGCATGTCTGTTATTAAAAAATAAAAAAATAATGCCTCATGAACATCAATATTAAGTACATTATCTTCCATTTGTATGATGTTATAGAATTAAAGTATAGGTATATAGTGTAAAAAATAAGATAAGAATAATTATAATTTTATGATAAAAATTATATAAATATTAAGTGATGTATATATAAATATATATGAAAATTACTATTCTTTCAAAATCCATATTTAATTATTTTAAAAAATATCCATTTCTATCACATTATTAATTTTTTAAATTTATATATAAATATATTAATACCTTTTAACTAAATTCAAACATTATAATTCATGTTTACTATTTCCATGAGTAGTTTTTTTTATTTGGCAATATATCATCATATTTTTTATAATTTTTTTACAGACCAATAATTCAAACGAATCAAGGAATCACCTGTATATTTAATTTAAAATTTTCATTTGATATTTTAATTATACAGGCTGTGTCCACGTGTTTAGGATTTCTAGAAAAATTCAGTTGAGTTAGTAGGAAAATTTTTTGCATTAAATAAAAAGATGAAATTTGTTAAGAGTCTATTATGTCACACGATAAACAAATAAGAAAGCTAAATATAAGGGTTTAAGATAATTATTAAGGAATTTAAAATAAGAGATTTTATATAAAAATTATATTTTTTTAATTTTTAATACATTAAATATTAATTTTTTATAAGAAAAATTATATTTTAGATATTTAACAAGTGTCTTTAAGATTTTTTTTAACAAAACTTATATGCTAATGTAGTTTTATTATACACTCCTAGGGATTGCACCCATTAGGGCGGGGTGGAGAATATTTGCCCGCTCTTTGTCTCTGCCTCTTTAGTTTCCCTTATTCCAACCCTTGATTCTTGTTTAGGGGAAAAATCCTGCTCGCTTTTCGTCCTTGCTTCTTCAATTTCTCCCATTTCAACCCCAGATTCTTGTTTGGGTGAAAAATTCTTCTTGTCCCCATTCCCCGCAAGGAGGCGGGGACTCTTGAAATTATTTTAAAAAATAAAAAAATAATAAAAATGAAAAGGAAAATATAAAAAAATTATAAATAGTTTCAATTTAAATTTATAATATCAACAAATTACAAATTACCTAGTGACATTTTTTACTTTTTTAAATTTTAAATTAATATAAATATATATATATATATTAATACATATATATGATATAATCATTAATAATAATTTAATAATTTCTCGAATGTAGGGATCTATGAAGCAGAAGATATGATATCCATCTCCGTCCTTGTAACGTTTTATTTTAATTTTATAAAAGTAATTATTACTCAAGTATATATATATTCATAAAACAGTTAAGATATTTTACATGCATAGTATAGTCATTAGTAATATTTTATAACCAAAAGGGGTAAACTCTTAAAAAGTTAGTAGTTAATACATACATCCTATAATTTTAAGTAACACTTCTAAAACCAGATAGCATCTACTATCACAAAAAAATTAGGCTCACTTAGGCCTAAATATGGTGCTAGAAAAAAACTTGAAGTACATGAAAGGCTACATTTATACATATTTACAAAACTACTAATCGAATATTAGTATTATCAAGCAAACATCCCCCAGCGAGAAGGAGGAAACACAGTCTCCCAACTCTGGCCTGTATACTTGCTCAACATGAAGGTCAATTATGAATATCAAAGTCGACATTGTCTAAAATATTACGCTAAATAAGTAAAATATAACTCAATAGAGGTATAAAAACAATAATACTTTTTAACTAATGATATCTCAATCGTCACATTTACAGAAAACAATTTTATTACTTTTTTTTTCTCAAATTTCCATTATGTTATAATATAAAATTCATAAATCTTTCTAAAAAACAGTTTGTATCAAAGAAATTAAATAAAAATTAACATCAATATTAAATAATCATAAATTAAAGAACTGTGCTTTTTTTTTTTAAATCTCATGGAAAAATAATTTTTCTCATCCCTTTTTAATTTTACCATCAATTCAAGATTTTAATCCCAAATTATTCATTCTTAATTTTTAATGTGCACGTCACATTGTATGAGCTCATATCTACTTAAGGCGTTCCTTAAGAATTTCTCCTCATTGCCATAAGCACTTTTTGTGCATTTGACCTTAGTACATAGGGATGTTAATTTCTTATCTTTCATTCATTATAGAAAACAACTTAATTTTTCATTGGTTTCTCATAAGAACCCGATACATGATATTTAAAGAAGTATCAAAATTATAAGAGCTGGTTGGTCTCTCGACAATGTACACCACACAAGAAATATGCCACCACAATTTAGTTTAATTTCAAAAGAAATACAAAGGTTGTTCATGCATTAAAAGACTTAATGTAAACTAATTTGGAAAGAGATAATTCAGTCAACTCAAATAAAATCAATAGAGGAAGAATAAGAAAGAATTAGAAACAAAATCAGTAGCGGGTCAAATCCTCATTCAATTTATTTCCTTCAAAAACAAACATAAATTCATACTCAAATTAAAATTTGAAAGAAATCACAGAGTCATACCATTTCATAATAAAGATTGTAATAGAATATATAAACAAGCTAATTATTATAAAGGATCAAATGAAAATCTTTTCAAGGAAATTGCGAGGTGCTGACAGCATAAAAAAAATATCCATTTGCTCACCCAAGGTTCTCAATTTTATGCTAGGTAGTAGAAAAATGCATAATTCTATGAAAAATTTAAGCCCAAAATCTTTTTGTTTTGTGCCTAGACGGCTACAACAAACAAAAACTTCATTTTCTACCTCTATTTCTTTATCATCTAAGGCTCCAAATCACTCACCAACCCTTAGGCTCAAGGAAACAAAAGTTTGCATGTCCTACAAATTCAACTCAAACCAAGAAAACGAGATACAAATTCACAAAAAAAAAATAAAAACTTGATCAAAGATTTAACCAAAGAATCTGAGATTAAAACAAGAAGAAAAGAGAGAAAAAAAAGAAGGTTTTTCGATCCCCTACCAGATCAAGAAAATAAAACTTTTCTGCAAAACGATACTATCTTTTTCATTGAAGCTCTTTCTGCTACTTTGTTAAAAGAGGAAGTCTTTCTTTTATAGATGCTCAGGTAGTTAAAATATCTCCTTGCTACATTCAACATTTTCTATTTTATTTTTATCATTATTCGTATCGTAGCAAATTCTCTTGCATTATCTTACATTATTTTATTGTTATGTCTATCATCATCTATTCTAGATGATCTTTTTATGTTTCTTTGATTCACCATTTCATATTTATTATTATTATTATTATTATTATTATTATTATTATTATTATTATTATTATTATTATTATTATTATCACTTCATTATTTTAATTATATTATATTATATATATATATATATATATATATATCTACGTGAAATATTTTTTAAAAAATGAGGGATTAAGTAAGAAAATAAATATCTTACATTAGAATAATATGTTATGTACAAAAATAATGTTATAATAAAGCAATATATAATATATATATACCCATTGTTATTATATATTATATATATATATATTATATATATATATTATATATTATATATTATTTGTACGTCTTACAAAAAATTTGTCCTCAAAATTATTTATTAGTTCTGGATACTTTTGTTTAAAATCTTTTTCCGTTTCTCACGTAGCATTTCTACTTGGATGCCACAAAACTTTGACTATAAGAATATTTCTATTTCTCTGTAGATTTTATCTCTGTACCTCATACAATTTTCCTATGATGTGTGAATAATCGAACAATACCATCATGAAGGTTTAGTTATGAGGTAAAACAATTTGATAAGCAATGGTATCGACTCTGTTGAGGATTTGGAATGGTCTAATATATCTGGGGCTCAATTTCTTTATTTTTAAAGACCTGTCAATCCCAGTTGTTAGGGTAACTCGAAAGAATACATGTTCTCCTTCTTGAAATTCTAAAAGTTTTTTTCTTTTGTCAGCATAACTTTTCTGTCTGCTTTGACCTGCTAACATTTTATCACTGATTAATTTTATTTATTCCGAGGTTTGTTGTACTATATCATGTGCTAATAAATTT
Source organism: Ormosia emarginata (assembly GCA_029884605.1). NCBI lineage: Eukaryota > Viridiplantae > Streptophyta > Magnoliopsida > Fabales > Fabaceae > Ormosia > Ormosia emarginata. The sequence goes on from JAQQTP010000082.1 coordinate 72,931,341, forward strand.
CTTTCTCCAGTCTCAAACCAACATAAAGGAGATCGACATTTTTTCCTTATGCTTTCAATTCATACCAACACCTTTGGAATGATGACTATTATAAGCAAATTCTATCAATGGTAGGTAGGTAAACTCTTAAAATTTAGCCCTGATGTATTCTAAAGTTTAAATTGTTATTTATTTAACCGGTTTAAATTAAAGGATAGCTTTGACCACATACATTCCCAAAATCTAGAGATAAATCTTGGGTCTCTATCTGACACTATAGTAGTTAGTACACCATGAAGTCTCATAATTTCCTTAATATACACTTGGGCTAACTTATTTAGTGGATAATTAATTATAATGGGTAGAAAATGTGTTGACTTAGTCAATCTATCTACAATTACTCATATAGCATCATGTCCTAAATTGCTTCTTGGTAAACCCACAACAAAGTCAATAGAAATACTATCTCATTTCCATTTTGAAATTTCTAAAGGTTGTAACAAACCTGATGATTTTTTATGTTCTATTTTAACTTTCTGATATGTCAGACACTGTGACACATATTTAGCTATTTCAGATTTCATTCCAGGCCACCAAAATTAATTTTTAAGATCCTAATACATTTTATTAATTCCTTGATGAATTGTATATTTACTCTTATGAGCTTCTTCTAAGATTTCTTTCTTTAAATTCAAATTGTTAGGTACACACAACCTATTTTGGTACATAACCACTTCATCATCTATTAATTTAAAATCTGAATATTTTCCCTTAGGTATCTCTTCTTTAAGAGCTTGCAAAAATTAATTTTTTTTTGTGCTTTCTTAATTTTTGCCTTTAGATCACAAGTAACTTGTAAAACATTTAAACAAATTTTATTTGGTTCAAAAGTCACTGAGAAATTTAAACTTTTCTATCAAAACAATTTCCTAAACCATCATGTATGACAAATAGAGGGATTTTTTGCTTAGAGCATCAGTTATAATATTTGCTTTTCTTGAATGATATTTAATTTCCACATCATAATCTTTAAGAAATTCAATCCACCTTCTTTGCCTTATGTTCAATTCATTTTGATAAAAAATATATTTTAAGCTCTTATGATCAGTGTACACCTTAAATTTGACCACATACAAATAATATCTCTAATTTTTCAGAGCAAAAACTACTGCTACTAATTTTAGATCATAGGTTGAGTAACTTTCATCATGAGGCCTAAGTTGTCTAGAGGCATAGGCTACTACTTTCCCTTCTTACATTAGTACATATTCTAATCCTTTTTTAGAAGCATCACTGTAAATCACAAAATGTCCTAAAGAATCATGAATTATTAAGATGGGAGTAGTAGTGAGTCTCTTCTTTAATTCCTAAAAACTTTCTTCACAATCTTTTATCCATACAAATGGAGTTTCTTTTCTAGTTAATCTAGTCAATGCCATAGCTATATGAGAAAAATCCTTTTATGAACCTACGATAGTATCCTGCTAAGCCCAAGAAACTCTTTATTTCAGTTATTGTCTTTGGTTGCTCCCAATGTATGACTTCTTCTACTTTACTATGATCCATTGCAACTCCTTCTTTGTTTACTACATGTCCTAGAAATTTAATTTCTTTCATTCAAAATTCACATTTTTCCTATTTTGTATGTAATTATTTTTCTTTTAAAATTCCTAGCACTATTTTCAAGTGAATTGCATGTTCATCATCTGCTTTTTAATAAATTAGAACATCATCAATGATAACTACCACAAGTTTATCCAGATATGGTCTAAACATCCTATTCATATAATTCATAAATACAACTGGTGCATTAGTTAGACCAAATGATATTACCAAATATTCATAGTGCCCGTATCTAGTTCTGAAAGTTGTCTTAGGAATATATTCTCATTTTACCCTAATTTGATGGTATCCTGATCTTAGATTTATTTTTGAGAAAACTGCAGCTCCACGCACTTAATCTAACAAATCATCTATTTTAGGAAGTGGATATTTATTCTTAATAATTACCTTATTTAATTGTTTATAATTTATGCACAGCCTAAGACTATATTCATTCTATTTCACTAAAAGTACTAGAGCTCCTCAAGGTGATACACTAGGCATTATAAATTATTTTTCCAATAACTCCTCAATTTGCTTTTTGAGTTCACTCAATTGAAATGGGTCTTACACCTGGCATCAGTTCAATGAAAAATTCAATTTCTCTTTCTGGAGGCAAATTGGATATATCTGAAGGGAAAACTTCAGGATAATCTTTGACTACAGGGATAGTGTTCAAATCCAGCTCACTCTTTGTTTCAGAAGAAAACAAGAGAATGTATCATTGTACTCCTTTCATTATACCCCTACTAACTTGAATGGTAGATAAATGGGTAGATTGAGATTTTTCTTTGTTAGAGTCTAAGGGAAAAGAAACAGATTTATCAAGGCAGCTCAATATCACACGGTTAGAGAATAATCAATCCATTCCTAGGATGATATCAAGCTTTTGTAAAGGCATACAATTAAATTTGCAACAAAAAGTTTATTTTCAACAATAATAGGACAATTTAGGCATGATGAAAGGTTTAGACTCGATTTCCAGTATGAGTGGTTACTATTAGATTATAAGACAATTCTGTCATAGGTAATTCTAGATTTTTCACACAATCATTAGATATAAAGGAGTGAGTGGCTCCTGAATCATATAATACAATTAAAAGAGTATTGTTTATGAAGTAATAACCTTGTATCAGATTTGGAGATTGATATGCTTCGTGACTACTAAGGGCAAAGACTCTTCCCGGATCTTATGCCTTCGTCGCAGGATTTTTCTTTTTATCGAATCTGCAATCCTTTGATATATGTTCAGGTTTTCCGCAAGTGTAACACACAAGCTGCCAAAATAGACAAAGCTTGTTTTCATGTGCCTTTTCACACTTCAGACAATTTACTTCAAGCTGAACCTGTTTTCCCTTATCTACGTTGGGTCTGAACTTATTATTTCTGGCTCTTTTCCTATCATCCTCCCGTTTACGCTTAAGTTGGAATTGTTTCTCTTTTTCAGCTTTATACTCAAGAAGATCTTTTTCTATGATTATACACTTATTAACCGGTGTAGAGTATTGTTTAATTTCTAACTTACTTATCTCCTTTTTAATTTTAGGCCTCAATCCAAATTCAAATTTTGTAGCCTTTCATTCTTCATTGTGTTGGAGCTGAAGATAAAAGGAAAATTTTGTCAACTCTTCAAAATTCGCTACGTATTGCCCGACCGTCATATTCTTTTGTCGCAACTGTAGAAACTCTAACTCTTTCTCACTTCTAACAATAGCAGAAAAATATTTATCCAGAAAGGTGGTTTGGGAAATTTCCCAAGTAATAAATGCATCTGGGGTCTCCAAAAGTCTTCTAGTTTCACGCCACCAGTGTTCAGCCTCTCCAGATAGCATATATGTGGCAAAAGTCACTTTTTGGGCGTTAGTACACCCTAGAGCAGTAAAAATCTTTTCTAATTCCATGAGCCAATTTTTTGCGATAACTGGGTCATATTCTCCTTTAAAAGTTAGCGGATTTGCTTTTTAGAATTCAGACAGTCCTTGAAAATTTAGATTTATCGTAGGAGCGCCTGGTTTCAGACCTCTTTGTTCTTGCATATGTTGAAAAAAAATTGTCATAGTTATCTATTCTCGCATTGCTGCAACTATCTCAGCGAGAGTATCCATCATCCTTTCTACCCTATCTTCTAGATGGGGATTTGTGTTATTCCTTCTGTGAGGCATCTTCTTCCTGCAATTACTTTCTTATTAGTCAAAAAGTAATAATGGTTCCCAAACCACTTTGCTTAGAATTCGGCTTTGATACCAAACTGTAACGTCCTATTTTAATTTTATAGAAGTAATTATTACTCAAGTATGTATGTGTGTATATATATATATATATATATATATATATATATATATATATATATATATATATATATATATATATATATATGAGGAGGATCAATTTCAATGTGTAAGTCTTTTTTAACTTACACTCATTTTTAACTGTTAGATCCACTTTCATCTAATGGTTACTTTTAATGAAATAATCTCAACCATTAGATGAAAGTGGATCTCATGGTTGAAAATGAGTGTAAGTCAAAAAAGACTTACACTGGTGTAAACCGATACCTCTATATATATATATATATAGGGCATATCTAGTGAGAGGAGTTTTTATTGTGAGAGGGTGAGAGGAGTAAATCTTGATCATACAACCATACATGGATGGTCAAGATTAAAAGTTACTTGAAAGTCATAAAAACTTAAAAAGTCACATACATTTATGTTCTAATCTTGACTATTTATGTAAGATCCAATGATCAATATTTACTCCTCTACCTCTTACAATATATATCACCAAATAAGATATATATATATATATATATATATATCCATGATATTTTACATGCATAGTATCGTCATTAGTAATATTTTACAACCAAAAGAGGTAAACCCCTAAAAAGTTGGTAGTTAGTACATACATCATATAATTTTAAGTAACACTTCTAAAACTAGATAACACCTACTATCACAAAAAGATAAGCTCACTTAGGCCTAAATATGGTGCTAAAAAAACTTGAAGTACATGAAGTGCTACATTTATATATATTTACAAAACTACTAATTGAATATTAGTATTATCAAGTAAACATCCCCCAGCAAGAAGGAGAAAACATAGTCTCCCAACTTCGACCTGTATACTTTCTCAACACGAAGGTCGATTATGAATCTTAAAGTCAGCATTGTCTGAAATATCACGCCAAATAAGTGAGATATAACTCAGTAGAGGTATGAAAAACAATAATACTTTTTAACTAATGATATCTCAGCTGTCACATGTACGGAAAACAATTTTATTACTTCTTTTTTTTTTCTCAAATTTCCATTATGTTATAATCTAAAATTCATAAATCTCTCTAAAAAATAGTTTGTATCAAAGAAATTAAATAAAAATTAACACCAATATTAAATAATCATAAATTAAAGAACTGTGCATTTTTTCTGAAATCTCATGGAAAATAACTTTTCTCATCCCTTTTAATTCTCGTACCATCAATTCAGGATTTTAATATCAAATTATTCATTCTTAATTTTTCATATGCACATCACATTGTATGAGCTCATATCTACTCAGGGCGTCCCCTATGAATTTCTCCTCATGGCCATAAGTACTTTTTGCACATTTGACCTTAGTACATAGGGATGTTAATTTCTTATCTTTCCTTCATTATAGAAAACAACTTATTTTTTCATTGGTTTCTCATAAGAACCCAATACATGATATTTAAAGAAGTATCAAAATTATAAGAGTTGGTTGGTCTCTTGGCAATGTGCACCATGCAGAAAATAGGCAACCACAATTTAGTTTAATTTCAAAGGAAATACAAATGTTAGTTTATGCATCAAAAGACTTAATGTAAACTGATTTGGAAAGAGATAATTCAGCCAACTCTGATAAAACCAGTAGAGGAAGAATAGGAAAGAATTGCAAACAAAATCAGTAGAGGGTCAAATCCTCATTCAATTTATTTCCTTCAAAAACAAACATAAATCCATACTCAAATTAAAATTTGAAAGAAATCACATTGTCATACCATTTCATAATAAAGATTGTAGTATAGTATATAAACAAGCTAATTATTATAAAGGATCAAATGAAAATCTTTTCAAGGAAATTACAAGGTGCTGACAGCAAAAACAAAAACTCTATTTGCTCACCCAGAGTTCTCAGTTTTATGCTAAGTAGTAGAAAAATGCATAATTCCATAAAAAAAAATTTAAGTTTAAAATCTTTTTGTGCCTAGACGGCTACAATAAACAAGAACCTCATTTCCTACCCCTATTTCTTTATCATATAAGGCTCCAAACCACTCATCAACCCTTAGACTCAAGGAAACGAAATTTTGCTTATCCTACAAAATCAACTCCAACCAAGAAAATGAGATACAAATTCAGAGAAGAAAAAATAAAAACTTGATTAAAGATTTAACCAAAGAATCTAAGATTATAACAGGAAGAAAAGAGAGAGAAAAAAAAGAAAATTTTTCGATCCACTACCAAATCAAGAAAATGAAACTTTTCTACAAAACAATATTGTATTTTTCGTTGAAGCACTTTCTGCTACTTTGTTAAAAGTGGAAGTCTTTCTTTTATAGATGTTCAGGTGATTAAAATATCTCATTGCTACATTGTTTCACATGTTACATTCAACATTTTCTATTTTATTTTTATTATTATCCGTATCTTGGATAGATTCTCTTGTATTATCTTATATTATTTTATTGTTATATCTATCATCATCTATTCCGGATGATCTTTTCATGTTTCTTTGATTCACCATTTCATTTTTTATTATTATTATTATTATTCATTATTTTATTTTAATAATATATATATATATATATTACTTTATTATTATAATAACGTTATTTTTGTACATAACATATTATTCTAATGTAAGATATTTATTTTCTTACTTAATCCCTCATTTTTTAAAAAAATATTTTACGTAGATATATATATATATTTATTTATATCCATTATTATTATTATTATTATTATTATTATTATTATTATTATTATTATTATTATTATTATTATTATTATTATTATTATTAAGGATGTTACAATCCTCATATTTGCTTCAAGAGTATTTTTATCCACATCTCTGTCTCCGCAGCTAAAACTTCTCTAAATTCAAGTCTCAAAATTAAACAATTTCTGCAAAAATCCCTAAATGCAGGAAGATTTTACTATCCCAACATTTTTCCTCTAATATGTTAGCCTTTGGAGAATGGCTTTCTTCAATAACTTGAGATCTAACTTACAAGTTATAATAATGACACTCTAGCATTAGAAAATGAAAATTTTATATCATATTAATATATAAGCTTAATAAATTCATTAATTAAAGAAAGAATATAGTAAACGCTTTTTAAATATTTTATTTTTATTTTTTTAATATTTTATATTTAAAAAATTATAATGATGTTAGGACTTATGATAATTTATTTAAAATGTATAACATTTTTCTTTCAAAACACGTGCATTCTCAAACTCCCAGTAACAATTTTTTTAAAAGACTTGTAATTGAACTTCATTTATGTGAGAAAATGAAGATATATTTTATACGAAAAGGTTAAAAAAAAATAAACAATATTATCTATCATTATCTAACACAAATAATTTTTTTATAAATATTTGTGAATAATACTACTTCAATTTCAATTAGTTTAAAAGTTATTGTATGTATTTTTTATAAGATAAGTTTTTTTGAACTGTTTTATAAGATAAGTTTTATAATATTTGGTTTGAAATAATACATTAAATTATAACATTATATTTAAATAACAGATAATACGGTAACATAAAGGGAATGAGGAGAAGGTAAACAAATTTTCATGTTTAGGAGTTTAAAAATTGATAGGAATGGAAAGAAATTTACAGGGATCAATTCTCCCTCTACTTCTCAAAAGTTCACTTTTTGCTCATCCCAAAATTGAGATAGAATCAAGAGAAATAAAATTTTAATAGAATTAAAAAGAATAATATTCAGTTCCATCCCTTTATGATATAATTCATGTAACTTTTAAACATGGATAATGGAGTTTCAATTTTGTTCTTTTATTAATTTTTTAAAACAAAAACTGATTTTTTTTTCTATTTCTTTCTTTCCTTTTTTGGTCCATCATCACTTGTTCTATTATAAAAAAAAAAAAATTAGACATAGTATAAATTTTCCACTTCAACTTTAAATGCTAAGGTCACAGGTTAACTTTATATATTCCTACCAACCTTTTAATATTTTGATATAATTCTAAAGGAATACTATATATAAAATTATAATATACTGTAGTATAAAAGTCTTTTATCCTATCAATCAACCATGTATTGTCATGTTATTATAAATATTTAACTCTTATAACTACCTCAAAAGTTATATATATAATATTATATGATTAGTTAATAGTGTAAAAAATTTTACACTAATAATGTATCAAAATTAAATTTATTTATTAATACATAAATGTGATTCTTTTTATTAATTTTGATCTAATTCAATTTTTTTAAATATTTTGTAGCATGGTTGATCTTTAACAAATCACACCTTTAATTAGTTACTAGTGGCATATGAAATGCTTTATTAATTTTGCATCAAGTTGGTTTTACTTTTTTACATGTTGTGATTTTTTTTTTCGTTATTTATTTATTTGTTTTTCTACATGACTCTCCTTGAAAATATATGTTCATTTGTCACTCACTTTAATTTTAAGAACTCGAATTGCATGGCATTACAATGGGACGTATATATATTGAAACTTCTTTGTGTCCATTTTTTTTTTCATTAGATAGTGGATCTTTGGAAAATTTTTTAGATTTTATTTGTTAATTAATTCACATATTTAGACTCACTCACATACATCAACACACACACACACTATATTAAGAGAGGCGAAGACCACATTAAACTTTGCTCGAATGACACAAATGAGTGAAAGTGAGATTTGATCTTAAAACTTCATAATCAATTATAGAATTTTTTATCACATCTTCCCACTCATTTATGTCTATTATTTTTTTATTTTAATAACTTTTTATTAAATGAACTAATTTAAACTATTAACTCAAAACAAATTAAAGATTATTTAATAAAAAATTATTAAAAAATGACAATAAATATAAAAGAATAACTATACATACTTTTCATTAAAATGAAAGGGAATGCGAGGCCTATCCGTCATTCTATTGGCTGTTAGAAACTGAGTTTTCAGGTTATATGGGTGTCAAAACAAACACTGCTACCTGAATTTATGCCCATTAGCATGGGTGTTGATATTGCTTGCAAAATATTTTGTTGCAAGTAAAATATGGGGCATCAAAGATTTTGCAAGCAAAATATGGGGCATCTGTTCTTTGATGCAGTGCATATTACAGCAGCATATATAATTTCATCAACATTGGTGTATTATTTATGACATTTGGCTAATTCTTCAACAAGATTGGCAAGCGCATTAATTTGCATCATATCCTTGGTCAAACGAACTCTCGTGCAGATATAGAATTTGACTACTGTGATTATTTGAAAATTAAAAATTTAATATTGCAATATAAATTTGAATCCATGATTTAAAAAGTATGTGAATTTTGATCTCGAATTAAAAATGATATTGTGATTTCTTTACATTATTTTCGTCATTTATCGAATATTTATGCAGCACTTATTGTTATTCTTATTATTATGTTATATAATATCCTTTAAATTTCAGAATATACTAAAATATTCTTATACTGGTTGAAATCTATTGAGTGTTTCAGATATACTATTTCTAACAAAAAAAAATATGATAAATATGTTTTTGTTATTTATTTTTCTAGATATTTTTGCTGAATGAAATCAAGCCTTAGGCCCAAAAATTAAAAGCCTTCAAACCGGCAAATATTGTGGGCTTCACTGATTCACGTATCGTATTTGTCTATTACTCTATTTTAATAGGCCAATTCTTTTTTTGGCTAGTTTCAGCTTCTAACATGAGCACAATTTATCCAAGTGTTGTTGACCAAATTTTTTTGTTTTAAGTGCCTGTTTCGCTTACCTACATGAGTAAAATTGCTTTTTAACACTCAAATGGTTGACAAAAAAAAATAGCATACTCTAAATTTTTACTCAATTATAAATAGTCATCTTAAACTTTTAATTCTTTTAATTTAATCCTTAAATTACACTAATTTTTATAATTAGTCTTTCGTAGTTTGTTCAATCTAAGTTGATAGACTAACAGATCATTGTGTCATGAGAAATTCTAAAATAATTTCAGAGTAGTACTCTAGACATATTTATAATTGTTTATATTTAATTTAATAACATTCTTTTAATCAAACAACATGTACGATTATAAAGTATCACATGTTACAATTTGAATGGAGTAATGTGACAAGAACTTCTAGTGCATCACATATAAACACATGAGTTATTAATGATTTATTTGCGGAATTGTTCACTACCAATGTTGGTGCAAATTGCCTCTAACTCTGCATTGTCTCTCTCCAGTCCCGCCATTCTGGCCTTAAGATCTTGGATCTGAGCTTCAAGGACGACGTTGACCTCTTCAGACTTGACCTATTCTCTCTCGAGTTTGGACTTGGTGTCGGCTAACTTCTTTTTAAAGTCTTACACCTTTGACTCAATTTCCTCTTTGTCCACGAGGGCCAATTTAAGCTTCCAAGTTCCCTCCACCTTGACCACCTTTAGCCACTTGACTGCCTTCCTCTCAACCTCCCCCACGGTCCTCTCAAGACAACGGGCTTTAGCAGCGGCCTAGAATGCGAAGGTCTGAAACCTTGACAAAGTCTTTGGCGCACTCCTCTGGGGTCTGCGTGCCATGTGATTAGGGGCATTGGATCCTCCCTTTTCACTTTACCCCCCTCCGTTGCCACCCTATTTCCGTGAGCTTTCGTTGTTGTCCCCTTGGCCGCCTTTTCTCTTCCTCCCCTGAAGAGGTTGTGTAGGAGAATCTGCTTGATCAAGAGCTACCTCTATAATGGGATCACGGGCAGTGGAAGACAGGGCGATGTGTGCTGGAGTGTTGGAAGGTTGGACCCCCTTTTTCTTGCCATGAAAGCTTGAAAGGAGCTAATAGCTGACCCAGACGTCATGCTTTCTGCAACAAAATATGAAAAGCAAACAAGTGTGAAACAATTGAAAAGAAAGCATTGAAAGTGAAAGGTAAAAGTGAACTACATAGTACGGCCTGACCTACCCAATATAACCCCAACAATTTCATTATCAGGGATTTCCATAAAATTCTTGCACAGAATTAACCCAGCTTCTCGAGCCCATAGGTTTATGAATTCGATGCACTCTGTGTCATCTTGGTTAAGATCGTGCATTTCCTTTTCAATCAACCCAAGAAGGGTGCTCCATGTCTGGGTTGTCTAGTACAAATGGAATATTGAATCCCCATTAGGGGTGTTTAGCATCGCCATTAACTTGAAGAACTTCTCTTTGAAGTCCTTGAAGCTATCCTGGAAGACCTCAAACACTTTTCGTCTGGACCGTGGGTGATGATGGGGGCAAGCAACAGAGGTCCCTCAACAACTGGCCTCCTCTACATCTCTGCTCTTTTCCTTGCCATGGAACTCCTTGAAACACCCACAGAGGCTGGTAAATATTGTCAAAATCAAGAAAATCAGTCTACAGATTCAGACATGAAGAGACAAACTACGAAGGGAAATAGTAGTAGTCAACATCCACAACCACCTACCTCTCCAAAACTACAACCTTCATGCCCTCAGAAGCCTAAGCCTCAATTAGACACCTCTGCCGCATATGACGCGATAGAGAGGGTGTGCCACAAAGCGAAATCACAAAATTAACTTAAAAATGCATGTATTCTTACTCACTTCACTAAAACATGAAAGGGAATACCCCAACGCAAAAACCCTCTATCTTAAGGATGAAGGAAACAACAAAAATAGAGGTTAGAAGGTAACGTACCTTAAAAAGGTAAAGGAGACAAGTGACGAAAGGAAATGAAACTGAAGGAAATCTATTGTTAATCGCTCGAAACTGCACTGTCACGCCTTGAGAAGTCACTAGAAATTGCCTCAACACACCGGAAAATGAATAGGAACAGTAAAAGTATGAAGAAGACGTCTCCAACCCTTATTTATTGAGGCAAGATGGTTAGGGGGCAATTTTGTCCTCATGCTTTGGATTTCAAAAGTTACTCATCATGGTGCTCAGAACCCTAACCACGTCTACCCAGTCAGAACGCACAACGTGGATTTCAAAGCAGTTTGCAGAAAACTAAACGTCACGCAATCCCTGTAATTAAGTATAGATTTTTTCTACAGATCCCAGAATGTCCACTTATGGTCAATTGACGCATGGACCCTGTCTGAACTATGACACATCCACAAATGTCAAATGACTTGGTAGATTAAAATTCTTAACCTTATGAGCAGTTAGGACCACGACTTCCAATAAAAGCACGGATCCCGTCACCCGAGGTATTAAGACTTACCTTACTACTTCGTTATATTAGTCAAGCACCAAGCTGGGGGCAACACGAAAAGACTAACTCTATTTCTATTCGATGAGCATTAGACTCATCCTAGAAGAAAAAGAAAAAGAAAGCAGAAAATGGAAATGAAAAATAGAAGATACAAGATTTTAAAAAAAGACTTTTATTCATTCACATTCCATACATCGTCAGTTCTAACAAAAAGAAATACATAGACTACTTTAAGTCAAGAATGTCCACTAGAAAAATCTATAAAGGAAGTCAGACAAAGGCAGTGATGATGACGATGACCACAGACTATGACCACCTCCAAGGTTTTTCCAGAAAATCAGCACTTATCTTTTTCTTGGGTAGCCAACAGGAGAATGTTTCACCCCAAGTTGCTCTAAGAGATTGTTCCATCCTCCTGCATATCCAACTGCACTTCGGAGTAACCAAGTGTTTCCAAAACTGTTGGGAAATGAGGAGGACAGAAAATAGGATATCTTCATGCTTCACAAGAACTATAGCAGAAATGATGAACCTTCTAGCAAGAGCGAAAATAATGCACACTCTGGCGTACATCGGGAGAGAAAGACTTTTGCTACCCAGATGTATGTTGAACCAGCAGCATAGGGTAGTTACTTGGTTCTCACCAAGCCATTATGCCGAGAAAGAAATGCCTCCATTGGAAACACCAGCAGCAATAGAGGAAATACCTTTAAAGATATTGGAAAGAGTAGGAAGATGGTTTCAGATAAGAACATAACCCTCAACATGTTGGCAAGAAATAAGAGGGAGATCATTTTATGCAAAAAGGTCACTCTCGAACACGATTAGAGAACAGACGAAATGTTAACCTCAATGCAAACATTCTTTATTTATAGAAGGAATGAAGCATTCTGATTGGCCCCTGAAAAGGCAAACTGACCGTACATTTGAGGTCATATTTTAATGTTCTCTCTCTATGATTAGTTATGAGAGCAACAGACAATTAGGAAACAACATAAAATTGCTCTCCTTCTTTAAATGACATTTAATCCCCAACAAAGTCAAAGTGACAATTCTCCAAGTGAGCTCCGACTGCTACAAGCTATAGAGAAAAAGCTGCAAGCAAGGACAACAAATACTTGTGAACTACACATGGGGGAAACCTATGACGTACCCCAGATAAAGAAGCTGATGACGTGAGCGAAGCGATCCCATATGGATCTCGGCCTTACTCATTGACTTGGGCGCATATTATAATGTATCACCGACCTCGGCCCTTTGGAGAGCATTGTGAGATCCGGCATTGACTATGGCTTGGATTCCTTTGTCCACTGTGTGTCGTGTACTCTTATCAAACTCAAATATCTTGACACTCAGTTTTCCCATCTAAGCGCTAAGTTGGGGACAACTATTATCACATTTAGTGGACCAACCTTGTACGTGTACCATTGGAATCTACCATGAACACCATAGCTAAGCACTGGACACTGTCAAGACCTCGGTACCACATATATCAAACTGTGACATTGGGCAAGTGCATCAGGATCGTGAGATTTGCACAGAAGATAAATCTCAAAATATCTATAACTGTCAATCACGATCCTACGAAATTATAACTCTCATAACTGTCTTAAAACTATTCCTGATTACAATATTAATGTTTTGATCTTACAGAGATTTCTTGCTACAATTAAAGGATACCAAACCCTAATTGCACTCTATAAATATTAGGCTCAATTATCTTCTACAAGTAACTTATTACTTTTTAGCATAAATCATCCTTGTACATAGCCTAACTAGAGCGTTGAAGTCTCTTTACAGGTACCAACTCCTCTCGTTTCAACACACTCTACTCCTACGTAAGGAAGAAACCACCGTATACGTACTTATCTCAGGTACGTCTCAGTATTTATTACTGAACACAATTATAAAGATTTTTATCACATTTTTTCACTCGTTTATATCTATTATCTATCTTATTTTATTAACTTTTTATTGAATTAATTAATTTAAACTATTGATTCAAAATAAATTAAAAGTTATTTAATAAAAAATTTATAAAATAAAAATGTTAATAAACAAAAAAAAGTAACAGTATACACTTTTCATTACAATGAAAGGGTATGCGAGGCCTATCCGTCATTCTATTGGTTGTTAGAAACTGAGCTCAAAACAAACACTGCCAGCTGAATTTATGCCCATTAGCATGGGTGTTGATATTGCTGCAAAATATGGGGCATCTGTTCTTTGATGCAGTGCATATTACAGCAGCATATATAAGAATATTTCTAACTCTTCTTAAATAATTATTTTAATAATTATTTTACTTATTAAATAAAAAATATTAAATATTTTTTATATTTTTAAATTATTAATTTAATATTTTTTATTAAATATTAAAAAAATATTATAAAAATATTTTAAGATGATATAACAAAACCCCAAGTATAACTTCATCAACCTTGATGTATTATTTATGACATTTGGCTTATTCTTCAACAAGATTGGCAAGCGCATTAATTTGCATCATATCCTTGGTCAGGCGAACTCTTGTGCAGATATAGAATTTGACCACTGTGATTATTTGAAAAAAAAAATAATATTGCAATAAAAACTTGAATCGATGATTTAAAAAATATTTGAATTTTGAATGACGTCTCGAATTAAAAAAGCTATTGTGATTTCTTTACATTATTTTAGTCGTATATAATTAGTCTTTGTAAGTTTATTAAATTTAGAGTAAATATATATTTTAATCTTTAAATATTTTATGACATAATACTTAAATTCTTAAAAAAAAACATATTTTAATCTTTAAACTAAAAGATTTAAAAGTTTAAAATAATTATTTGTAACTGAATGAAAATTTAAGATAATGTGATGTTATTTTTTCTTATTAAAATAAAAAACCTCAAACGGGATTCCTTTCATATGTGATTGTCAGATTGTGTTTGGTTATTGTGCCTCCTGGTGTAAAAAAACCAATTATGAGGGTTGGAATTGATTATAAGTGAAGTAAGATTTTCTTACTTCTGTGGTGAATGGAATTTATTTTACGTGTGGGGCTTAAATTTTTTTAAAAATATACCTATTATTATATTTCTAAAGTGATTCAACTTAACAATTCGAACAAATTGATTCTTCTAAACTAATTATTGAAATATTATTTCTAAACATAATAAATCTTTTTTAACATCAATTCTTTCAATATTAGATTATTTCTAAAATTCATTCAACTAAAATTTAAACCAAAATTAGCCTAATTTGACTAAAGGTTTCGACCAGCCCGTTTAACATATAAACATAGTGTAAGACGCCATTAAAAGGCAATTTTTGGAAGTTCATTGTGGGCAACTGGCCCTGCTACAATAGCGTAGTTAGTGTTTGGAGTAGAGATAACAAAATCGATAAGAATTGAATAATTAGTAAATTAATTATCTAATTAGTTATTTAATTAGTTATGTTTCATTTAGTTTGTTAATGAAGCCATTTGCGAGGTTTCTCACGATTTAGTTTGACTCATTGCTAACTTTATTTCTGACAATTAGTCTATTTTTTTTAGTCACATACATAAACTAACAAAAATAAAAAATTATAAATAACAATTTATATTTAAACTAATTTTTCTTTAGGAACTTAAAAAATTTAATACTTTAACATTTTATTAAATTAAATAAATACTTTAAAAGAAATTATGATTAACAAGCATCAAAACTTAAAAAGGTATTATTTCTCTCATTTTTAAATATCTATAGTTTAAAGTAATGCATAAGATTTAAGAAAGTTATTAAATAATCTTAATTTCAAAAAAATATAAAAATATTTGATTAAATTATCCTTTATTAAAATACTCAAATTATTATTACTTAACTAATGCTTTCTCTTATTCTAAGTTCGAAAAATATGATTAATACTTTCTTATTTTTTTTAAGTGATAGATAACTTGAAATAAAATATTTTTTTAAAAAACGACATATATTTTTAAATGGAAAGAATAAAACTAATATTTTACATCATTATATAATTTAAATTTATATTTTTGTATTAAAATATTTATATAAACTAGCTAGTAGCATGTGCATTACACGAGATTTTTTAAAAAAATTAATTTGTGTTTAGAATATATTTTATAAATTTTATTTTTAACATGTTATACATATGTAATATATTATAAATTTAAACTATTTAAATTGTTACCAATTTATTTTAAAGTAATAAAAAAAGATAAAAAAATAGTAATTATGTGTTGGATATCTTCCTAAGAATTTTGAGACTTGATTGAGAATAAAATTAAGGAGATTAAAATCTCTCTTGATTGATGAGACATTTAAAAGATAAATGAAGATATTGGGGGAAGAAAAAAAGAAAGAGAAGTAAGAAATTAATCTTCAACGAGAGAAGGACACATGAGATGAGATATATGTAGACACTTTATAAGGTCAGTAAGTTCAAATAATTTTATACTCTCAAGAGAGCATATTTAAATTTGTTATATAAAAGTGAATGAATATGTTAATTATATATTTTATATTTTTATTATGTGAAAAGAATATAAAGATTTTTTAAATTTTGATTTTTTTATAAATTATCATCACAAATTTTAAAATTTTTTTAATTAATTTTTAAATTTTAATTAATATCTTAATAAATACTTATATTTAATTTAAATTTATTAATTTATTAACGATAATATTACATTATATTATTTTATTTATATTAATATTAATTAAAAATTATTTATTAATATGTTTATTAAAATATAATTTTAAATATATTTTATTCTTTACAAAATAAATAAGATATTATTACACAATATCATTGTTAATGAATTAACATATTTAAATTAAATAAAAGAATTTATTAGGATACTAATTAAAATTTAAAAATTAATTAGTTTTTTTTAAAAATTCATAATAATAATTTATAAAAAAATCAAAGTTTAAAGAGATTATATACTTTTTTTCTTTTATTAATATATGTACATAATATTATTCAATTTAAAACAAAATTACTATAAATCAATATAACCAAAACATAAAAATGATTCTTGCAAAAATAAAAAAAAGAAACATTAAAATTATAACTGACGAACTTGTAATTTAAGTGACATTAGTCAAAGACTTGAATGTAATAAAAGATGTGGGAAGTTGTGTTATTGTCCAACAGGACACTTATCTTATTTTCCTACCCATATGTGCCTGTGTTTTTCAATGTAATAAAAATAAAAAGGTAATGATATAGTTATTTATGTGTTTGGTTGTTTATAAAACTTCTTAGAACACATAATATATGATTAATATAAGTAAGCATCAGATTTTAGGGCAAAAAACAAAAAGTAAAGAGAAGTTGGAAGCACAAGATGAGGAGTTTGTTTGTTGCTCCTCCTCCTCCTCCTCCCTCTCTTCAGTCCTTCCAACTCTGAACCTGATTTTCACGTGATTCTGACCTATGCGCTCAGACAGCTGCTCCTACATATTTTTTGTCACGTACCGCTTGCTTTAATGTAAAAGCCTATTCCTTTACCTTGTAACGTAGCGTATGAAATGGACAAATCTATACTTAAATTTCTGAACAGAGGAAACAGATACAGAGCATAGAAAAAAAAAAAAAAAGCAAATGGCCATTCAAAAAAGAAAGAGAACATCACTTGTTTGTTGCACCTAAATTTGTTCTCCTTGTTGAACTGAGGTTTCTTCAAGAATGCAGAAGAGAAAGCAGTTGGGCATTCATCCACAGTTGCAGTTGGTGTTACTGCTACTCGTGTCAAATGCATGTGTCTCCCTATCATCATCTCCTTCTCTCTCATCAGTGTCACCACCACCCGATGCTCGCGCTCTACTCGCATTCAAATCCAAAGCTGATCTCAACAACCATCTCCACTTCTCTCCCAACTCTTCCACCCTCAGTTTCTGCTACTGGCAAGGCATCCAATGCAACGCACACAAAGTAGTGCGCCTCGTTCTCCAAGGCTTAGATCTCGGCGGTGTTTTCGCTCCCAACACACTTTCCCATCTCGACCAGCTTCGCGTCCTTAGTTTGCAGAACAATTCCCTCACCGGACCCATACCTGACCTTACCGGTCTCTTCAACCTCAAAAGCCTCTTCCTTGACAACAACCACTTCACCGGTTCTCTTCCTCCTTCACTCTTTTCCCTTCACCGGCTTCGAACCGTAGATTTCTCCCACAACAATCTTTCTGGACCCATCTCGACCTGGTTCACCAAGCTAGACCGGCTCTACTACCTCGGTTTGAGCTGGAACCGGTTCAATGGAACCGTCCCACCTCTCAACCAGTCTTCTCTCCGAACCTTCGACGTCTCCGGCAACAACCTCACCGGCGCCATTCCGGTAACCCCCACATTGTTCCGTTTTGACTCCTCCTCCTTCTCTTCAAACCCGGGTCTCTGCGGTGAAATCATCCACAAAGAATGCCACCCCACCGCACCTTTCTTCGGACCCACAACATCAACCGTGTCAGCATCGCCGCCGACAGTGGCGCTCGGCCAGAGCGCGCAAGTCCACGGCGTTAACGGCTTAATCCGGCAGCCCTACGAGAAAAAGCACGACCGGAGAGCAGTGATTATCGGGTTCTCAACGGGAATCTTTGTTCTGATCGGTTCACTAGTGTGCTTCCTGGTAATCCTGAAGAAACAGAGAAACAAGAAGGGAGCTTCGGATTCAGCATATATGGCTTCGGATGCAGCGGCTACTGCAGAAGCTGCGGCGGTGGTGCAAATGGAGCAGGAGAAGGAGTTGGAGGAGAAGGTGAAGAGGGTGCAGGTGGCGAAAAGTGGGAGTTTGGTATTCTGTGCGGGTGAGGCGCAAGTGTATACGCTGGACCAGTTGATGAAGGGCTCTGCGGAGCTTTTGGGGAGAGGGTCTTTGGGGACAACGTACAAGGCGGTGCTGGATAACCGTCTGATCGTGACTGTGAAGCGCCTTGATGCTGGGAAAGTGGCTATGCACGCAAGCAAGGAAGTGTTCGAGCGACACATGGAATCAGTGGGTGGTCTTCGCCATCCCAATTTGGTTCCCCTTAGGGCTTATTTTCAGGCCAAGGAAGAGAGGCTCATTATCTATGACTACGAACCCAATGGCAGTCTCTTCTCCCTCATTCACGGTACCTACTATTTAAGCTTTCTTTCTCTGATTCTATTACTACATTTCATTTCTGGTTTTGTTGTTCATTTGGTTTGGTTTCACTCACTGAGTTAACACCGCGATAAGAACGATTCAATACAACTCGCTGCTGGCACTCGGTCTACTGTATCACTTTAAACTTACTTGAAGTTTCATAATAATAAAGTGCATTTCATTGATATAAACAAAATAGTATAATAATGACTGAAATGGCTAATGACTAGAAGACACGATATTTGGTGCGTGGAAAATCTTTTGAAATTCTCTTTTTTTCATGTGGTTGTATTCTTAGATTTGATTGCATTTGAGCTTTTTCAACCAGCACCGTGAATCTTGCTGCTGACCACTGTCTAGTGATCACTAGTGACTGACCTAGGAATTGCTATTGTAGATTAGTTAATTATTTTAAGATGAGATGGCGAATTAAACAAAACATCAGTCTAATCTTATTGAATTTGTCTGGTCCGTGTCGTATAGCGAGCTGTTTTCTAGCACTAGTTCTTTCTTTTTTCCTATATATCTTTTTCGATCCAATCCAAACAGGCAGATGCCATTAGTTGATGAATGATTTTTCAAAGCACCAGCAAATAGCAATGGTGTTTTATTTTTACATCATTTTTGGACTTTAGCCATTGCCAATTGGGAGCTGAAATAGCTGTTAATTAATTACATTGCCAGACACCGCTGAATTCGGATCTGATAGATTGCTCTGGAAGGTAACAATGGGCATTACTACTAGGTGGGGTGGTGATAGTACGAGCATTGATAAGTCATTAAAATCTGTGTAGTCGTTGGATTGGAGCAGTATCCTGAGTCCTGATTGAGGAGTTTTAAATCCACTGCACTGCACCATTTTGGCAGGGCGCAGGAGGTGGAACCCAGGGTGCTTGGTTGATTATAACATGCTAATGGCCTGAATTTAGTCCCTTGTCCTTTTGGGTCCCTACTATCGCTGGTGCATTTGCTACTCATATTGTATTCCTTTATGAATTTTGAGTGCTGTAAAGTAAAGTGATCAAGTGAGGCTCAGGTCTTGGACTTGTAGATCCATGCATACCAAACTGCATTCAATCAACTACCATGAGTCCAAGACCAATATTACTAACTATTTTTAATTTTTCTTTTTTTATTTCCTATTAAGCCGACCCCACGTAGTGGGTTGTTGCTTCTCATTATTCGCTTTTTGATAAATTCTTACATAAATTTAGAATATTTAAATTAGATATACTAAATTAATTATATTATTAATTAATAATATGATTTATAACTCGAGTATTTCAAATTTATCTAAGAATTTCTCATCTCTTTTAGATTCGTACTCATACTATCATTCATACATAATTAACTTATATATTAGTAAAGATAATCTCTTGTTAATTTGGTGCAGGTTCCAGGTCAAGCAAGGCAAGGCCATTGCACTGGACATCGTGCTTAAAAATAGCAGAGGACGTAGCTCAAGGGCTGTCCTACATCCACCAGGCATGGAGACTAGTCCATGGCAATCTCAAGTCCTCCAATGTACTGCTTGGACCCGATTTCGAGGCATGCATCACAGACTACTGCCTGTCCGTGTTGGCCAACCCATCTAGCCTTGATGAAGATGGTGATTCTGCAGCCTACAGAGCTCCAGAGACTCGCATTCCAAATCACCAGCCAACCCCCAAATCCGACGTTTATGCATATGGCATTTTGTTGCTAGAGCTTCTGACGGGGAAATCTCCTTCTGAGCTCCCATTCTTGGTACCTGGTGATATGTTAAGTTGGGTGAGGTCCATCAGGGATGACAATGGGGGAGAAGACAGCAGAATGGACATGCTTCTTCAGGTGGCTACAACTTGTAGCTTGACTTCGCCAGAGCAGAGGCCCACTATGTGGCAGGTCTTGAAGATGTTGCAGGAAATCAAAGAGATTGTACTATTGGAGGATAGTGAATTGAACCTACACACTACTGCCATGCCTTAATTTTCTTTTTCTTTGTCGTTTTGTTTTTTGGTTTAATTACTTTATAAATGTTGGATAGAAAGACAAGAGAGTAGTATTAGTTGGGAAAGAAATTTAAGAAAGAAATAAAAAAATTATACTGTGTTGTATTCCCTAAACTTCACTATCTTGATATTAATTAGACTCTTGGTAGCATGTGGGGTGCAGATAACTTCCTCTTTTTGGGCTTGTATATTGCTGCTAAGGTTATTGTGAAAGTGAAGTCTTTTTCTTTTTTTTTTTAAAGGTATTCGGTAAGTTGGAGTCCAAATCAGCTATGTGTATGGGTTGTTTAGATGAAAGATTGTCTGATTTTCTCATAAATGAGCTTGTGTTGTTTAGCGCTGATCTAGTATAAGTTTCAAGCCTGATTCCATTTAAAAAGCTATCAGTTAAGGTATTGTTTGTGTTTTAGTAGAGTGATTCACCGCTTGCCAATTTCGTCAAAATCAGTCTAATAATCCAGAACTCTAACAAGAGTAAATTCCTATTTCTAAGGTGCCAATTTGGGGGTTTCATTTTTGGTTTAAATTAATGTTACACATCCAATTTTTTTTTTTTTTTTTACAGAATTTAACTAAAATTTATAAAAGATTTAAGGGTTATTGTTAGATTAGTCAAAATATTAGGGATCACTAATTCATCAAAGAGTTAATAACAATGTCAACTTATTTTACAAAAAAAATTATGACAAAAAAAAATTCTGTTTATCTTTTTTTTTTTTGGTTTAGTAGGGAGTGTCCTCTTCTTCTTTTTCGTCTCTCTCTTGTTTTTCTGGTCTCACTTCTTAAATTTTAACTATGGGATTGGGTGTCAATTCAAAAGGAAATGCATTGCATTCTATTCCTTTGGAAGTGGTTTGGTTTTTGGGCTTAACTAAACGATGTAAGTTCCGGAAAAGAAGCCCAACCAATCCCCATCCATTAGTAGTGATATCATATGTTTGTTGGTAAGGAGCCCCGAGCCCAAAAGGGAACCGTAGGCAAGGACGAATTCAGAAAATATTTAATGAAAAAGTTAAAAATTAAGAATCATATTATTAAATATAAAAAAATTAAAATTAATAAATAAAAATATATTCACCTTTAAATTATTTAGTGAGTTAAAATTAAAATATACTTATTTTAAATTAAAGATAAATATATTTTTATTTATTCACTTTAAATGAATATTTTTTTTCAATATATAGAAAATTTATGAATAAAGTGAAAAAAGTAAATAAAATATTTATATTAGATATTAAATGATCACAATAATATTTGTCTTTTACATCGTGATTTATAAGTAAAATTAAGTTTTTATATATATATATATATATATATATATATATATATATATATTACAAAATAGAAGAGAGTGAAATTAAGAGTGAGAGGAAGCTAGTAGATTTATTATATAAAGATTAAAAATTAATAGAAAAATGAGTTAAATTATAATATTAATGTATATAAAATAATTATGAATCATATGTCAAATACATATCAAGTATAAACTTTTTTTTTTAATTTCATTATTTTTATATTTTGTATAATTATACTAATCTCTCTTGAGGTTAGTCTTATCATATTGACACATTTTTTGTTTAAGAAAGTACTCATACTTTTCTTACTTTGTATTTTCAATAGGACTTTATATAATATTTGTACATAAAGTAGAAGATATATATATAATTTTGTAAATAAAGAAAGATATTAGAATGTAATAATAATATATAAAATCAGAAATATATATATAATTTTTAAATAAGAATGTCAATATAATAAGTATTAACTTTATAAAAGATCAATATAATTATCTTTTTATTTTTTTAATAAATTTAATTTAATTATTAATATTTAAAAAAAATTAATGAAAAAGGAGGAGGGCGAGACCCATGCTCACCCCCTTGTATCGTCCTTGATTGTAGGACCAATGGCCACTGCAAAATCTACTAGAATCTTTTGCTTAGTCCATACCACTGCACAACATAAATAATTATTTTTATTTTTTTCTGAACATAATCATCATATATATATAAAATCTTTTGCTTAGTCCATACCACTGCACAACATAAATAATCATTTTTAATATGGGATATAAAAGTTTTATATATATCAAATAGTAAATTATGAGAGTCGATATATATATATATATATATATATATATATATATATATATTATATATATAAGTATCGTTGAGAAAATTGTTTATTGTAAGAAGTAAGGAGAGTGAATATTGATCATTAGATGATAAGATATTTAAAAGTTTTAAACTCAAGTACAGGTTGTTTCAAGTAGTAAATTATCGGGAGTCCGAGGTCGATCCATAGGGAATTGATGAAGAGAAAAATATTTGAGGTAAGGAGAAGATTTGTCACAATACTAAAGATGATATAAGTTGTTCACGAATGAAAAAGATTTGTTTGGGTTAGGAGATCCACTCAAAGACAAGATTATTTCTTTTTATAACTCAATTGAAATCATACATAATGAAGGTTCTAATCGGAAGATTTAACATTCAAAATTCAATTAAGATTATACATATAATCATATTATGGTTCCAATAATTATCTACCAATACTTGTAAATGGTCTCAAGCATCCACTGTGTCAACGTCTTGTCTACAATGAATCAATATTTTTATTATATAAGAAGAGTTTCTAAATTAATCGGAAACAACATATAACACATATAAAGATCATATAAAAATATATCATTTAAACACAAGAAGTAGAATAATCTAACCTTATTTCATTACCAAGAACTTCACTCTTTCACCAAAGCAAGATGAGGATTTAGTTACTCATAGACAAGAAGAAAGAAAGAGAAAAGAAGAAGATGATGAACATAACTTTAATTAAGAACAATAGAAAACTACACAAAAGAAGCAATTAACATACAAACATGAAAATAAAATCTAAACTAACCTAACACCCTTAAATAATCAGCCTTTGCCTCCTTTTATAGAGTTAGAAGAATTCAAAATGCCAAAAGAGATGATAGATGATGAGAACAACATGCCAAAATAGTTGTTTGATGAGTGGATTCTTGTCTCCAAAATGTTTCCCTTCTGAACTCATGACATGCATCATTTTTGAGCCAAGTGATTTTCATGAAAGTTTTAAAAAATTGTCTCAGCTTTCCATAGACACCGAGTTTAGCCAAATCCACCAACCACAGCCTGAGATATGACCCAATTACTGCTCATGGGTCAGACCCAACTTTAACTTCTCTGTTCTGACTTCCAAGCCCAATATCACCTTCAAGGAATCCAAACTGAATTTTGTGTTCTTCATGAAAGTTGTAGATATTGGTCTTAACCTTTCATTATCAAAATTTCAGAATTGTTGAACTCCTATAACCCGAAATATAGCCTAATGAGTGCATTAGAGGACAAGTTGTTAGGTTCAAAACTCTAGAATTTGCTTCAACTCCAATTTGAGTTATCCAAATGTGTGTATCTAGTCTTGAGGCCTCATGAAAGCTGTAAAAATTTGTCTTAGCTTTAAAACAAGACCAAAATCACATCCATCGGATATTTGAAACTCAAATTATAGTCAATTTACTGAAAAATCTAAGTGAGAAGATTGTACAATGAATGAAATATATTGCTATCAATGTGACTCTTGCTATCAAGTGAATAGTTATTAAAGATTTATCTAAACTTTTCAACAAGACCAGAATCATATTAATTAGATAATTGCAACTCAAATTGTGGCCACTTTACTTAAGAATGCAATCACCCAAATTAATGATAATTCAAGCAATAATTTCTTCAATGATCCAATTAAGTTTAATTTCATAAAATGTGACAAAATTAACTTAATTAAGCCAAATTGAACCATAAAAAGCTTAGTGAGAGGATTATAAAATGAATAAAATACATTGTTATCATTAGATCTTACATAAATGATCAAGATTAGAACATAAATGCATATGACTTTTTTAA
Organism: Ormosia emarginata; assembly: GCA_029884605.1. Taxonomy (NCBI): domain Eukaryota; kingdom Viridiplantae; phylum Streptophyta; class Magnoliopsida; order Fabales; family Fabaceae; genus Ormosia; species Ormosia emarginata. The sequence goes on from JAQQTP010000082.1 coordinate 72,956,390, forward strand.
GTGGTCACATGACCTTCAAGTAACTTTTAATCTTGACCATCCATGTATAGTTGTATAGTCAAGATTTACTCATCTCACATTATTACAATAAAAATTTATTTCATTAAATATGTATATATATATATATATATATATATATATATATATATATATATATATATATATATATATACATAATGTAAGTCTTTTTTGACTTACACTTATTTTCAACATGAGATAATCATATTTCATTTATTTTGATGTTAAAAATATTAGACCGTTTAAGTTGATCCTCCCTCTATATATATATATGCACACACAACATAATCATATTTATTTTGATGTTATATTAGACCATTTAAGCCCAATTAACTCAGGTAAACTTGGTTGGTCTTCTCTCAATTAATTAGTCTACATAGGTCCAACAAACTTAATGAACCCAATCGACACCCGAGACTCCTATTTAAACACCTCCTAATAGTAGAAGCTAAACATGTTCACTTTTCTCTACCTATATCTTCATCAACATTGTAACTCCAAGATTAATTAGTTAAAGTACCTTTGCAGGTATTTTATACCGTCTCCAACCAACAGATTGATGGACGATCGACTTGAGACTCTCCAGCGACCACCTCGTTAGGTAGAAGATGAAACATCTAGTACTATTTATGAGAATTTAAAAAAACGATTCTCATTCTCTCTGGCTATAGCAAATATTTATATTATTCATCCTCACAACTCATCGTGGAAAAGTCAAGTTCTACAGTTTTCCTTTCTAATCTTTATTCATTATTAATTTATAATTTATCAATATTTGAATTGCCTTCTTATTTTTATCTATTTATTTTTAATGATATATGCAATTATTCATTATGTCTCCCCATTGATGAGGAAGGCGCAAGTTTTTTAGATGTGTCTTTGACAAACAAAAAGAGCAGGCTTTGAAGAATTTATAAAAAGGTTTCACAGGAACTCTCAGTCGGCCATCTAGAAAACTCGACAGAACTACAGATGATTCGGGACGCATCATGGGATTGCAATCATAACCAGGAATATCAACTTGTGATGTTTTAATATAGGTTATTTGACTTGTTATAGGCTTTTCACTTGACACGGTCAGTTACCTCTACTACATCTACCCCTGAGTAACTCTAATAATCTCACATCATTATCATTAGTTGCCAATTGTGCTCAAAGCCGTTTCTACTCAAGGTTATGAAAAGAAGAAACACAAGCTTTAATCACCATCATTTGCATTCTTCTTTTGATATAAAATTCATTAGCGTAATGTTAATCTTTGCCATCAAACATGCATTTAATTTTCTTTTATTACTATTAAAATGCTCATATTTGCATTACACATGAATAATTTCTAATAAGGTGATATTTATTGGTATGCTTCTACATCCTAGCCAAATTGTAGAAATGGCCTAAGAAACAAATGTTGGTAAATGTAAAATGACTGTAACAGTTCCCAAAATTGCGGCCATTATTTGTATTATATTAATTGGTATTATATTTTATTGCACAATTTATTACCCTTTGGTTATACATGCACAATCTTGAGTCTGCCTCACGGCTTAACCTTAGCCCTTGATTTGCTTTAGTTTGTTCTTGCCCATTCATAGATCATTTGCAATTATTAATGTGTAACTATCATAGTATTAATTATAATTATCAAAGAATTTATAAGATGAGTATAATATGTATTTCAATGTCCTTTGTATTTCTGTTGCATTGAACACTCGTTTTCTTGAAGCAAAGAATTTTTTTTAAAAAATATATATAAAAATTTTCTTAATAATTAATGTGGGTATATATAAGCTACTTGTATATTTTGGATATTGAGAATTTCTGCAAACACATACAAATGAAAGAATTGAACTTGAAAATCCCAAAATCAACTATTCCTTGGAGATCTCGTGCCACATAAGAAATAATAAGAGTCCAAGGCACCTAAAACATTGCTAATAGTCATTTAAAGCTACGATGTTTATAACATTTAAATTGGTGCAATTTTAAATTTCAATTGATCACCATTTAATTAGTTACATTTTTATAATGGACAACCATTACTACATTTTTTTTACCATTTATAACACTGCATTTTATTAGCATCAAATGATACCTTTATTGTCTTTTATTATTGTCATATTATTGTCATAGCATTCTAGGTACTAATCTTCGTGACTATTAACATATATAAGGCTTCACAAGTATTAATTCCTATAATTCCTCATAACACCATGAATTAACATTATTGCTTTACATACAAAATTTAAAATATATTAACCAAGCATTTATTTCGATGAAGGAAATTATTTGTAATATCTTACATAGTATTTATTATGCTAAACAGACAAGCTCAAATAAAAAGACTGGGTTGTCAAGTTCCCAAAAAAAAAAAGGCAAGACTTCACTGGAACACTTTGTAACTTCTTGAGCGTTCGCTATTATCATTTTTGTGTCTAGATTGAAGGAACAGGTCGTAGAATATGTAACTCTAATCATGGAAGAGTTAGACCCGAGAAGACTTGGCTACATCAAGTGTCTAACAAGTCTAAATATGGGGCTGAAGGATCTTCCTACTTGTGGAGTTGAACAAACATTGTCTAATGCCAATTATTCTGCATCAAATAAAAGAAAAGATGATACCTACATGATTACTCTCTCTCTCTCTCTCTCTCTCTCTCTCTCTCTAATTCTAGGGTGGAATATTTGATTTGTTACTTAATCCAACTTGATTCCATTTTAATTGTTTGGCACATGATATGATCTGTCTTATATATTTGGTCATTGCTTGTAATCCAGTGCTAATTGCTTGTCTTATTATCTAGTTTTAGCTTTGCAAACGTGTAATATAGAAAACATTGAGAGAAAGAGAGAGCATTAGATAAAGTTGGTAAAATGAGTTCGACCTGTTGGGTTAACTCACTAACTCATTATTTTTAAGTAGGTTGGGTTCAATGTTTGAACCTATTTTCATTTTTTAACTCGCACAACTCGCCCCGCTTAACCTGCGAATTAAGCGGGGCGGGAGCTGTAACACCCCAAAATTTTCTATCTATTAAAACAGTAATTTTGACAGTTAACAGAATTTCATTGTTTAGTGATTTCTGTGTGCTGTAAAATTATTTTGATTATTTCGTCAGCGTATTTGATCTTTTTAAGTGATTTATTCCGTGTCAGGAAAATAATAATTTTCGTGCTGGAAAAAATCTTTAGATATTTATTTTTCTTGATTGTTAATTATTTTTAACAATCTGACTTGATTTTTATACGTTTTTTAATATTTGTGATTTTTGTGGATGATTATAAATTTTTATATTTATCTCGATTGTTTTTGAGTTTAGGGTTTAGGGTTTTGGGGTGTTTGCCAGGCCCCAGTGGTCCAACGTGGGCCCGGGGTGAGTCGCAAAACGTAAAAAAATTTCTACGCATAAAAAAATTTCTACTGTTTAGATGGAGACATGGGATCTTACTAAACCTGAATCCGGAAACAGTTTTAGAAAATTTTATTGTATTGTATTTTGTACTGTATTTAATTATCGGACGATAAAAATACAGTAAATATATTCTTTTGTGGGGTTTTAGCAGATAAAAATAGAAATTATACTGCTTAAGTCAACAATAGTGGTTATGACAACTTTTGACGAACCAATAGGAAGCAAGTTTAATGCTTTTGACGGACCAATAGGAAGCAAGTCTAATATTGAAGACTTTGATATCAACCGTCAATTTAATCAACGGTGTAAAATTAGTCTAAGAAAATGACTATGACCATTTATAACCATTAGATGAAGAATTAATCAAGGGTGGAGATTTGATCTTATAAAGTAGTTAGGACCATTTGTGACCGTTGGATTTGGATTTAATCAACGGTGGGGATGGATTATTTATAACCATTGGATATGGATTTAATCAATGGTGAAGATTTAGTCTTCTAAAATGGCTATGACTAATTATGACCCTTGGATTGAAAGTAAGAAGGAGTAATCATGACCCTTCATTTTGGAGATGCATCTAATGGCTAGGATTTCAAGGAGGAAAGATCTAATGGTCTAGATTAAGTCTTTTAATCAAAAGTCTACCATAATCCTAACCATTGATTTAATCAATGGCATAGAATGCTTTAGATGATGGCTTGAAAAGATGATCACTTATTGATCACTTATTGAATGCATAATAGAGAGGGGGGACAGTTTTGAGGAGCTTAAGAGCTTAGCAAAGTTTAAGACCACATTATTGCTATCATAATTCATCTTTGTCTTCTCTAAAAGGCCAAGACTTCATCACAAATTTTCTCTCCATCCTCTTCATGGTGATTTCGGCCATGGCACCTAAGAATGCCTTCCATCACTCAAAAATTTTATCCAACCATATTTCTTGAATCCTTACCTTATTCTAAGAACATCTCTAGTTATGAGTTTTCGCAAAAATCAAAAACTTCATCCTTGTTCTTCAAGAGGAATTTCGGCCATACCACCCAAAATCACCATCCAATCTCTTTTAATTTCATCCAACCATAGATCTTGAATCTACATGATATTCTAAGCAACTTTCATGTTGGAGACTTTCTCTAAATCATCTATCTTCAACCTTGTTCTTCAAGCTAAAGATTGAAGCTTTATTGGTGAAGTTTGTTAATCTTCACTTTTCTTTTGATTTTCAAGGTTCAAACCATGATGCACATTCATGGTTTTCTTATTCAAGCTTTATATACTAATAAACTTGTGTTTTGTTTTGTATTTGAGAAGCCCTTGGTGGTGACGGACTTGGAAAAAGAAGCAAAATAAGGAGTTTTTGAGGATCTTCAAGAGATAAGAGGGAGATTCATCTCACCAACCAAGTATGGTGGTGAGAGATTGTCTTATATTTGATGGATGGTGAATCCATGTGAGAATTCATATCAATGGTCATGTAATAATTTGTGGGTGTTTATGTGCTTTGATTATTTGCCTATGCTTGGTATGATTTGCATGATTTATTGCTTTTGATTATGGCATGCTTGTGATATATATTTGAATATGTATATGTATGCCATGATTTGATGATGAAAAGGAAATTGATTTTTGGTTCCAAAGAACCATAGAGGCACACGACCTTAAGGGTGATTTTTGAGTAAAAAGATTCTAAGTGTTTTATTAATCATGAGTTTCAAATAAAAAGAGCAATGAGTTGTTGATTTAATGATTTGCAAAGAAAGTGAAAATGAAAATGAACAAATGAATTGGTTTTTAAAAACATGAGTCTCATGGTTTTTGAAGCAAAGTTTTAATAGTTTTGTTTGTGTAAAATCATATTGACTTAGAAGGAAAAAATGTTTTGATGACTTCAATGGTCATGTCCACGATTTTGAAGGCTTGTAATGCCTTGATTTTATGGAAGGCTTGTAATGCTTTGATTTTATGGAAACAAAGTGGAAATATAGTTTGATTTAGTACAAGGAATTTGGAAAAGGAATCAGAGTATTTTATCACTTGAGAAATGAACTTTCGTATGTAAATGGAAAAGAGAGGTCGCAAGTGTTTGAGCCTCAATTTGTTTTAAAGAGAATTGATTTTTAGAATTGATTTGAGAAAAATGAAGAATATATTGGAAACTTGGCATTTTCTAATGAGTAACTCATCCTTTGGGTTTTGGAGAGTGTTAGTAACTTTTAAAGTTAAAAACATTGATTTAATTCAATGGAATTGTGAATTTGTGGAATATATTGTGAAAAGGATTTTCTTGAGTAAGAAAATGTGGAAAATAATGTGAAAAGTCATATTATTTTGAGTAAAGAATTTCTGAAAGGTGAAATATGAAAAATGATGTTGGAAATGATATTGATTTGTTTGGAAGTCCAAAATAATGTTTGGAATATTGAGGAATATTTTACGTGATTGTAAAATAGTGAAAAAAATGTTTTACGTATTTTAAAAACGTAATTTTTAAGCTACGCAATTTGAAAAACGTTGAAGCATTTCTACGCGATTTGGAAAGCGTTTAAATATTTTACGCTATTGAAAATATTGTTGAAAAATCACTTTGATTGAATAATGAGAGAATATTTTTACGTGATTTTGAAAATGATGGAAAATGGTTTACGTGACTTAAAAGAATGATTTTTAAGTTACGCGATTGTGAAAATGGTGGAAAATCGCTACGCGATTTGAGAAACGTGTAAATAATTTTATATGATTGAGGAAATGTTGAAAAATCAATACGTGATTTGAAAATGTAACAGAAATATTGTGGAATTGTGAAAACGTAACAAAAATATTGCGCAATTGTGAAAACAAGACAAAAATATTTTATGACTATGAAAACGCGATAAAATGATTTCGCGATTGAATATACAAGATATATCTTGTTGGGTAGGTGTTGGACCCCTGATCATGAGATTATGAAATTTGAACTGAGAATGGGCCAGTGTGTGGACCTTGAATATGAAATTGTGGATTTGAAATGAGAATGGTGTATTTTATATGCATGAATTAGTGTATGAACACTATATGAGAAAATGATGAATTTTGCCTATGATTGACATTGGTACATTGAACATGCATTGAAAAGGTCTGATGGACTGGATATGGTTATTTGCCTAGGAGAGACGTACACCTCTTAAGTGGGTGCGATATGCGTAATGTAAGTCACTTGTTGACCTTGGGGGCATCGAGGTGCAGGTTGCCTACAGTGGGCAGTGAGTAACTCTACTGTAACTGTGGGTTAGACCGACGCGACACACCAATGATCTTGACCGAGACACTATTCTTAATCAAGATCTAGTAAAGACTATCGTGTATATGTTAGATGTGTAAACACATATGAGAAATGTGGCACTTGGTCTGAGGCATTTTGGTATAGACAGATCTTTCTGATCGACTTCTCCGAACTGAGTATTAGTTCCATGGAATAGGACATTGAGTCTATGCAATTTTTGTAAATCGAAAGCATTTATATCTATGTGATATATTAATTGAGGAATATTGGCTATGACAATTGTTCTGTTGAGAAATACTTGGATGATGATGATGATAATTCGATAATGTTGAATGTATTATCGTAATTATTGTTTATAATAATTGAATTGTTGAATACTTGGATATTGTTGAGGACATCATCGTGAATATTGAATGATATTTGAACTGATAAATGATTGGATGATGATAGTTGATTAATGTTGAGTGCATTATTAGAACTATGGTATGATATACCTGTATGATATGCTGTTTATGTTATCTCTATGCTACCATGTTGGTATTGGTATAGGTGATCTCACCTCTTTGTTATATTATTTTGCTGTGTTTGTGTTATTAAAAAAATTATATAGTAGAAAGAACGAGTTGTCTTAGACATAACGGGTGATAGATATTTCGAGATTTGGTGACAACATCAGAGAATGATCATTCAAGATTTGATAGCGTGCAGTGTTGACAAGGAACAGATGTCTGATGCATCAAGATAGATACAAGAAGGAATAAGTATGCTTAAGTTTTTCGTTAGTGTTTATCGATTTATTAAGTAGAACCCGTGATGGGGTTTATTCATTAGTTTTATATTTATCTTTAAATTGTTAAATATTAATTAGTGTCAATATTGTATATTAATCAGTTTAAATATATTTTCAGTAATACTTATGGATTTCAGTAAGTTTATGTTTCCGTAAGAAAATGAAATTTTAAAACCCATATTTTATAACTCAAACCTTTTATGAACTAATTTTCAGAATATGAGTTGGGAGTCGGAAATGTGACACCCTAAGGAGGGTGTTACGGTAAGTCAACTGTTGAAACATTAGTTTTTTTTTTTGAAACATTTTTTTTGTCTTTTAATTATTTTCTCTTTATTCTTTTTAGTCTTTTCTTTCCATTCTAGATTTATATTTACTCTTTCCATGAGTGAAGACCATAACTCACAATTTTTGTGTCTCCTTTTATAATATTTTTATTTTTTTATACATTTTTTTATTTCTTAGGCGGGTTGACCTGCCAACCCGCCTTAATTTTCTCATTTTATCAATTACGTGGGTCAACCCACCAACTCACCCTAAAACGGTATAGGTTGACTTTTCCAATTCATTTCTCAAAACAGACTAACCAAACCCGTCTTACATTTTGACGGGTTGAGACGGTACGGGGCGAGTCGGGACGGATTGACCCGTTTTACCATCTCTATTAGAGATGAAGCATAGCTTGCTCTATAGTGTGACTTACTACTTGTTATTTGAATTATTTTGTTTGTATTATGTTCAATTTCTCAAGTCTTAGAAAAAAATGTGGGATATTCAAAATTTGATTAAAAAGTGTGTTTTACATAATTTAGTGTGTCTATTCATTCCTCTTATTATTTGGAGAATTTACTCAAGAATATATTTATATTTAAATAAATATAAATTTTGTTAAGTAAATATGTATTTTTACATAACATATCCATTATATTATGGCATCTTCAGTTCAAAATTTTAAAGTAAAAATAGTAAATGAATAAATTAGTGTGACATAACACATAATTAATTGTAATCTCCATTCAATTTTAAGCATTGATGGCCATTATTTATATATTAATGTCTGTTATTACTAATTATGAAGAGATCGTTAATGCTTAGTTTTGGGTTGGATTTACTTACAAAACCTTATCAAAGCGCTCTACGCCAAGACATCAAATTGCTTGCAACAATGATATTCTTATATCTAACAGTGTTTATACCTATTTTCACACTTATTATTATTCCTAGACCCGCTCATGAACAGTGCCAAATCATGTTTCTATTTTTTTTTAAGTATATATTCATTAACCAATTTCTCTACGTAATTAACTACTTTTTTGTTTTTCATTAACCAATTTTTTTCACGAGTATAGAAATAAAGTTAGTTAATGAATAACAAAAACATGGTTAATGACCTACAAAAGTTAGTTAATGACATAAGATTTTATCACATGGTTTCTATGTTCGTAAAAAAAGTTAGTTAACGAAGAACAAAAAAGTGGTTAACGACGTAGAAAAGTTGATTAATGAACATATACTAAAAAAAAAGAGACAGAAAAATGATTTTGGCACTGTTTATGAGATGGGACCCATGAACAGTACCCGATGTTAAAAATGGTGTGGTACTGCAGACGATTAAAAGTGTAACAGTGGGGACTCATGCCCTCATTTCAAGTTGTAAATTTTTCTTTGATTTTATATATATATTTGTCTTTTTTTTATATATATAAAAATAATTTTGTCCCTATTATTTAAAATAATAATGATAATATTATTTTTACCTCTATTACTTAAAATTTTTAAGTTCATCACTGATAGTACTATTTGCGATAAGATGATATTTTTTCAATTGGGCTTTATTAGAAGTTAAAACTAACCTCAATCATAGCTAAACCTTTTGAGTTCAAATCTTTTTAGTCGCTTCGGCATTCTTCATGACGTAATTTTGTCAATCAAAATATCTTTGCAGGCAATTTAGTCTACAAGTTATTTGGACTTACATACTTATATTGTTGGATAGATTGCGGTTACATGATATTATGAAATTAAATGTCCATTGATTGCTTAACATGTTACTTGTGGAGCACTGATTCAATATTAATAAATATTTTAACCGTAGTATGATATATTAGCTTATTTGAATGACATGATATTATTATTATTGATATAAATATAAATAAAAAAAAAAGTTGGTCTAATCGTAGATGGTTCACCCATCCAACTTCGGCATTATATCATTGTTTGCCTTAATTTGATGCCAAAGCCCATCTACATATATATATAGGGACATATTTAATAAGAAGAATTTTTATTATGAGATGATAAAAATAGTAAATTTTGATCATATAACTATATATAGATTATCAAGATTAAAAATTATTTAAAAGTCATGTGATAATTTAAAAAAATCACATACATTTATGTTATAATCTTAACTATTTATGTAAGATCTCATAATCAATATTCACTTATCTCACCTCTTGCAATAAATATTATTCTCACTAAATATGTTCCATATATATATATACAAAAATGCTTGATGTGTTGTCTATTGGACATTGATTTGATATATATATATATATATATATATATATATACAAAAATGCTTGATGTGTTGTCTATGGGCATTGATTTGTTATAATTAATGATATTATTTATTTATTAAATATTAACAATTATATTATTTGATTAAATGATATTAGTTTCCTCCCAGAATAGTGAGTAGTTACATGACAATAATTACCATGTAATTCCCACAAGCCTATACTTCATTTTTAAGTGAAAACACCATCTACCATATTCGTATGGCATGTTTTTAATTTGTTCATTAGTGTTATTGTCAATTAATACTTAAATTCATGATATTATTGTATGATAATCAATTGCCATCAATTTGCTATTATTTGTCATTGTTTGAAATGTATTTAATAGGCACGCAATCTTGTTAAAAAATATACATCTCCTACCTGATGACATAATGTAAGTTAGATAACTCTAATCACCATGTAATTTGTTCAAGATGCTAGCATCAACAACACATAGCATATTTGTGTGGCATGATTATACTAATTGCATTAAATTTTTCCCCCATTTGATTTTGGGTAGCATTAAATTTTTGTTTATTGCCAAGATAACCTCATAATACAAGAAAAAGACTTCGGATTAGATATTTTCTTTATTTTATTTTGAATGTTTCGAACTAAACTATAATATAGATAGCAACAAGGAATAGATAAAACAGGTTTATTAGGCTTTCATTTTTTTTTAAAGAAAGGCAAGACTCATAACATCGAAGAGGACAATCTCATCACCTCTCGGCACAATCAACCTTATTGATATATGAAAACTTATTTTCATCTATTTCAATTACATATTATTATCAAAATTATTAACATTATAGGATCAATACAAGTTTAATTAAAGTCTCAACATTACAACATTAGGTACATAAACCCTTGGAAAAATTCAAGCAAAGGCCCTGAAAACTCTGGATGATAAAAATCTTTGAAAAATTCTAAGCAAAGTTCCCAAAAACTCAGGATGATAAAAACTCCCGAAAAAGTCCAGGAGAAGGCCTGGAAAACTTGGGATGATAAAAATCCCTGGAAAATCCCAACCAAAGCCCCCAAAAAATATAGATGATCAAAGGTCCAACTCGGAAAAATCTGAGGTCATAGTCAACCCATGATGCCCACTTTATGATCGGCCTAGCTCAGAAAAATCCAAGGTCATGGTCAATCTATGATGTCCATCTAGAAATCGACTCAACTTGAAAAAATCTGAGGTCATGATCAACCCAAGATACCCACCTTATGATCCGCCCATCTCAAAAAAATATGAGGTCATGGTCAATCCATGATGCCCACCTTATGATTGGCTCAACTCGGAAAAAATTTGAAGTTATGATCAATCCATGATGCCCATCTCAGAAAAATCTGAGGTCATGGTCAATCCATGATGCTCAGTACATGATTGACCCAGTTCGAGAAAATTTGAGATTATGATTAATCCATGATGCCCACCTTACGATCGGTCAAAGCTTGGCAATTCTGAGGTCGTGGTAAAAATCCAAGGTCATAAAATTCAATATTGCCCAATCCTTGATTAGTCAAAGCTTGGTACTTTTGAGGTCATGGAAATCCCATGATGCCTAATACTTGATCGACCTAATTTGAAAAAGTCTAAGGTTAGAGTCAACCCATGATGCCCACTGATAATGCCTACTTTTTTATCTATTTTTTCTTATAAAAATAGGCATTATTTTATCTCATTATATTTGATTTTAGTGACTTTATAATACTATTGATTTATTTATTTAAAGAAGTCATTAATTTAATTGTTGTGATAATTGAAAGGAATATGTTAAAAAAATTTGGACAAAATAATGACAATTTGACAGCAAGTTTAATTGAATGAAGAAATCAAGACTTGAGCCCACAACAAATAAAGAGAGAAAAAGACGAAAATCTAAAATAAAAGGAAATTAATTTCTTAAAATTAATTTCTTAAATCTAATCAATTTCTTTTTATTATTTAGAGACTAATTAAGGAGAATGACTTAAATTTAGTTTCCTAAGTCCAATCTATATCTTTTCGTTATTTGAAAACTAATTAAGGAGATTTTGTGCAAGATACACTCCTATTTGGTAAAACCTCTTATTAATAGACAAAGAGGAGAATGGTGACACAACTCAAGAAAAGAGCAGAGGACACGTAGAGATGGCAAATTTGAAGACTTTTTCTCTAAAATTTATTTATTTATTTATCATCATAATATGGAGAACTAAATTCTCAGGTGAGGCTAGGGATGAACTTGTACACTAGATGATATCTTTAATTTATTTTTAATTTTTGTATTTATTTTTAATTACTAAAACTCCTTTATTTTATCATTCTCAATTCATTGTTGATATTTTTCTTCTCTGAATAATCATATAATTTATTATGTTTATGGATTCTATCATGCTTTTTCTATTTAATGATTTAGTTCTTTGATTATGTTTGAATCAATTATTTATGTATATTAATTTACTTCTTTGTTGTAATATCACTCCCTGTGTATATATATTGTCATCATTGAATTTTTCAATAGGGATAATAATTTATGTATTCTAAAAGTAGTGAATGATTTTTCAAAGAGTTACATTTGATTTAATTTTAGTTTATAAATCTATACTTTCCGATTGAGAATTTTGAAAATTGAGTTCTCAATTGAGATATTCAATGAATTAAGAATAATTGAAATACCAACTTTATGCAAGGGATTCTCAATATTTTACTATTCATCAAATTTGAGTACTTTTTTCATTATTCACTTTGTTTCAGTTTAATTTGCATTTAAAATTAATCTTTATTTACAATTAATCATTTAATATTTTTCTTTAGTTTCTTTATTCTTTTAGTTATTCTTTTAATTTGTCTCTCTATGGAATCGACATCTCAAAGCTATGCTACACTACTATATTATTCTTTGAGCATTGATGTGTAGATAAAATACACACATCTTGTGCTTGATTTAATGTGGATTTAAGTGTGTTTTGATTGATTTATGTTAGAATTTATGTTGCATTTAATCTAATTATCCTTAGTATCTTATGATTGGTCTTTCTCTATGTTTTTAAGTCCAAAAGATGTGTTTTGACATTATTTTATGAAGCTTTGGATGAATTCATTACAATAGAGTTGAGCTCAGAATTTATATGGCTAAGATTTGCAGAGTTTTTTTTACCTATGTGCGATAAAATGAGTATAACTTGAGTTATAGAGGTCGAAACAAGGTGATTCCGGTGGCATTGGAAAGTTGAGACAAAATCCTTCAACTTTCATGAAGATCACTTATTCAAAATCCAACCTTTGAGTGATTGAGGAGTTAGACACAACCGTATCTAACTCGGAAAATGCTTCTATCAAGCTCATACGGTCCTATCTAACTTCAATGAAGCCTTTGTGTGGGAAAAACGACCGTGTCTCTTGGACACATGACCATGTCTCTTCTTACGCTACAAGTTATGTTATTTTTCATACTCATATAGCCAAGTCAAGCTTAGACACGGCCGTGTGAGGTTTCCTGAGTTAAAAAAAATAATTTTTTACTCCAAACATTATAAATAGAGGCAAATCCCTAAACCTAAAGTAGGCTTTTTAGTAGAAACCTTGTTTACGGTTAGTTTTGAGAGGCAAAGAGAGATAATTGAAGGCTAGGGCTTGGAAAGCAAGAGTAAGGGTCATTGAAGTTCAACTATTGAAGTCTTATTCTCCATCTTCATCTTCTCTTTTTATTTTGAAATCATGGTTTTTTCTTTAATCTTTGTTCTTGATTGTGTTACATTAGTCATGAGCAGCTAAACTCCTTTTTCTAAGATTGAGATGTAACTTTCTACTTTTCTATGATGAATTGTTAATTTGATTCTTTAATAATGTGAAATTATTATTCTTGATTCATTCTTGGTATGCTTAATGCTTGAGGTATATTGCACATCATATTTTCATGATCTTAAGTTTTAGGTGAAAGATTGAAAGATGAAACTTAATTGCTAGATAATCCAAGAATTGAGCTTAGGAATTGAAACCTTGACATAGACTTAAATCCTTCAAGGGGTAAACGATTGTCATAAAACTTAATGAGTTGGAACTTAGATTAATTGTTATGAGATTGATGAAGTTTTAGCATGTTTTTTGTGTCAAGAAATTGAGTTTTAAATAATTTAGGACAAATCGTCTTCAAGAACATAATTGAACATTAACAAAGATAAGATTATAATTTATTATAGGAGGTAGTGTAGTGAATTCCTAATCTTAAGCCTTTAAATCTTTGTTAAACCTCGTCTTTTCTAGTTTTATTTGTTTACTTTCTTACTTTGTTTTTTGTCTTAATTTTAATTGAGTTTTTACCATCGATTTTACTCGCTTAAATAATCGAAGTCACTGTAAGAGTTAGCAATCAACCGATCCTCATGAGAACGATATTTATTTTACTACTTGTATGATCCATGAGCTTGCGGAAAGTCCACAATAGGCATAATCACCCACCTTACGATCAGTCAAAGCTCAATAATTTCGTGGTCATGGTAAAAATCCAAGGTCATGAAAACTTCATGATGCCCATCCTTGATTGGCCAAAGCTTGGTAATTTCGAGGTCATGAAAATTCCATGATGCCTAATACTTGATCGGCCCAGCTCAGAAAAGTCCAAGGTTATTGTCAACCCATGATGCCCATACAATATTGGCCTAACTTGGAAGACCTTGATTTTTTTTAAAAAAAAATACCTCAGATTAAAGGCAAAAAATATGGGATTATAGGCCAATATAACCTCGGATATTTGGAAGGGGAAATCTTGGATTAGAGGGTAATAAACTAAGTATGGGAAAACACAAGCATGAATAACCTCAATTTCTTAGTGAAATTACCAAAGTCTAGGAAAAATACATGCATAAAAGACTTTAGTTTATGAGATAAATTGCCTAATTCTTAAGAAGTACATACATGAAGAATTCAGAAAAATTTAAGGCTAAAACAATTCTTGGAAAAATCTAAGAAACTGGAACTTGATATGATAAATCTTAGAAAAACTTGATATTTCTTTATCTCGACATAATCAATTTTTTTTTAGCGGTACTTTAAAAATATTTTTAAGCTATACTTTAAAACACCTTGAAACAAAAAATCAAGTATTAACAAAAGAATGAATAGAATCTCAAAACACTAAGAACAAAATTGAATCACCTCATCACCCATCTTAGGAGGTTATCCAGGGATAAAACTAAAAAATTATGAAAAACTCAGAAAAACTTAGTCATTCACCTTGTGATTGCCCAAACTTAGGGGATGTGGACCGTCCAGACTAAATAAGTTCAGATAAGTTTAAACATTGTTAATACAAGCTCGAACTATCATCACTGATTATCTAAATTGGGGGACTGTGGATTGTTCAGACCCAATAAACTCGAGTAAGCCTAGCCTCATCCCAATTGATTAGCTTACATAGGCCCAATAAACTCGGTGAGTCCAATCGGCATTCAAGACTCCTATTTAAGCACCCATAGTAGCAGAAGTTAGCTAAATATATTCACTTTTATCTACCTATACTTTCATCATCATCTTAACTTTGATTGGTCAGGTTGCCTTTGTGAGTATTCCATTCCATCTCCAACCAACGGATTATCGAACAATTGACCTGAGACTTTTTGGCGACCACTCCATCGGATAGAGGACCAAACATATATTATTATACTCGAACACTTAGAAATCATTTGAAAATTGAAATGGAGATGATGGAGGCGGAGGCACGGTGGCAGGAGAATGACAAGGTTGTTCGAGATTTACTCACATTGGCTCGGCAGCTCATCCATGACACGCCCTCCAAGCGGTAATCTCTCCTCCTACCCGTCCTTTTTACTTTTCTGTCTTTGTTCAATTGCAACTTTGCTTCATTTATCTCTTGGTTTCTCCCAATTTTTTATTTTTTATTTTTTTCATTTGAAAAGTTGTTACTGGGTTATTCTTACATATTTTATCTGATTTTCAATGTTTACCTCAAGGTTTGTGGTTTTTAATTTGGTTCAGACATTTCTGAGTAACCATCGCAAAGACGAGCACTATATGCATACTGGTGTTTTTAACCATGATGCTTGGGTATAGGGATCTGCTATGGTGATGCCTGGATCAGGATCAATTGTATGAGAGAAAGACAAAAAAAAATTGAGTGTGAGACCTAATTAAAATGGTGATGCTTTTCTCTCTTATTGACCATTTTTTCTAATGCCTTGTTTTTCTATGCATCGTCAACATACTATACTAGTATTTGTTTTTTCATCTTACTACGTGGCAGATTTCTGCTTTTTGATGATGCATATGCTAGATGAATTGATTGAATAAGTGGAGAAATTTTATATAAATATAGTGCATTTAATTAGTTATAATAAATTAATTAAGATTTAATATTTTTATAAAATATTATAAAATTAATTATAAAATATAAAAATTATAAAAATATTAAATAATTAATTTAATATACCTAATTATAATACACTATATTTAAATAAAAATTTATGAAACAAGTGAACTTCTTTTGAGTGCCATATATACCTTGTTCTTTGGAAAGGTCATGTTACGGTCAGACCTTGTCTCCTTTCAAGACTAATTAAATGCTGCAAACCATAGTGATTAAGTTCCAATACGGAAGAGTCTGAGTAATGACTTAGTGTAATAACGTCCATGTTGATTCTAATGTTTCGATTTGAGTCAACCGTGCCTTATTCTCCCATAGTGATTACTCTTACTGCTTGATTTGTATGTAATGACAATGAACTGTAGGCCCGTATGCCTTTGCTGGAAATAATGATTTATTTCTATAATACCTTCTGGTTCTTATAAAAAAAAATGGACGTTCTTTAAAATTTTAAGCATTTGTTGAGTTTAATTTTGTTTCGGGTAAAACTTTTTAATACCATCATTCAATTGTGTGTTATAGATTATGGAGTATCGATACTCCATAAAAATTTAGGAGTATTTTAAATTTTTCTGTGAAAAAACTTAGAATGAAATTTAGAATGTTTCTAAATTTTTGTGGATTATTAATGCTCCGTGATCTATGACTATAGATTTAATATTTAAATAAATAAATAAATGAGATTGATTATTTGTTACTTGAGTAATAAATAATAAATATAGTTCATATTATACATAAATTTTTTTTTATAAATTTTAACTATTAATATTTATATATGAGTAGATTCACATAAATAATTTTTTTTTTTACTATAAATAATTATACATATAAAAATTATATAAATTATAATTAATAATATTTACACACATAATAATAAATTAAAAAAAAAAACGATTAACCGGTAATAATGTGTAAAAACCCATGAGCATTATAAACGTTGTATGTGTTTGTTCCGTTACAAAGCTCGGGGGTCCACCTTGCAGAGGGAGCATGGATGCTCCACTCAAAAAACCTGTAATAACCCGTTGCAGCAGGTTATGTTAAAATTTTTATTTTACTATATTATTATTTATCTTTTAGTCCTTATATTTTTGTTTTTTACCTATTATTCCTTGTTATATGTTTTGTTCCATGATCCATGTGTGCGTGTCGCAGCAGAACCACCGCCATTTTTTTCAAGCTTCAAGTTTCATCCATGGCTGCCATAATCTTTCTTCATTTCTCACACCAAACATTAAAAAAAAAGAAAGAAGAAAGGCGGTCTATTTTCTTGCAACAGCGAGCGAGCGGGGTGCATTTTGGAAACCACGTTTCAGGTCTCGTTTTCCGGCAATGTGGTTTTAGATCATGTTTCAGTTTGTATTTCCAGAAACCAGCGGTGGCTTCATTCAGCCGGTGATGTAGTTTGCTTGAGCTATACACCTGGTGTTACATAGTAGTTCTTGCCGGAAAACTGCTTCCATGCTATCTGATCTTTGTGGTCGTGTCCATCGCCGGAGATGAAGGCGTGGGGAGAGGAGATTATGTTCATCAGAAAGGTATTATTAGTTTATCAGAAGGAGATTATGTTCATCTTTGTGGTCGCTTCCATGCTACCTGACATTGGTAGTGGTGGTGGTGGAGCTATTTTGACCTTAGCAGAGGAGAAAGTGGGGATAGGAGATGGATAAACATAAATTTTTTATACTTTAGGGACAAACTTTTAATTAACAATTATCCTACACTCACCTATTATTAAAGTAACTGGTAATTTAATCTAGTCATTAATTTATTTTATTATAAAATCAATGGTGAGGAAGTATTTAGGTGTGTCCGAATGCCATCAAGGGTGGCTCCAACAGCAAGGGAGTGTACTTACAAAGATACTCTTAACATCCAATGCCATCAAGGGTGGCTCCAACAGTAGGCAAGTGTACTTGCAAAAATACTCACATCTAAGTAAAAGAAAAATTTTAGCTGATCAAAGCAAAGTGAATGAACATAAAAAATGATAGAATAAATAGTAGTTGCTATTTATAGGAAGAGAGAGTGATGTATGTACTTTTGGGAATATGTTTGGTACCCCTCCTTACCTCATAATTGGGGTGAGCATGATGTTGCAATCCTCTCCTATGGTAGAGTGCCACGTGTGTAGATCCCTTAAGTTCCGGGCAATGCGTGTTCTAATGGAGAGCATGGGGTGACCTGGGTTCAGGTACGAGAGTCAGGTCCTTTGGGTGTACCCAATAGTCGGGTACCTAGTATAGGCCCAAACGTATAGTACAATCGAGTATTAGAAGCTAGCACATCATTAACACTTTGTTTGGATGTGGAGAGAAAATAAGAAGATAAGAAAGAAAAATAAGAAAGAGAAAAAAAAAAAAAATAAAAAAAATATATTTTTTTTATTATTGTTTATATAAAGAGAAAAAAGAGAGAAAGAAAATAAGAAAATTTTTTTTTTCTTATTTGATTGAGAAGAAAAGTGAGAAGAAAGAAAATAAATTTACGTTAAATGACTTTTATACCATTATTTATAATTATATAATATTTAGAGATTAGAGATATAAGGATATAATGATCATTTTAAGACACTATCTCTCATTCTTTCTCATTTTCTTCACATTAGAGAGGAGAAAACTTTTATGTGAGTCCCATATGAATTTTTTCTTTTTTATCTATTTTCTCTCCATATCCAAATAAGAAAAAATGATATATTCTTCTTATTTTCTCTCTTCCATTTTCTTTTCACTCATTTTCTCTTAAAACAAACAAAGGATAAATGAGTGTGATTTTTTTTTTTTATGGTATATGGTTCAATTATTTTTAATGACGTGATAATCTATAATTGGATAACATTTAAAGACATTTGTTTTAGGTGGTGTTGTATAAATAATACTGTATTTAACTTTTACATTTCTTTCTATATTGGTAGATTTACTATAGTGTCATGTCAAAATTTTTGGTATAGATTTATATCTCAATTGGTTCTTTTTATCTCTGTTATAGTTTAAGTAGCATTTTTCCTTTTATTTTGATATATATGAACAATTATACCTATTGTTTGGCCGAGCGTCATGTTAATATATTTCGGGAACATTTGTCGGTTTTCTCGATCTTTTAATTTTTGCAAGTTCGGTAGTTGGTAGCATGGGAGCTCCTATACAAGAGAGTATTCTACAGCGTTGAGATTTCCCGGAGCATTTATCATCTTGCGCCCGCGCATACACAAAAGCCAACTGCTATGCATATCTTGACGTACAGCACATTATGACATCATTTTTGGTTCATGTGTTTGATTTATTAGTAATCGCAAACATTTACAATGCTGAAGAGATATATACCTAACGGTTCAGCCATGATTGCTTTGATTTCTAGGTTCGAATTTCATTGCGTGAGGTTATGGGTGCTGTAACCCAAAATCCACATCCTCTTATTACAAAAGTATGGTAGAATCTCTTCCAATATAATAGCTAATGTTCTTTACACACAAGAAGCCCTAGAGGATTTTAAAAAAAAACTACAGAAGAATTTCCTTCTGTTATTTGACAGAAATGCTACTGCATATATAAACTATCAACAAAAATCAATTGGCTTAAACACAATAGGACCATAAGAACTTACAATAAGGAATAAAAGACCCTCAATACACATTTCCAAGACTCGACAACAGAATCTTTCCTTTGTTTCTTCTAGTGTTGGTATGAACAGACGACTATTTTCCAAGATAATTTGTCTGGCCAGAATCTACAAATGTCTTCAAACAAGCGATGTCTTCTCTGTTTCATTATTTGGGTAGCTGTCGGCAACATTACACTGCAACACACCTCACAAGATGCTCCATATGCAGTACTTATGGCTAAATTTCCAAAATCTGGACAGCATTATTCAAAACTGATAGGTATAAATTTTCTTTCAGCAACCACTTATATTACACTGCTGCAAGAAACGAGAAATGTCAGATCAATGCATCTTTATTTACAAAAAAAAAAAATACAAAAAAAGAAAGTGTTTGGACAGCTATGACCGAGTCATATATAATTAAAAAAATAGCATAAAATTAGATGAAAATGAAAAAGATGACGGGTGGATATATATTCATTCAAAAGATGGATATTGGTGGATATAATTTTGCAAGAAGACCATATGTTTGGCACAATGGTTTGCAAGAAATTGTTATTTAAAGAAATAAATTAATAAAGAAGGGTTACTACCTGCACCTAGTGTTCTGTTATTTCCAATGCCTTGTGTGTCCAGGATCATTCTTGTGGGTCAAAAAATACTGAGCCAAGCAACTGTGCTGATCATAAAAAGATCACATGATATGTGGCAAAGCCTGTGAACGTGGCCTTGCTCTCATGATTGTCTCATCACTGTGTCGAATCCATTCTGAAAGTCTCCATGGCTTCTGCCACTTCCACTTGAATTGTAGTAGCCACTGATGATGACTTCTTTTCCACCTCCATAGCTTGCCAGAAGCTTGTCCTACAATTGCTAGTTTTTTCATTGACAGCTGCCCGATGGGTACCATCTGCATTAACAGCAAATCTCACATCCGTAGCCCAATAAAAGACATACACCAATTTCATATAAATGAAGATTAACTTACCCTTCTACTCTGATCTATAAATGCTGCTGATTCCCTCACTAAGCCATTAGCAACCCCTGGCGTATATTTTAGCTGTTTTGGTATTGGCACAGACATTGGAGACAAGGGTCCCTTCATGTCTTCAGCATAGTGTTTCAATGAATTTGGAGAGTTTTCCTGTTGATGTTGAGTGACGATAAGTTAACTACTAAAAAAGGAAGCAATACATTGATGACAATTACTATGATTTACAAAAGTAAAAGAAAGCCGATCAAAAGTTTGTTACAACAGCAACCATAAAATATCAGCTACAGGGCATAGTATGACAACAATTGACAAAAACCTAACTAAAGGAGACAGTCATGATACAGTAAGAAATTATAAAGCTATTTAAAATCCTCAATTATAATTTCTTTTATAGTTTAAGTGGTAATCTAATTGTCCTTTGCTACTACTAAGTACTGGAAACCTTGAAATTACGCTAGATAGAGGTAAAACCTTCTACTTCAAATTATAATCAAGCTCAAAAGGTCTCTGATTCAGGCAGCATTAGCATCAAGAAAAGTTTGAAGATCAAAGAATCTAATTATTTTGGTTTATTTTGATTATGGAGCTGATTCTGCTAGTCCAAGACTTTACTGGATCCTTATTATTTAAGGTTATTAGGATTAGTAGGCTGTTACTTTGTTCATATTATATCAGTGGAGTATTTTAATAATTTTGTTGGGGCTTGGAAGTCAAGTATTTAGGGTATGCTTGATTGAGTTGAAAATGAGTAAGTAGAAAATAGCGAGGCGGAAGATTTGGAGTTAAAATAACTTGACACTTGTTGGGTACAACAAAAATGTGGAGTGGCTGACAGTGAAATGAAACTGATTTGACTCTGGGCTAATAATTTTGGTCTGTCCTTGCCATCAAGAGTCAAGATATGTGATAAGTTTTATGCGTGATGCCCAAGAACCTTGGGTACCATGCCTAGGTTAACTTCTTCTACTCCTACAAACCTAATTCTTTTTTTCTTCAACTTTATCAGGTGCCTAGATCTGACTCTTTGGCAGACAGTGCTGCAATCATTTATTTATTTTTAAACCCTAGTTGATTTTTGCTTGAATATACTCTAGAACCAATCAAATCCTAAATCCAAATTCTTACAGAAGCTGGTGTAGCCAATGTGGTTGCAACAGCTTGCTCTCTCACTTTTAGCTCTTTCTCAGCTTCCTTTCTCTTCATCTCGCTCTGCCGTAATAGACTGACAAGTTCTTTGATTTGATCTTTCATTTCCCTGATCTCCATGTCCTTCTCCCAGAGTTGGCACCTGATGTTAACATAGGAACTTATACTTCAAATTTCAACAGTATATATAGTGGCATATGCCACTATAAACTACTAAATAAAAATATATGAGTTTATACAGTAATTTAACATGACTTTTAATGTCATATATTCCGCTCGTTATCATAGATCTGTGCTTTGTTTGTGTTCAACTAGCAAATTGTTCAGTTAGCTTATTTCTACAGTACTGAAAAATGAAAATACCAACAAAAGAGAGCGAAAATGTTTAGGTCAAAGAAAGCACCTAGCATCTGCAACAGAATTAAACATATATTGAAGCAAATTCTTGGCTTCTCCCATTGAGCGCAACTGATTCCAGCGTCCACGATTAGTGAAGGCCCGTTCTCGTTCTTCTGCCTCGGAAAGTTGAGAAGCCATTGCCACAAGAGAATTAGATGATATGCTCAGCATGTTCTCAAGTGAAGCCATTCTGGCCATTCTTGCATTTGGTGACATGGAGGATGCTCTGAGAAAGACAGGTGTTAAAACCAACCAGGAAGACAGAATTTATCTTTGTATATTCCATGCATTATTAATTGAAAGATCCAATATTTTCGAAAAGTGAAGAGGTAGGCTTTAGCAAATTAAATTAGAGTTATACCCAAAAAAGATACCTGGCAAATCCATTCTTTCCTCTTGGAGGACTGAGACCCTTAGCAGCAAACTCATTCACTTGCTTCAGCATGGCTAACTCCTCTGCAAGGGCAGCTCGCCTGAAAATTGCATGATGAAGTTAAAGACTACACTACAGATTAATCAGTAACAAAAATAATCACTGAACACGTGTTACATACACTTGGCTCTGTTTCTCATACTCAAAACGAACTTCATGCTCTTTTATCATGACTTCTAGTTCGTGATCAAGCCACCGTTGTAAGGACTTCTCATTGCTCTAAAGATGAAACTCAAACTTATTTAAGATCACATGGATAGCAAAGCAAATCTAAGAAGAGGAAGGAAAGTTCATTACCTGCCCATTTGTTCCACTTCCATTCATTGTAACTGGAAGATGAAATAGAATTAGAATATTAAATAAAAGTAAAGAGTCCATGAAGTGATACCCCCATGCTATTCACAAAAAGACAGTCTCTTCTATTTAAGGCATTTCAAAAGAACATCCATTTCAAATGCTCTGGTAAATAAACTATAACTTCATTTTTCAAAACATCATAGAAGAGAAAATACAAATTACTGAAAATAAGCATTACATTGATTGCTGTCCACTAAAGCCAAATCATACCTGAAGTGTCTCGGCTGGAAGTTTTACGAGCTTCTAACAACTCCTTTAACCTCTTGGTGGCCATTGCCGCTTCTTCAGTTTTTCTCTGAAGGACCTGAAAGATATACATATATTTATTTAACATAAGCAGTTACTCATGTATCAGCCATGATAACCACAAAAGTCAACAATAACATCAATTGTAGACTCTCTGAACCCTTACTTTTTTCCTATTAAGAATTATGCATGTTGAGTGGAACAAAACATAAAACAGAAGCACTCACAACATGTCTGTTTGATTTGGCTTATTAAAATCACAAAAAAAAAAGTTTAATTTAACTTTCAAAAAACGACTTACTTTGTGCATATTTGACATCTTCCAGAGGAAGACTGATGGGTCACTTAGACCCATACCCAGGCCCAAGATCCAGCAAGTCTGCTCCCGCAGGCCCAATATGAAGGGAGGTGCCAACTAATGGTCTCTTAGTGGTGTGTCTGTTAGAGGAGAGAGAAACAAATGGGGTAAATAGGTGGGGGAATATTCATGGGGGGGGTGATGTGATTGTTTTTTATGTTATTGGCTTAGGCCTTGGGGCTAGGAGAATTCCTCCATAGTTGGGAGCTTAGTCTCTGGTTTCTTCCTTTTTTCCTTTATAGGCAGTTACAGTTTATATTAATAATACTATCTCCCTCATTAGATAGGAACTGTTCCTATCAATTGGTGCTTTCATTGAGAGAATTGGAGAGGGAGAGATCGGTGTATGCAAACTTGGATGGCTACTCAGCGAATTGACGCCTTGGATGCTCGCATGATGGCTGTTGAGTCCATTCTCAGAAATCAAGAGGTATTGCTGCGTGGTCACGAATCGACGTTGAAGGAGCATACAGTACAACTGAACGACCATTCGGCTAAACTGAGCTCCTTGATGACTAGTGTCGGGGACATTACCGAGTCCCTCGCAGCTCTACACTCTGAAATGTGAGAAGGATTCCAGTACCAACATCGCAATCCCCATCATCCGGAGGTGGGCCAGAATAGAGTAGAAAGACGCAGAATCTTTTTGGCCGAACATCGAGCACCACTACAGAAGAGTATCGCCTTAACGCCAAGTGGATTGAGCTTCCCCCTTTTTACGGTGATGACCTAGTAGGATGGGTGTCTCGCGCCGAGGTGTATTTCGTGGTACAAGACACTCCACCGGAGTTACAAGTACAGAGGGCTCAAATCTGCATGGAAGGGATGACATGGCATTGGTTCAAGGTATTGAGGGAAGTTGAGCCTGACTTAAACTGGGAAAGGTTGAAACGGGCCCTGTTCGATCGATATAGGAGTCAACATTCGGGAAACCCATTTTCGCTGCTGAAGGCGCTTAATCAGGAGGAAACCGTGGATGAATACGTGGAAGAGTTTGAGATGCTTGCTGCATAAATTCCACCCATGCCTGACGACCAATACATGGGACTCTTCCTCGGAGGATTGAGGGAAGAGATTCGAATCAAGGTGCTAGCTCTCGAGCCCCCTAATCGCTATAAGATGATATCCATTGCTCGACTGGTAGAGCGTAAGCTGACTTGAAATACGGAAGCAAAGGGTTCTTCAAATTGGCGAGAGCAAGGAGGATTTTGTGGGTCTTCATCATCGGCCAATACCGTGGTTAATAAGAATTATGGGGTGAGGAGTTCGGAAGTTCATACGTCTCGCTCTACTCCATCCAATCAGTCGCATCAGGAAGGAATGGAGAGGAGCCCAAAGCCGCCGTAGAACACCTCAGAAAAGAGCACCAAAGGATCCCCAAGAGGTGTGCGAAATATATCTTACTAGGAGCTCATGGATAGGAGGAGGAAGGGATTATGCTTCAAGTGTGGACAGAATTATAGTCTGACCCATCAATGCCAAAATAAGCAGTTGCGTTTGCTTATTTGGGAAGGAGAAGAACCTGATATTGATTCTTTATTAGCTATGGAAGAGAAGGATGAGAAAGAAGATTGGGAAATGGTTTGCCAAGTTGCTGATTATGATGGAATGTGCTCTCGAGATCATGCCCAATCCAAAACTATTAAAATCGAAGGCCAGCTAGCAGGATTTCCCATTTTACTTCTTATTGATAGTGGGGCAAGCCACAATTTTATTACAAAGGAGTTGGTTAATTCCTTGGCACTTCCTGTGACTACCACTAGGCAATTTGGAGTTAAGTTGGGTGATGGTACCAAGCGCTACTCTCAGAGGATATGCAATGGGCTGATTATTATGGTGGGAAAGACCAAGCTGCAATTGGATGCCTATGTTCTGGAACTAGGTGGTATTGGTTTAATTTTGGGAGTAGATTGGTTAGAGACCTTGGGTGAGACTAGAACTGATTGGAAAAGGAAGACTATGAACTTTGAACAAGATGGGCATACCATAACTCTTAAGGGGTACCAAGTCAATGACAAAAGGCAAACAACATCCTTACAGGGGGTGTTACATGTGGTTGCCAAGGAGGAAGATGAGGTCCAACCTAATGCGAGCATGGTCAAACCCCAACACCCAGCTGACCCAACACTTACGATAAAGCAGAGGCAGGAGTTGACTTCTATTTTACTCCAATTCGAGAGAGTTTTCCAGGAGCTGCAGGGTCTGCCCCCAACAAGGACATGTGACCATGCTATTGTGTTGAGGCCGGGAGCTGGGCCAATCAATGTGAGGCCCTATAGGTATGCTTATCACCATAAGGATGAAATTGAAAAACAGGTGCATCATATGCTGCAATCCGGAATGATCAAACACAGTACCGGTCCTTTCTCCAGTCTGGTAATTCTTGTTAAGAAGAAAAATGGTTCGTGGAGAATGTGCATGGACTATCGAGCCTTGAATAAAGAAACTGTTCTAGATAAGTACCCCATTCCCACCATAAATGAGCTGATTGATGAGTTTCATGGAGCCTTGTATTTTTTTAAAATCAATCTCAAATCGGGTTTCATCAAATTCGGGTTAGAGAGGACGATACTTATAAAACAACCTTTCGTACGCATGAAGGACACTACGAATATCTCGTCATGCCTTTTGGTCTTATGAATGCTCCTTCCACCTTCCAATCAACCATGAATTCTATGTTCAAGCCGCTGCTCAGGAGGCATGTGTTGGTTTTTTTTTATGACATCCTAGTGTATAGTCCCTCTTGGGACCAACATATGATTCACTTGGGAAAGGTACTACAGCTGTTACTCAATCATCAATTTTTTGCAAATAAAAGCAAGTGCTTATTTGGACAAACATCTGTGGAGTATCTAGGTCATGCTATCTGTATTGATGGTGTGGCAATAGACCCCTCTAAGATCCAATGTGTGGTTGACTGGCCAGTTCCTAAAAATGCGAAGGGAGTGCGGGGGTTTTTGGGCCTCACCGGGTATTATAGGCATTTCATTAGAGATTATGGCAAAATAGCCAAACCACTCATTGACCTCACTAAGAAAGAGGGGTTTTCTTGGAATAAGGATGCTAAAGTGGCTTTTGAGGCCTTGAAAACGCATCTCACAACCTCCCTACTGTTGGCCTTACCGGATTCTTCTAAGGAGTTTGTCATTGAGTGCGATGCGTCAGGTCATGGTTTGGGAGCTGTTCTAATGCAAGATAGTAAACCTGTGGCTTATTTCAGCAAGGCATTGTCTGCCTGCAGTCTTTCGAAGTCGGTATATGAGAAGGAAATCATGGCAATGGTGTTGGCAGTTCAGCATTGGCGCCATTACTTGCTTGGGAGACCTTTTAAAGTCTTCACGGATCATAAAAGCCTTAAGCACCTACTTCAACAAAGGATTACCACTACTGATCAACATTGCTGGTTGGCAAAGTTACTCGGGTACCAATTTGAGGTAATATATAAACCTAGACCAGAAAATCTTATTTGGGAGGAGGTTTCCATGGACTTTATAGTGGGATTACCTAAATCCCAGGGGCTTGAAGTTATCATGGTAGTGGTTGACAGATTGTCAAAGTACGCTCATTTTGTGCCTCTTAAACATCCTTTTACTTCTAAGAATGTTGCTGAAATTTTTATTAAGGAAGTGGTTGATAGGTACCAAATAGAATGAATAACAGCAAGAACAAAAGCACACAATATCGTTGAATTCTGGTTGATATCAATATGATATCAGTCCAGTACTGTAG
Source organism: Ormosia emarginata (assembly GCA_029884605.1). NCBI lineage: Eukaryota > Viridiplantae > Streptophyta > Magnoliopsida > Fabales > Fabaceae > Ormosia > Ormosia emarginata. The sequence goes on from JAQQTP010000082.1 coordinate 72,984,052, forward strand.
TATTTTAGGAAGAAAAAAAGATGAACAGATTACAGAAATGAAAATAGTCTAGACAAGTATAGAGTATCTAGTCCCTCCTATGCCCAAGCCAATTCCAGCCTACCCACGTTCCCCCCCCCCCCCTTCGGCTATATTTCCCATGCCGAATCCCACTCACAACGAGAATTCCATCCACTAATTTGCCAGCTTAGCAGACGGTTAGGCTGAGCCTAAATTTGTTTTCGCTCTCCCACTTTCCCACTCACGGTTCTTTCTCCTCACATAAACTTTAGTTACGGTTGGGCTTGGGCCTCTATCAATACTTCCCTCCCAAAGATGCACCTTGTCCTCAAGGTGAAATGTAGGAAAAGTTGCTCGTATAGCAGACAACAACTCCCAAGAATTTTCAAAGTCAAGCAGGACCTGCCATTTAACCAGGACTTCAATTTCCCCTGCTGCATTCTTCCTATGATCAATGACATCTTCTAGTTGCACCTGTAGTTCCCTATCTTCTGCAAGGAAGGAAGGCAAAGGTTGTGTGTTAATTTGGGGGGCAATGGACTTCTTGAGTAAAGACACATGAAAAACAAGATGCACTATATTGCCTTCAGGTAAATCCAGTTTGTAAGCTACCGGTCCTATTTTTTCCAAAATCTCATAGGGACCATAAAACCTAGGGCTCAACTTCTGGTTCATTCTCTTGGCTAAAGTCTTTAGTTTGTAAGGTTGAATCTTCAAATAAACCGTGTCCCCTGGCTGATATTCCACCTCTCTTCTGTGCTTGTCAGCTTGCACCTTCATCCTATTTTGAGCTTTTGCCAAATACTCCTTCAATTCATCCAGCATCGGGTTCCTTTCCATCATTAACTTATTCACTTCCTCTACTGTTGACTGAATTCCATCACCTCGAATAAGTGTGGGAGGATTCCTTCCATATAGAGCCTTGAAGGGAGTCATCTTGATTGCTGAGTGAAAATTAGTGTTGTACCAAAATTCTGCCCCAGCCAACCACCTTGGCCACTGTCTAGGTTTAGACCCTATGAGACACCTCAAATAAGTCTCTACACATCTATTCACCACCTCCGTTTGGCCGTCTGATTGAGAGTGATATGTTGTTCTATACTTCAACTGTGTCCCTGATAGTTTAAACAACTCTGTCCAAAAAGAACTGAGGAAAACACTATCTCGGTCTGACACAATTGAAGAGGGGAAACCGTGTAACTTCACTATGTCCCTGGTGAATATCTCAGCAATATCCTTTGCTGTATAGGGGTGTGAAATAGCTACAAAATGTGCATATTTTGTGAGTCTGTCCACCACCACCATTATGGTGTCAACCCCACCTGTTTTAGGTAGCCCTCCAATGAAATCCATAGAGAGATCAGTCCACACATTCGCTGGAATGGGTAGGGGTTGTAATAAACCTCCAGAAGTGAGGTTTTGATATTTATTCCGTTGACAAACATCACACTCTTGCACATACTTCTGAATGTCCTTCTTCATTCCCTCCCAATATAATAGTCCCGAAACTCTCTTGTAAGTCACAAAAAATCCAGAATGTCCCCCCACAGCAGAATCATGAAATTCCTTCAACACCATAGGAATTTTGAGAGAACTTTTAGGAAGTACCATCCTTCTTTTGTAAAACAGTTTGCCCTTCTTGAGCTGGAAACCAGCATGGGAGTCGGGTTGCCTTAGTAAGTCTTGAATAATACTCCTCAATCTGTCATCAGTCTGAATTTCATCCTCCAAGTCATCCCAATCACTGAATTTCACAGCTGAAATAGCTGAGAATTACAGCTTCCTGGACAAGGCATCTACTGCCCCATTGTCTCTCCCGGTTTATATTTGATTTCAAAATCAAACTCTATTAACTTAGAGGCCCATTTTTACTGTTCCTCCCCCCATAATCTCTGATCTTGCAAAAACTTGAAAATCTTCTGATCAGTATGCACAATGAAATGCCTCCCCATCAAATAATGCCTCCACTTTTGTATTGCTAGCACTATGGCCATTAATTCCCTCTCTTATACTGACTTACTTTGGGCCCTATCTGAAAGTGTTTGACTCATGTAAGCTACTAGTTTGCCTTCTTGCATGAGTACTCCTCCTATTTCCTTGCCAGAAGCATCCGTTTCTAACACAAAGGTCTTGTCAAAGTCTGGTATAGCCAAGACAGGTAAGGTTGTCAAGGCAGTTTTAAGACTCTCAAATGCTGCTTGAGCTTCTGCACCCCATTTAAAATTGTCTTTCTTGAGTTGTTGAGTTAATGGCCAAGCAATCTTCCCGTAGTCTTTCATAAACCTTCTGTAATAGCGTGTAAGGCCTAAGAATCCTCTCAGCCCCTTGATATCAGTAGGTTGAGGCCAGCACTGCATATCTTCCACCTTCTTGGGGTCTGTGGCTACCCCCTTAGCTGATATGATGTGTCCTAAGTACTGTAGCTGTTTTTGGCCAAAGGAACACTTCTTTCTATTCACCAACAGCCTGTTATCCCTTAACAATTGCAGCACCAACTTAAGATGTTTGCCATGAGTTTGTAAGTCTTTGCTGAAAATTAAAATGTCATAAAAAACACCAACACAGATCTTCTTAAGTAAGGTTTCAACACTTTATTCATCAAGGCTTGGAAGGTGGAATGGGCATTTGTTAAACCAAAAGGAAGCACCAAAAATTCATAATGCCCTTCATGTGTTCTAAAAGCAGTTTTTGGTATATCACTCTCCTTCATTCTTATCTAGTGATAACTAGATTTGAGATCTAATTTGGAAAAAATGACTGCTCCTCCAAGTTCATCCAGCAGCTCATCTATTACTGGAATAGGGAATTTATCTGGTATAGTAAGCATATTTAATACCCGCTAGTCTACACAATCTCCACCCCCTATCCTTCTTTCTTACCAAAATTACTGGGCTAGAGTATGGACTTGTACTAGGTCTTATTATTCCAGTAGTCAGCATTTCATTCACTATCTTTTCAATCTCATTCTTTTGGTAATGTGGATACCTGTAAGGCTGTAGGTTGGGAATTTGGGCTATTTCCTTGAGGTTGATAGCATGGTCCTGCTCCTGGGTGGGAGGTAACTCTTGTGGTTCTTGGAACAGGTCTGAGAACTCTTGCAAGATGGCTTGAATTTCTTCAGCCAGGACTTCCCTAGGTGTTTCCTCAAAGTGCAGCTCCTAAGATTTTATGTAGTACTCCTCTCCTTCATCCCTTAAAGCTTTTAACATAGCTTTGAGGGAAGCTTGAGCTTTACAAAGGGATGGGTCACCCCTTAATGAAACCTTTGCCCCATCCATCTCCCATGTCAAGGTGAGCTCTCGAAAGTTGGCTTGAATATCTCCCAAACTCTCTAGCCAATCCATACCCAAAACTTCCATATCCCCTCCTAGATCAAAGAGGAAGAAATCCTGCTTAATGTTGATCCCCTGTACAACCATCTTAACATTTCTGCACACCCCCTTACTCTTCACCTTACAGCCATTCCCCACTTCCACTGTATACTCAGGGGTATTCTCCATAGCCAAGCCCAACTCCTTCACTGATTCTTTTGAAATAAAATTATTAGAGGCTCCACAGTCTATGAGCACTACTAATTGGTGTTCCCCAATATTTCCCCACAGTTTCAGGGATTTGGAGGAAGTCAACCCCATTATACTCTTCATGGATAATTGTAAAGCCTTTTCATCCACTTCTTGTACTGGAGTCTCTCCTTCTGTAAATGGTTCCCTTTCTTCATCCTCCTCTTCCTTCACCATAAAGAGTTGATAATGCCTGAATTTGTAGACATGATCCTTACCCCACCTTTCTCCACATTTGAAACATAACCCCTTCCTACTCCTTTCTTGGAGTTCTTCCTGTGATAATCTCCTTGGCCCCTGGTTCTTTTTTTCTTCTGTGGCTCCATTTGGGGGCTTCGTTCTATGGGACCCTTTTGGTTCAGATTGACTCTTGGTGCCTGGTATTGATTTTTGCTTCCTTCTGTCCCACTGTAGGTTCTGTATCCTCCTTCTCCAGGCCCCATTCTGTTGGGAAACACTCCTTTCATGTTAGTTCCCCCTTTTCGCATAGCCCAATTTTTCTCCTCAATCAATTGAGCTCTATCCATAAGATCTAAGAGAGATTGTGTATCATATAACTTTAACTCAGCTCTAAGCTCCTCCTTCAATCCATTCAAGAAGATTCCCTTCAAAACCGTTCTGTCCACAAGTTTCACTGGTCCTGAAGTTAATTCAAACTGTTCATGGTACTCCGTGACAATTCCAGTCTGTTTGATGCTTAGTAGAGGCTCCAAAGGATTATGTATAATTCCAGGTTGAAACCTGCGAATTACAGCCTCCTTGAACTGGTTCCAACTGGGATTATGAGTTTGATCTTCCCATCATTGATACCGGTTCAACGCCCTCCCTTCCCACCATAACCGACTCAAGCCTCTCCGTTTCAGCCACTCCATTCACCTTGAAGTAGCGCTCTACTCTATTAATCCAGCCATAAGCCTCCTCCCCCAAAAACACAGGAACCTCAAGCTTCCTGCTGCCTTCACTCCGTTCTGGAGGTCGACTCCCCTCCGAAGACTGGGTTCCTGAGCTCCGAGACCAGTCTCGGTCTCGGTAAGACGAATTCCCAACCTTCTCTGGTCCAGCCTTGCTCCTACGATCATCTTCGGCTTCCTCTTCTTCCTCACGCCTCGAAGATCGTCGCCTATGCCTTGATCGTCCTCGGGGATGCCCTTTGTGACTCGCCTTGAGCAACCGCAACATTTCATCTAGACCGGCCTCCGTTCTTTCCTGCTTCGTCAAACTCTCCATCAAACTCCTCTCCACTGTTTCCAATCGTGACTCAATGGTTTTGCTCTAGTATTAACCATTCAAGTTCCCAAGACGTACAACTTTGATACCAATTGATAGGTACCAAACAGAATGAATAACAGCAAGAACAAAAGTACACAATATCACTGAATTTTGGTTGATATCAGTATGATATCAGTCCAGTATTGTAGTATTTTAGGAAGAAAAAAAGATGAACAGATTACAGAGAAATGAAAGTAGTCTAGACAAGGATAGAGTGTCTAGTCCCTCCTATGCCCAAGCGAATTCCAGCCTACCCACGTTCCCCCCCCCCTCTGGCTATATTCCCCATAATTGAATCCCACTCACAACAGAATTCCATCCACTAATTTGCCAGCTCAACAGACGGTTAGGCTAAGCCTAAATTTGTTTTCTCTCTCCCACTTTCCCACTCACTGATCTTTCTCCTCACATAAACTTTAGTTACGGTTGGGCCTGGGCCTCTATCAGTGGTCAGACTCCATGGCTTTCCCAAGGCTGTAATTAGTGATAGGGATCCTTTGTTCCTTAGTAATTTTTGGAAGGAGATGTTTCGGCTCCAAGGAACTATTCTAAAGACGAGTACTTCGTACCACCCTCAAACCGATGACCAAACCGAGGTGGTAAGTCGCTGTCTTGAGACTTAATTAAGGTGTTTTGCATCGGAGCAGCCCAAGCATTGGATATTGTGGCTTGCATGGGCTGAATTTTGGTATAATACTACATTTCATTCCACTACTGGCACAACCCCTTTTGAGGCAGTGTATGGACGCCCACCACCCACCATTATACATTACCTTGCAGGGGAAACAGCAGTTGATGTTGTAGCTCGGGTGTTGAGTGAGAGGGATGAAGCTCTCCGACAGTTGAAATTTAATTTATAGCGTGCACAACAAGTTATGAAGGCTAATGCTGATCTTCATCGAAGAGACGTCAAATTTGCGGTGGGAGATTGGGTCTATGTGAAGTTGTGTCCTCACTGGCAGTTGTCAGTGGCCAAAAGGATTAGTCCGAAGCTTTCAGCTCGCTATTATGGCCCTTTTCAAATCATTGCTCGAGTTGGTACAGTGGCCTACAAGTTGCTGCTGCCAGAGGCAGCGAAGATACACCCTATTTTCCATGTTTCCCAACTAAAGCGAGTTATAGGTAACCATCCGGTGCAACCTGAGCTGCCCCGTGGCTTGGAGGCGGAGGATTCTATTCCTGCAGCTCCAGAGGCTGTCCAGGCCACACGTACCAGCACAAATCAAGGGAGAGAAGTGACTGAATGGCTCATCTTACGGAAGCACAAACCAGCGGAGGAGGCTACTTGGGAAGAGGAGAGTACCATTCGGGGCAGTTCCCTGGTTTCTGCCTTGAGGACAAGGCAGCAATTGAGGAGGGTGGCATTGATGGGTCACTTAGACCCATACCCAGGCTCAAGATCCAGCAAGTCTACTCCCGCAGGCCCAAGATGAAGGGAGATGCCAACTAATGGTTTGTTGGTGGTGTGTCTGTTAGAGGAGAGAGAAACAGAAGGGGTAAATAGGTGGGGGAATATTCAGGGGGGGATGTGATTGTTTTTTCTGTTATTGGCTTAGGCCTTGGGGCTAGGAGAATTCCTCCATAGCAGGGAGCTTATTCTCTGGTTTCTTCCTTTTTTCCTTTATAGGCACTTACAGTTTATATTAATAATACCATCTCCCTCATCAGATAGGAACTGTTCCTATCAAAGACATAGGCTAATTTTATGCATGACTGAATATTAATTAATCTCTAAAGGAATGTCTGGATAACTATAACCAAGTAGCAAAAGTTACAAAATGCATGAATTCAACTTCAGTTTGTAAACATTGTTTGAATTATTTATTTTTGGACCTTTTGGAAGTTAATAAAATGGTTTCCTGAAATTTGCTGGAGTTATTTATCTGAAACATGTTATCTATCTTGATCAATGATTTGCAAATAGCTATGCATTGTTGATTAAATTAACTGAACCAACACCAAGCAACAGTTATTTGGATACCTCAACAATTTTATTCCATACAACACCATGCAACACCATTTTGGCTACCTCTAAATTGAACCATATCATACAGTGCAGGCTTCTAGAATAAAGAGTTCAATCCCTAAGAACACTTTAGTTTTCATTACACTTACTCCATTAAAAACCTCGAAAATAAAATAAAAAGGAAGACTATCATATCTCCGTGTTTGTCTTTTAGTAATTAACACATACAGCATGCAAAGTGTCCCCCTGCTCCCTTGCCAAAAAAAGGCCCCTGGGTAGGAAAAAAAACTGTCCCACCACAATTTCCTCAATCTTAATATATATACCTAATATAGACAAAATCATCACTCCTGTGAATTAGAGATTATTAGTAATTTGACTTAAACAACTTCTTAAGGTCAAATTTCAAACAAAGTGAACATATTGCTAAAAAGTAGGCATGCTTTAAATACTTGCAGGAGTATCTGTTAACTGGAAATCAAAGAATAAAGGTTTAAGATCATTCCAATTTTCCAATAACATCAGCAAAGCTCAATTGCATATGACTTATGAGATTTATTTTATAAAGTATCTAAGATGATATTATTAAGTAGAACAAAGCAGCCATCCAACAACTAAGAAATACTTACCATTTTCTGGCGCTGATTTAAAGCTTGCAGCTTATGCCTTTCATACTCATTTCTTCTTCCCTCCTTCCTTAACTGCTTTTGCAAACATATAATGAATACAAGGTGATTGAGCATATATGCAATGCAGGCATGGTAATGTTTAAAAGCTTTGGAGTTTGGAGAAGTCATGATCAAATAGCACAATAACAGTAAATGTAAATGCGAGTAAACAAATGCCATGGCTTCTAATTCCACCTTATTAATTTGTTATTTGCAAGCTTTGAAGCAGCCAGGACTTAAACTTCAAATTAAGTATGAATTGGTGTTTATTACTTTACAAAGAAACTTTCAACTGATAAGAAAGCAATTATCTTATTTTGGGAAAAACACTAATTGGTGAACTTTCATCACGTTAAGATATTATTGAGAAGTAGCATGAACAAATAAAATAAAATGAAAAAAGAGGAAGCTTGACATACTTGCAGCAGCTCTTTCTCTCTAGAAGCCTTCCACTGCCGAAACTGTTCTGCCTCTTGTTTTATCCTCTGTTGCAATTGAACCTGCAACATTATTCAGGTTATAACAGAGAGCGAGTATATTAAGTGATTACAACTATGGATTTGAGAAATACGACAGTCAACCTTTTGTGCCTTTATAGATTGTATTTCATCTTGCAGTCTCTTTGCTGCTTCATCACTTTTTTGCTTTTGCTTCAGAAGCTGGACCTGGCTCTCTTGTTTCTTCTTCAGATCCATAATCTAGCATGCATGAATTTTGAAAAGATTTTTGTAATTTAGAATATCTTACCATTTAAATCTTACAAATGGAAAAATAAATTTAAATAATTGAAATTAGACTCATTCACCTGTGCTTCAAGTGCTTTCAATTTTTGGGCATGGATATCCTCTAATTTCTGTGTTTGTCCATCAGAATTGGCAGCAAGATTTTCAACTTCAGCCAAAAGACAATCTCTTTCTCGCTGCATTCATAAATCAGTTGCATATATGAATATCAATTTTTCAGTAGGATCAAAATAAATTTGCAAAACTTCTATTGAACCTGCACAGCTCTCTTTTCATCCTCCAGTTCCATAATCTTCCTTCCAAAGTGCTGCTTGAGTACTTCAGCATCAGATACTCCAAAAAGTTTCATCTCAGACTGTAAATACATTAATCCCAGTATGTAAATTAGTAAAATATGAGAGAGAAGAAAATATGTAAGACACTTCTAAAGAGTCTAATATACATTTTTTCCAATTCTCCAGTAATATTATATTGGGAGAAAAAATCACTATGCTTTATTTATTTATTTATTTTGGTGTCTTGTTAATGATTAAATTCCCTTGTGATGAATAATCTGATAATTTTCAGTAGCATAACAACCTTACTAAGTACGTGTTTGGGATAGCTGTGAAAACTTGATTATTTCAATAATCGATTATTTCAATAATCAAGCTGTGAAAGCTTGATTATTTCAATAATCGATTATGTTTAGATATGTTAGTTGAAAAGTGATTTTAAGCTACTCTGTTTTGTTTGGATGATATAAAAAAGAATCACTTTTATGCATTAAATTACCAAAATAGGTATAGAATGATTAAAAAAGTGATTTAATTGATTAAAAAATTATTTGATTGAGGACAAAATAGTATTTACATCTCAAAGTGTAAGGAATAATCTATAATCTAAAATCATAAGCTGAAATTTCAGCATTATGAAAAAAAACTGTTAGAATGCATTGAATTTCGTGTAAAAACTAAAATTGATTTTACCAAACATGATTGAATACTGTTACAACAACTTTTTTAGAAAAAAAGCTGTTGGTTCAACTTATAGCTGAACCAAACACGCTCTAAGTTATGTGCAAACTTTATAAAGGAAAAGGACTCAAGTAAAACACAATTATTTACAAATAAGACACAATATCAAGCATCAGAAATAAATTTCTCACCGTAAGGTTAATGAAATTAAAGAACAGAAGTTACCCATGGTTGTGTTGATTTAAATGTATTACTGATTGATTAATACGTCATGGATATGTCTAATTATACATATGCACTATAACAACCTCTTTCTGCTCCAAGCGTTTATTCAATTCATGTAACTCCCTATCCATACTATTTTGCAGAAGTGTGTGCTCCCACTCTTTTGCTACTTCTTCAATTTCCCTTGAATCACCTGCTAAAATTGGCAATTGGTACCCTGAATTATTGCAGTTCTAATCACACTTGATTAAGTAGTAGCAGAGAAATGGATAGACAAAGGACAGGTTTAAGCAGGTGCATGTTTAGAACTGGCTTTAATAACATTAAATCCAAGCCGAAGAAGAGAGTTACCTGCTGTTTCATTCATTGGATAATCAGGCGCTATAGGTAAGCTCCTCCTGAGCCCATCAGTCTTCACAATGCATGTGCTACCATCCTGAAAAACAGAGTTTAAATATTGCAGGCATAACCTATGCAGCCAATATCCTGAACTCACTTTAATAAGTAGAATGGAAATACCAAGATGAGATGAAAGCACAAATATAGGCATTGAAACAGTATCTGAGAAAAAAAATTGTTGAGTCAAAGAAGAATATCAATAGAAAATAAGAGGCATACATAAGCATCCTTTTCACATTGTTCTACTACAGAGCATCTACTACGGTATTCATGAAGTTCACGGCAAAGATCTTCATTAGCAGCTTCAAGCCAAGCAATCCTTTCCTTAAGGACCTACATGAATCAGATATAAGATGATTATGTATTTACGATATGAATACAAACCATTTAAAGGTATGTAATTAATGTAAATCAAATTATATTAGAAGTGTCTAAAACAAGAGGTGCAAGCCCAGTTAATGCTAGGATCCTTTTCTTTTAAATAACCAACACGATGATGAGCATTGATTTGTGTCCAACCATGCACCATAAATCTAAACCATTTAATTTTACCACTAATCTATTATAGGAAATATATTAAAGTAATCAAGACATCACTGAAGATTCAAGCTAATAGAAGCCAACTACCTGAACTTCCTCAGAAGAGCCACCAGCACGAGCACAAAGTTCTGCCTGCAAATACTCTAGTTGTTGTCGCATTTTTAGCATCTCATTGGACATGGGGTCTCTATTGATCTACAGAAGAAGAAACAAAAATGACCATCAATAACAATCATCACAACAAATTATCTTGATTTTTCCAAATGAAAGATAGGGAACAAAAAGCTTATGCAGGTACTTACCACAGGCTTATTTTGGATATTTCGTGCACGATTTGCGTACTTCAAAGTGTTAAGGGTTTCCTCAGCATTAATATCAGCTGGACTTATGCAGGCTGAAATAGAAATATCTCCTTAATGTAAGAAGAAAAAACATAAATTCAACAACAGCTGGTTTTAAGATGCAACTTCACAGGTTACGAAGTAAACCAGAAACACATAATACATTATTCTAATTCTTGTCATCAATCATTTAGTACCACAGAGAAGTTGCAGGAAGCTCAAATCTGCTGAAAAATAATTTCCGGAGTAGGGAAAAAAAGGTTTGAGAATGTAAAATACAAAACACTGAGCTTATGCATTGCTAAGGCATGTCTTAATTGGTTTCTAACATTTAGTGCCTCCCTGGTACTTTTGTTCATATACAGCTGTGTTGATGAACATGAATAGTAAAGATCAGAAAGCGATTTAAAAAAAAAAAAACAGATTAGTAACTTGAGCTCCGTGCCAAAAATTATAGATGTTTTCTTGAAGCTTATCAGGTCAATTACGGGAGGCAAAAAATAGAATTTATTGGGATACAAACAAGAGAAACAACTGACCTATCATAACAGTTCTGCTATTACCTCCAAGTGAATCCTGCAAAATCATTTAACTTTTATCTATAAATATGGAAAATATTAAAAAATATATATTAAACTAAAGAGATCAAAGAAAGAAAAATTGAATACAAAATATTTCATATACATGTTTCCTGTTTTATATTGTCTTCTTTTATCAGTAATAATTTTTTTTTTCTGGGCAATTGTAGTATTCCAGTTCAGAATGATCCAGATCCAACACAGGTGAGTTTTGTGATACAAAGGGTGTGTTTCTAGCATAACACAACCTGAAAATATAAGAGCTTCTTATGGACTTATATGTTGATGAATTTGGAGTAATGAAAGATAGAGGGCTCACTTATTCTTCTCTAATAAAATACCTTCAACATCATAATAAAGAAGAGTGTATGCTACAAGAAGGAAGCTGGATACGAAGATATCAAACCTGCAAAAGCCTAGTAAGTTTACTATCCCTATATGGAACATGAACGCCTTCCTTTCTCTTCTTTTCATCACCAAGTGCACTAATAACATTACCAAGTGCTAGAAGGCCTTTGTTAATGTGAACTCCTGTTTGAAAGATTAAATTACTAGTGAATACGTAATCTCAAAAGTATGCTTAAAAAATAAAAGTGAAAAATGTCACAAACTAACCTTCCTTAAAACGCAGACCATCAGATCCTGTTCTTTTAGCTCGTTCTGATCCAGCAAGATCTACTAAGTGCAACTTGGCACAAAGATACTCTTCATTCATGGTATCATTTAAACTGCTGTCATTAGGAATATTGAGCTTCCGCATTTGCTCTAATGTGATGGTGAAGATGGCATGAGATCGACTAGTTGGACACACAATAGAAGAAGAATAAGTAATAGAAGAGAACTCCAGCAGAATAAATAGTAACAATATTTTGAGGCACAACTTTTTAATCCTGGATTGATACCAACAAGTAAACTGCTGGAAAATTCATTTCAAAAATCATTAGAAGTGTTGCAAAATTGCAAGCATTCTTGCAGTGGCAAAAGATCCATCTAATAATTATTCACTTTAATAACCAGAAATCCAAAACATTTCATATGGAACTTATTTTAAAGGAAACAACCCAAAGCTCAGTCTCACTGTTAGATGCTTAAACTGCCAGCAGAGTTTAAAACAAAGAGAAGCTTAAGGTAAAGTATATACAATTTCTTCAGTTAGTTATTGATTTATTATCTGAATTTTATGCAGCACAGCTCTTGCTCTAATCATATCTTGCAATCATGTTATCCAAGTTGTTTATAAATCTAAAAATCAGATAAAAAAAATATTTCATGAATAAAAACCAATTTGAGCAGTTCAAAGAAAAGAAGAAAAATGCATAATCAACCTGGATTGGTTGTTCATATTTGTGCTCCCAGTTGCTCTGCTCAATGATCCCTGTTCCAGGCGAGCAGCCATTTCCTTTAGTGTTGTAACACTGACTTCAGTAGATCCTGCTAGGGTAATGACACCATTTGATGTCTCACGAATTTGTATTGGTGGTTTCCCAGGAGAGTTCACTTTTCCTGCATGTCCATTTGCAGTTTCTGGTTTGCTCATGGAGGAGGGATCCAGCAAGTCTCTTACTTCTTCTTTAAGAATCTTTTCACAATTAAATGTTGTTGTTAGATACTTAAATCTAAGCACATACGAAATGTTTAAGTTTAAGATATTAAAGCACAACTAAACTACAAAAATCATGCTGCAAGCAGTAACAAACTTATCAACAGACCTCAATAAAGGAAACATGCAACTGAAATTCAATCTGGTGTTTTAAGGTCCCAATTTTGTTGAACAAAACATTCATAACTTGGGGTATTATTCCGGTTTGGCAACCATCCTTAAAGCCAGTGCCCATGGTGTACGTTTTACCGGAACCTGTCTGCAATGGAGTGAAAGTGTCAAATGCAAAAGAGTTATAACTAATAAGTGTAGTGGCATGTAACTTCTGTTTCCTTTAGCAGTAACTATACCTGACCATATGCAAGAACAGTAGCATTATATCCTTGGAATAAACCATCAACAAGGGGAGCAACACATTCTTCGAACATGACACATGAGGGAGAACCAGTGCTTCCATAAACATGATCAAATGTAAAGGAGTGGGCGCCAATTTGTACCTGTATTATAGTGACAATTAGCATGCGATCCCCCACCCAAATTTTTAGCTAATTAACAATACTAATATGGGGTGCTATTTCAGATGCAGGCGTCCAAAACCATAAGCAATTGGCAGCCATGCAAACATGCAAGTAAGTAACATGGAAAAATATACTGAATGCTAACTCTCCTTGAAAATAAGAGAATCACTAGCAGTTTTTCAATTGGACATAGAAGAAATATACAGAAATATTCAATATCATGACTTTATAAAGAAGAAGAAACTATGACCTATAATTACAGCAGTGGAAATTCTAACCAGAGACAGCAGTGGAATTTTAACATGATTAGAAACTGAAAAACTTGAAAGGTAAAATTGATGTGGCAAGCAATTCAACCATAGTCTGGATGATACCAAGAAACTAAAGAGCTACTTTCATTCACTAAGACTCCCTGATCATCATGTTCAATTACTGTGCCTTTGCAACCTCCAAAATTAAATAATTCATTTCATTCATAAATGAGTTCTTGTTTGAAACTTGTTTTGAATGATATTAGTTTAAGGATTCAATACATTTAGAAATCACGTTGAGTATAACATTTTATGATCGGTGAATTATTACCATAGGATTTCATAATGATATATATATATGTATATATATAACTCTGCATTATAGTAACTTACGGGCCAAAGATCCTACCAGACAAAAGCGAAATTGCAAAACCGGGTAAAAGCCTTCCTCTCCCCCCCCCCCCCCCCCATGTTGAAAATACAACATGAAATATAGCCATCAAAACCAAACCCCATATTTTCCCAAAATAACGCTTCAGAAACTTACCCGCCCAAGCCTATAACGATACAATCCAGAAATAGAACGAAGTCAAATATCCTAATTAAGTAAGTATCAGATCATAAAAGTGATTCCAAACTCTCAAGTCATATAAGACGCACGACGCATCTTTAGTTACGTAAGCAATTTCGGATCCAGATCTCCCACAGAATCATCAATTCAAGACTACATGCCAAAAGAGGAAACAGAATGCAGGACTGAAACATTGTTTCAAGTCAACGACAATGCTTTTGAGTTTTCGAATCACATTGTTGAGAGTAAGTGCACCTGAGGCTTCCCAGGGACGACGGTGACACAATCTTTGCAGCCTTGAAGCTTCTCGTCGGCGATGAGTGGCCGTACATGCACCGCAACCTTAACGCAACAATCTTCCCCTGCTTCCATGTGGAAGCAGCTCAGAAACCGAGTGAGAGAGTGAGAGTGAATCAGAAAAGAGGGAGAGGGAGCTCCAGCAGTATCAGTGAGTGGAGTGAACCAAAGATCAATTCGCTAGGACCACCGTTCTGCGGAACACAAGGAAGTGATGCAGTAACGACGGGAGCAAGAGAGAAGCTGAGATGAGAATGAGAGTCTCCAACAATGCTAGAGAGAGAAAGCAATATAGTCAGAGATGGACAGAGTGAGAGAGAGTGAAAAAAAGGGTAGTTGTGGAAACAAGAGGGGCTGATAAGCTAGCTGGGCGAGGTAACTGTAAGGACAACAACCACTATCATTTTCCCTTCACCTTCACTGCATTGTGGTGGCGTGCTTTCAACCTTCTCTCTCCCTCTTTCCCATTTTGCCCCTCCTCAACTCCTTCCTTCTTTGTTCTTTCCATCCCAACGGCCCTGTACACCTGTACTCCCGCATAAAATAAAAGCCTCTGTTCCCGTTCTCATCACATTTACTATTTTACCCCCGACCTCGTTGGCTTAATACTTTTGCTCTTTTTCATTTTAATTAATAATTTTTAGAGGATTTTTTTTTTATTCCTTTATTTGCCAAAAGTTGAGAAAGAAAAGATAATAAATATTAGCAGTGGATCTCTGGTTCAAATTTTACAAGAGGCTTAATAAACTTCACCTAATGTGTGACAGAAAATGGTATTCAAATAAATAAGAATTAAAGAAGGAAGAGGAGTGGAGAAGATGGACTTGAAAGATAGCAAGTTTGAGAGAATGGAACAAAAACCTTACGTAATGTAGTTGGGATGTGGATTTGAGAACAAAGGTAGGAAAAGGAATAACACAACGCACAAAGCCACGTGACGCGGAACCAGACACACACATTATGGGGGGAGCTTTGTGTCTTTGACGGTACGCAGTCATAATCAATCACTGACGTCCCCATTTCACAGGTGCCATAGTATACTTGCTCCTCAGTTTCTGTGACTCAGCATTTGCATTACTGCATATATATGTCGTGCACACATTTTAATTTTCATCCTTCGATTTCTTTTTCAAAAATAAAAGTGAAAATCGTTATCCAAGTTTAGGCGACCCTTAACTCATTAATTATACAAAAATTGTTAGGCAGATGGAGGGATACGAAAAAAAGAAAAGGAGTACAGATCCATATTGAACCGAAAGATCGAAAAAAGAAAACAAAAGCAAGCAAAAGAAAGAAGGAAAGGTGACATAACACAAGAGGTATAAGCAAAAGGAGAGTACAGGGCTTGGATTTGGGTAACATAACGTTAGCACTTAGCAGCAATAGCAACAGTAATAGAGTGGACAAGAAAAAAAGAAACGGAAGACCCACCTATTGGACACATCCAGCTGGGCTGGACTCTTCCTTCACATGGCGCTTACCTTCTATAATATGGTGGAGCCCAAGGGCTCACTTGGTCAGACTGTGGTGGTCCCACAATCTGTGGCAGTGGCAGTGGCAGCTCATAAATTCATCTTTGTATTATGCTACTTTAAGCATGGTTTATTTCACTCCATACCTGTCAGTGTGAACCTTCGTAGTGTCTGTATTTACCTATAAAACCAGCTCATTTTGTCATCCTTTATTTTAGACGTAATAGTCAAGAATTAGCAACAGCCTAAAACATAAAAATCCCAACGGTCGTGTACCAACATCGAACAACAAATTTTGAGAGATATTATTATGTGTACGTCGCTTTTTTTTGTACGCATCATCCTATTTACATCCTCTCATCATTTGAAAACTACCGTTCATTCCGTTTCCTCTTTATACTTACGTGATCTTGACAAGTAGAAATATACATCATTTTCATTCAACAACTGTATTTGCTGTGAGATGCATTTATTTAAGAAACGTACGGTATGATTGTTCTAGTTCTAGTAAATATTTTCAAAATTGTTATGGTAATAAAGTGATAAGCGCTTTTTACATAATTTAAAATTAGTATAAGAATAATATAATAATAATAATTAATATATTATTCACTATAATTATTACTATTAAACCATATACGTAGGATTTTTATATAAAAACAAAACAGTTTCAAATAACTAAATTAATAATATATATATATATATAAGAAAATGCCTTTTTAATTAAATCTTCTAAAATTTTGATCATTTTCTTTAAAAAAAAACTACTAATTATTAATATCATGCACTTAGAGAAAGCAATATACCAACTTTGAATCAATTTTTTTTAACAGTCTTACTAACGAATGTTCTAGAAGGACAACATAGTCCCAAGATTTATTAATTATTTTTTATGTTCTCAATGTAGTAAGTATTCTATTTATTTAATATTAATACTTATTATTTTGTTTTCTTAACCAACTTAACAAATCCTTTTTTTTTCCGGTAAGAACAAATCTATTCTTTCAATACCAACAAAATTCGCTACTTCAAGTTTCAAATAATCAAACGAGAAATTCTAAGAATCTCTCTACTCAAACACATCTTCTAATTTGCAACTTTCCGATACACACATATATAGCTTATCTTGAATATTAGGTTGAGCATCAATAATATTACTCCCTTGATTGTCTAGGGCTTCAATGATATCATTCTTTAATTTAATTGTTGCATTTTTGCTGTAGTGCTGTGAAATTTCTCCAACAGTGAGCTCATATAAATGTATTCGACTTTTTGACAATAATTCTTCTAAAAAATCCCTTAATATTGATTATTCCTGTACTCATATAAGTTATAGTTCTTCTATGCTTGCATTGCACCATCCTTGCAAAGAACGTATAATTTAAAAATCAAGTTATCAAAATTTAGTAGTATTCTCATCAACCATGCATAACACTCACATCTATGAAAAAACCATACTTGTGCGCAGAAGCATGGCTATTTTTTATGTGTACACAGATGAACGTATATATATGCACGAACAATCAAATAGTGACTGTCACGTGTATATATGTACATGCGTTATTTTTTTGTGCGTATAAATGTATTATACCACTTTACACAGGCTCTTCTCGAACCATATAGACCATTATTCCTGTAACACTATTGTTCTCTTGGTAATTGAATTTTTCCTACTGAGTACTGAGTACTATACGATAAGCATGCAAAATGCAAGTGAATTCCCCTCAACAAAAACACGATTTATACTTTCACCGGCATTCCTTGTTTTATTAATTATATCAATTTTAATTTTTTCACTATACTTTATTTTCATATTATTTTTTACACTACTTCTTATATCATTACATCATTTTCTCTCACTTAATCGTAACTATTAAAAATTATGATGAAAAGTTTTGTGAAGAAAAATTAATGTGAAATTATCATTTTTTATTTATATTTAAAAAATAATGATCTCACATTATTTTTTCTTTCACATTATTTTTTAATAATTGTTATTAAGTATGAAAAAATATTAACATATAAATGTTAATCTTAATAATATAAAAAATAATGAAAAAAAAAAATATGAGTTAATGTGAGTTGTTTATATTTTGTAGTAAAATCAATGAAATTGTCCGTACTCTTATATGAACTTCAGACTTGTACTTACACCGTCGATCATTCATAAAGACAGTACATTTTGATATTTGAATGACTTCACATCTCCATTCTTCCTCTGAAACCACATATTCCATTGAATTTTCAGCTACAAATTAAAAGGCAACATTTAACAAGAAGCTCTGCGCACATCCTAGTATCCTACTTTGTCTTAATACTATCCATGATTAAACTTATGTCCACGACCTGTTAAGGAGTTATTCATTCTGGTTCTAATAGAAAGCAGGAAACCGGTGGAAAATTAAGAGCATTTGCAAAACAGTTCAAAGTTGTTGCACGGGGGCCACCCATGCTGATGACAGAGGAAGATCTTTAGTGACTAGTGAGTGCAGTTTGATGGTATATACTGACTGCACTCTACTTTAAGTTGAAGGTCCACATGCCATGAGCTTGCTTGCAGGTTTATGAAACTAAACCCATATATAAATAATGGGCTTTCGCTTTTCTTGTAGCGAGCCAGGGGCCATGTTGTACATTTTTGAGAGCTCAATTACATGTCGTTTTCAGTAGCTAAAAAAATCCAGGGCAACATACATCATATATCACATAGCCTGGCAAAAAGTTGATTAGTGGACCATAACTGGAATAACATTTCCTGGATATCACATAGAGGCATGTACATATGTAGTTATGTACAGTTGTACACAGCAGAGACTCAAAAGTAAACATTGAAGTATTGCTAAGTTTAAACCTAAAAGTATCAAAAAATTCTCAATACCGTATTTAGAAATTTCATTAATACTGCTGCTCGCGAGTTTAGAAAAGGAAAATTTTAGCTTTGGCTCTGTTAGTGTGAAAAAACCATTCTAATTAGGTAATGATTTTGAACATTTTCGATTATTTTATTGTTCAATCCAAAATAGAAAATGACCTCTCCTCTGTTTGTCACTTTGTCTGCCTTTTCTCTTCATGTGTGGTGGACTGCAAGGAAAGCAAACTTGCAGTAAAAACAATTGTTTTTTATTTTCCAACACTTCTCTGGCTCCTTTATTTAGAAGGAAGAACTAAGAACTGTAGGGAGGGTGGGTGCATAAAAACCCAACCTTAAGCTTCTTTTCAACCTAACTCTTCATTCATTGGATTGTCATCCGAACGTTGGCTCAGATGCAAACAAAGCAACCACAAAGTGGT
This sequence comes from Ormosia emarginata, assembly GCA_029884605.1. Classification (NCBI taxonomy): domain Eukaryota; kingdom Viridiplantae; phylum Streptophyta; class Magnoliopsida; order Fabales; family Fabaceae; genus Ormosia; species Ormosia emarginata. The sequence continues at coordinate 73,003,297 of JAQQTP010000082.1, forward strand.
CCCCATTTAACTGTTTATTTGGGCTTTGAGGGACAACACGTCTTTTTTTAGCACCAGTAGTTAAGTGGACACTAGCTAGTAACATGACATCGAGCGGAGTTTGTAACAGTGTTTCTTCTAGGAATGTGATTGAAAATGGAATTCAACTGCAATGAGAGATGATTGATTCGACAAAGAAGATCAAACAAAGTTGATAAAAAAGTTTTAGATTCAATTCATGATCTTTAATAGTAACATATATGTAAATAGCAATGTAATTTTTTTGGATACATTTCATTGTAAATTTTCGTTGAAATATGTTTCTTGTTATGACTTTAAAATGAAGCAGGCTTACTCATTGGATGCTATAAATCTGATTGTGAAAGATTTTCCTTCTTCACATAAGTATGCCTGCATCATTCAAGGTATCAAAAGTCTCCTTGCAGCTGAGTGGGTTGTTACTTTGTAGCAATACTTTGAGAAAAGGAAATGCTTGCGTTGATTGGTTGCCAAGGTGGGAGCTAAACAAGATGACAACTAGAAATATTTTCAGTAAAAGATGAAGCAGACTTTTATTCATCTAAGCTTTTTATTAAAAAATCATTAAAAAAAAATTCATCCAACCAATAGTTTCGTCCTAGAGCTTACTAAATAACAAACGAAATGACCCTCTCTCTCTCTCTCTCTCTCTCCTCTTTGTGATTATAAGTGAGCAGAACTAAGTTTACTTTACTTGTAATTAACAATATGTATTATGTAGTCAACGAGATTAATAATTGATTACCAATAATATATGCTGTTAATTAGATATGTATTTATATATCGTTATCTAATGTAAAAATAGTGTGCAAAAAATAATAAACATATAGCATGACTGTAAAACAATTAAAGGTATACTCCTTAAAATTGATGCAAAATGTCTTGCGTTTTTTGAAAAAAAAAATTATTATGACAAGAATGAGAATAGGATGATCATATTTGTTTTAAACTTTATTTCATTCAGAAATAAAATATTTTTATGATTAGTATATGAAATTATAATTATAACTAATGAATATATTTAAAACAAGTATTGATTCATTCTATTATGTAAGGAATGAATATTAATACGGTAATACCTTTTTGAGAAACAACATTCATTCATGTCTATCCAGAATCGATTTTTTAAAAAAAATAATAATAATTTCATAACTAATTATAAAAAATCAGAAAAAATTATTATTCTTAAAACTTTATTGTGATGTTTACGTCGAACGTCTAATCTTACAGTAAGTTACTTTTCTCGTCATTTATCTAGTTATCTTTACCCAATGAACAACAATAATAATAATAATAATAATAATAATAATAACTCATTTTTATATATTTGAGTATGTATCTTTTCAAGTTCAGTGTCTGTGCTAGTAAATAATAATCCATCTCTTAAAATTTCCTTAAAAAAAGGTCTACAAGAAGGAGATCCGCTTGCACCTTTTCTCTTCCTTATAATGGCCGAGGAGTTACGTGGTTTAATGGGAAGGGCGGTTGAGTTAGGAAAATTCTCGAATTTTCAAGTTAGAGAAGAGGTCAATATTTATTTATTACAGTATGCTGATGATACAATTTTGGTGGGAAATACATCTTGGGAGAATCTGTAAACGCTTAAAACTGTACTTAGAAGTTTTGAATTAGTATCAGGATTAAAGGTAAATTTTCATAAGGGCAACTTATTTGGTATTAATGTGGAGGATAGCTTCTTAGTTGCAGCTTCAACTTTTCTTCAATGTCTATTTGGTAGCCTTCCTTTTAAGTTTCTTAGTTTTCCAGTTAGTACTAACCCGAGAAAAGTTGCTACGTGGTTCCTAGTTATTGATTCCATGAAGAGAAGATTGACCTCGTGGAAGAGTAAGCAGTAATCTTTGGGTGGTCGAATTGTCTTGATAAATTCTGTGTTATCTAACTTGCCTTTGTATTAGATGTCTTTTTTTAAAGTTCCAAAGAAAGTTTTAAATATTTTGATTGAGATTCAAAGAGCTTTCTTGTGGTCCGGTTCTGATGAATACAGGAAAATAGCCTGGGTGAAATGGGATAAAGTTTGTCAACCAAAGAACAGTGTGGGGTTAGGGATTAAAAATTTGGAATTATTTAATCTTAGCCTTTTGGCTAAGTGGAAGTGGCGTTTTTTGGTGGATCTTGATGTTGTTTGGTATAAATTTTTGTCTCATAAATATGGCTCTCTGGATCAGGTGGTTGTGAGTACTAGGGGCATCGAAACACCTCTTCTCTTTGGTGGAGAGATCTTTGTTCTATAGATGGAGTGTCTTGTGCTCCCCCTTTATGGTTTTCTTCGGTAGTGGCTAGAAAGATTTAGAATGGGGAACATATAAGTTTTTGGCATGATTCTTGGATTAGTAATTCTAGTCTTAAGGAATCTTTTTCTAGACTCTATCAGATCTCATCTGATAAGAATGTATGTGTTGCTTGTATGGGTGAGTGGCTAAATGAGGTGTGGTGTTGGAAATGGAGGTGGAGGAGAAATTTGTTTATGTGGGAAGTTGACCTCCTTTCTGAATTATCTTTCCTTCTAAGGTCAATAAGTTTATGCAAGGTGGAGCAGGATGAGTGGATTTAGAAGAAAGACAGTTCTAGGATTTTTTCTGTTAAATCTGCTTACTCTTTTTTGCAAGCTCAGTTGAATTTTGGGGTGTCTAGTAGTCTGGAGGCTGCAGTGTTTAAGCGTTTCTGGAAGTGCTATGTCCCTCTGAAAGTTCTACCATTTTTATGGCGTGTTCTTCTGCATAGATTGCCTACTTGCTTAAATTTACATCGAAGAGGAGTTATAAATGAGGAACATGGGGTTTCTTGTATCTTTTGTTTATTGCAAGATGAAGACTCCGATCACTTGTTTTTCTCTTACTCGGCGTCCTATCAGGTTTGGTCTAATATTTATGCTTAGTTGGATTTATCTGTTGTTCTTTCGCATGGCGGTCAAGCTCATTATCTTTAACATGTTAGCTATTTGAGAGGTAAGAGGTTTAGAAATTTTTGCCATATTTTTTTGCATGCTTTTACTTGGCCTATCTGGTTGATGCGTAATAAGATTTTGTTTCAAGGGGGTTCTTTTGATTTGATTAGTGTTTTGAATCTTATTAAAGTTAGATCTTGATCCTGATTTATGGCAAGGGTGGGGGATTTTCGATGTACTTTTTCATATTGGTGTACGAGTCCTTTAGATTGTATTAGGAATTACTATTAAACTATGTTTTTAGTTGGACTTATGTATAAGAGTTAGAGTACCTCTTGTACTCTTTTTTAATATATTTTTTGCTTATAAAAAAAAAATTCAATGTATATTAAAGATAGTTATAATTTTAAATCAGCTTTTGCTTCTTAATTATACGACCTGCTTAATTCCCCGTAAGCCAATGTAACATTCTCATTAGAGCAAGAGCACAATCACATGGTCAGGGACGGAACTACCTGAAAATGAGTAGGATATATGCTTTCACTCAGCTTTTGAAATTAATTTTTTTATTATTCATGATAATATTTTGTTATTCTTAACTCTTTATATTTTTATTTTTCTCTCATAAATAATAAATAAATTTATAATAAAAAAGTTAAAATTTATCTAACATGATCATTCATATATACATAGAGTTAGAAATATGTGATAATAATAATAATAAAAAGGATATTCAATATTAAAAGAATAATTGTAAATCTATTTTTTATTATCTTGTGTTAATATATCTTTTTTATTAAAAAATTTTTATACTTACGTGTTTCCTTTATCCCATTATCTAAAATTGCTGAATTCGTAATTTCACATGGTTGAAGAATTAAAACCTATACTATTCATTTCTTTTTAAACATGGCAGCAAGCAGGAGCTAGCTTTTCCTTTATGCTTCGAGTGAGGCTGCTAACTCTACGCCAGTGCTTTTCTTTATTCTCAACCCAGCCTCCCTTACCCCACTCTTTTCCCTGTGCTTTTCTACGCATTTGGACCTTTAAATCACATGCACCCACCACCTTTACATCACTAACATCATTCCTAATCCTCCTTTTTTCTGATCAATCTCACATCTTTCTGCCTCCTTTGGCCCTATCATTCTCTCCCAGGCACTCTTCCCCTTATTTATCAGAATCATTAATTAATGATAATGTAATTAGAACTAGCTTGGACTATATCTCAAGGTCCAATAGCGCAGTTTTATTGACTCCCATGCACTCATTTCAAGTACATCAAACATATATAACCTATATATGGTTTCATAGAGAATATATGATTCCCCTATAACATAATCATCTAAGGTGGCCCAAACCCTTGTCCACACAAAGCGAATGCGCAATCTAATTTTGTGCTTTGCTTTAATATCGTTCTTCGTTATATCCTTCTGTCTTGGATAAAAACTGCAATACATACATCCAAATTAAGTATCTTCTCCCTCTTGCTGTGGACTGTAATCTAAACTCTAAAGTTTGGAGTGGAGACACAACATGTGCTACATTGCAAGCTTTCATCGATATCATTAGCATGCGCTGTCGGAGGCCAAGCTAGATAAGTACCTATAGATGCATGACTTTTAGGACAATCAGTAGTGGCATATGATTGAATATTTGGTGAAAGTTAGCTCCTCACTAATACATATCGCCTGTTCTGTCTTTATTCTTTTTTGGATCGAATATCACCTGCTGTGTCTAAAGGCACGCGTGTTTAGTAATTATACGAATAATTGTGCAAATTACTGAATATATAACTCTTGGGTGACGTTTACAGTGCACCCTTCAATTTAGGGAACACCAGTGCTCATTGCATTTAGGGCATATTTGTTATTATGTATAAGGTTTAATAGGATAAACTTATACAATACATTATGATTTTATCAGTTATTTGGTACGTTCACAATATTATATAAGCTTATCCAGCATATCTTTCTTATACATTAAAATAACATATAACTTAATCAGACTTTAAAGGATGAGATTAGGCTTAATTAAATTTTGATGAATAAGCTCATATGAAAATATTCCATTTACAATCCTATTACTCAAATATCAATCATTCTTTGTCTTCTCCTTTACAATGTCATCCAATCTTGCCTCCACAGTCACCGTCGTTCCCAACTCGTCAATCTGATCCAAACCATCACAATTATGATTGTACAACCCCATCCATGGTCGTGGACATCTACTCGTCGCATCGAACACACACCATCACAACTTGTCACAGTCTTCCTCCGTCATTGACAACTTCAATCACCTTACGAACCACCTTCTTTGCCATCAATCAAAATCACTACTGCCTAGTTGCCGAACACTGCCTCCATGCCCTTGTTCCTGTTGAACCCGCAACACTGTTATCCCTCTTCTTAGATTATGCGTTGTCTCACACCAAGGGAAATTTGTTCTTCCCATTTTATTTTTTTTATTTTTATTTGAGTATGTTATTATGAGTTAGGACTTGAGTTAACTTTTTTTTTCATAGGCCTTAGAAATTTTTATTTCTCTAAAAATTAGTATAATATGATAAATTTGAATGAATATAGTATATTTTTTTATTAAAGAATATTTTTGTCAAAAGTATTAATTTTTTTAACATATCCAATATTATACAATGCATCAACAAATACATGATAACATTATCTTATACAACACAGTATCTTATACAATATCGCGTCAAACACACTGGATAATATTAAAATTTTATTAAGCCTTATATTATCAGACCTTATACAATCAAGTTTAACATAATTAGGCTTTATCCCAATATGTGTACCAAACAGGCTCTTATAGTCATTAGATGTGTAGCAAATGAGATGAATGGCAGGGTTAGAAGAAGGGTTACATGCTGAACAGGTTAGCTAATCTCTTTTCATTATTACAAATGGGTCCTTGAAAAAAAAAAGGTTATTATGTGCATAAATTTTTGCAAAAAAAATTCTTTACATATATGCTTATTTTTAAGGAAAAAAAATTGTTAAAAATTAATAAATTTATTATCTTTGTAAAAAACAAATGATAAAAAAAATCATTAGTTAAATATAATTTAATTGATCTTTTGTTAGTTATACGCATACTATCATTTTAGGACTTAAATAACATAATGTGTGTAACAAAAATAATTGATACTTAGCTTTTTTGGACAATAAAATTAAAAAAATTTATATTTGTACTGTTATCTTAAGTTCCATCCATGACCATTATTGAGAATTTTAAAGTGAAGGACTTCAATAATTTGTTATTATTCGAGTATATCAATCAAAATACTTTATGTATGGTCAAATTATTGAATGTATAAATTAAACATTTAAATAACACTTTTGTAGTGCTTGGGCAGAGAAGTGAATCAATAAAGGAAGAAAGCAATAATTGATTGATAAGAAAGTTGATTGAGCATTATAGAGAAGAAATGATGTGAAAAATGAATTGATTTTTTCCTTTTTTTCATCCAAACAGAAAAACGCAATCTGGAATAGCAAGAGAAATGAAATTACAGAAAGAAAATTTATATGCTTCATCACTGTGTTGCAAAGAATGAGAGAGAGAGAAGGACGAAGCAAAGCGAGAGGCACGGAGATTTTCTTGAAAATGAAAGGGAAAATGGATTTTAAAGAGATTATTTGAGAGTGAGAATTCGAGGAATGGAAAAAGTGTGTTATAATAAATCAAGAGAGGAAAACGATTGATGCACCATATAAAAAGGGAAGCACCGCTAGCAGAGGGAAGCACCCGCTGGAATGTCGAAGAGTTGTTGCTATTAAAAGGTTTCAGAAAATAATTTTGATATATTTATTCTTTACTCAAAGACGTATATTTATATATAAAGATTTGTAAGTTTATGCTAAATTCTTTTTATAATTATATGAAAAAAAATATGAAAATAATAATTGTACATAATAAATATACAATTTGATTAATATTAATCTAATATATTGATTGACGCTAATTTTTATCTATATTTAACAAGATCCTAATTGATTATGACATATTGATTGACGTTAATTTTATCTATATCTAACAAGATTCTAATTGATTCTAACACCTCCTCTCAAGTTAGTGCATGGATATCAGACATTCACAACTTGATAAAAGAATCAGAAAACACATTACTTGTCACTGCTTTTGTAAGAATATCTGTTAATTGGTACTCAAACCTGACAAATGGAAGACACAAGATTCCAGTTTCAAGTTTTTCCTTAATAAAGTGTCTTTCGATTTCTACAAGTTTTGTCTGATCGTGTTGAACAAGATTGTAGGCAATCTCCATAGATGAGGTATTATCACAATGTAGATTCATTGCTTCCTTTGATTTAAATCCCAAATCTGCTAGCATATTTTTTAGCCGTAGAAACTCACATATTCCAAGCGTCATGCCCCTGAACTCAGCTTTAGCACTTGACCTGACCACTACAGGTTGTTTTTTGCTTCTCTAAGTTACAAGATTTCTCCAACAAATGTGAAGTAACCTGAGGTGGATCTTCTATCGTTGGCTAACCCGACCCAATCAACATTAGTATACCCTTTTATTTCTAGGTGACCAAGATTTGAGAATAGCAGTCATTTACCTAGAGCATATTTTAAGTATCTTAGAATCCTTTCGATAACATCCATGTGAGGCTTTCTTAGGTCATGCATAAACTGACTTACTACATTTATTGCATATGCAATGTATGGCTTAGTATAGGATAAGTAGATTAGTTTCCCTACAAGCCTTTGGTATCTTCCTTTATCAGTATTGGTTGTATTTGAACATTGGAAATACTTGTGGTTCTACTCAATGAAAGTGTCAATTGGCTTACATGCAAGCATTCATGTTTCAAATAAAAAATCTAGGATATATTTTCTTTAGCAAAGAAAGATATCATGCTTTGACCAAGCCATTTCAATTCCAAGAAAGTACTTGAGGTCTTCAAGTTGTTTAATTTCAAATTTAGAGGCCAAATATTGTTGTAAAAGTTAAATCTCATCGTGATCATCTCCTATCACAATCATATCATCAACATAAATAATCTCCTGTCTCTCAATAATTCCATTAGCTTTGTGTTTAACTGTGAAATCCCATCTACATCTAATAGTCTTCTTTCTTATTGGTAAATGTACGAGCTCCTAAGTTTTATTATTTTGCAATACTGTCATCTCTTTTACTATAGCTTGCATTCACGTAGGATCTGCTAAAGCTTCCTATAAATTACTAGGAATAGAGACAGTAGATAATTGAGATACATAAGATGCATATGATTTGGACAACTTCTTAGCTGACACATTGTTGTTTACAGGGTGCTTCACTTTCAATTTAATGTCGGGTTCATATTTAATTGGGGGTTGACCTCGATTAGATCTAGAAGGGAGATGATATGAACTTTCTACAATATTAGAATCAGGTGGGCCAATAACTTCATGAATATTGGAATCAACAGTATGATCAAAGTCAAAGTTATGTATTACCTTTGGACCTCTGCAGAGCTTTATAGAGCTACAGATTGGATCAGTGGACCTGAAATTAGAAATATTGTACTATTGGGCAGTTCCTTTATCAAACCTGTAAAATCTTGATTTGTAATTTCACACTCAGTAATGAGATCATAATTTTCAGTTTGCAATTGTGGTTTTGATATATCAAACAATTTTATGTCATGGAGATCATGGTTATGAACTTCCACTTCAAATTCATTCCCCCTCTGAAGTGGAGAATTAGTGGTCTTTGTGGTATAGAATAACTCCTGTTCCTGAAAGATGACATCCATGGAAACAAAAAAAAATTAGTGGAAGAATTATATACACGATAACCTTTTTGTGTTGTGCCATATCCAACAAACATATACCTCATAGCTCGGGGTTCAAATTTTGTATGTTTGTGTTTATGTAGACGAACATATATCACACATCCAAAGGTACAGGGAGGTAAGTGAACAATTGAAGGAAGAGTATAATCTAAGAAAACATCTAAAGACCTCCTAAAGTTCAAGGTACTAGATGGGACACAGTTGATTAAGCATACAACAGAACTTAATGCCTGTCCTCAAAGGTGGGATGGAACATTGCCACCAATAAGTAAGAATTGTGTGACTTCAAAAAAGTGTCTATTCTTTTTCTCAACGACTCCATTTTGTTGAGTGTTGAAAGGAATTAGGACATGATGTTTGATGTAATTTGAGTTCATAAAATCTTTCAATTCTTTCTTGAAGTATTCTCCCCCATTATCTGTTCTAATAACCTTTAGAGAAGTATTGAATTGGGTGACAATCATTTTATGAAGAAGTTGAAAATTTGTGCACACATCACTTTTATATTTTAACAAGTATAGTCATGTTATTCGTGTACAATCATCAACAAAAGTGACAAACCAAGTCATGCGATCGAAAGATCACGTGGACATGATGGGTCCTAAAGTTTATACCATAGTCAAACCGCTTAGGGCAACACAGCAAGTGGGCTAATGCTATTTCATGAGTGAATGAGTGAAAAAAGAGTATCAACCTTAGTGTTATTTAAAAGGAAGATAACATAGTGGCTCTTGATCATTACACAAGTCTCTCAGTTGAAATCAGAAAGATCACAGTGATGAAATAGTGATAGAAACAGTTTCCTAAGATAACTAAATGATGAATGTCCTAAACGTTTATGCCATAGTCAAATATGCTTATTTTGATCTAGTTGGGTGCAACTCAACAAGTGGGCTAATGTTATTTCATTTGTGTGTTGAGAGTCATTGTTCAGATAGTACAATCCTCCACTATTCTTACCACTACCAATCTTCTCATTGGTATGAGTATTATGAAAAACACAATGAGTGGGAAAAAAAATAAGGTAACACACTCATGAGACTTTGTAAATTGACTAATAGAAAGAAGATTACAGTTTAATGAATGAACAAATAGGACAATAGAAATGGACAGTAAAGGGGACAAAGAATAGGTACCAACACCTAAGACAAGAGATGAAACATCATTGACATTAACAATATCTGGCTTAGAACCACAAGGAGATAAATGAGTAAACTCATGTAAGTAAGGTTGGAGATGAAAAGAGAGACAATTTTCTTGGTAGTTTTGATCGAGAATGAAAGAAAGCAACAAGTCATATGATCAACAACACCCATATCAATTATCCAATTACTACTACTAGCAAAAACTGAAAAGCTACATGTAGAGTTAGATATACCTAACTTGGCAACAAATCTAGTTGCAACAACAAAATTACTCTTAGAATTCTCAGTCTTTGATGCATCCTTACCCTTTGGATGTAAGACTCATGGGAAAAATTTAAAGTCGCTTCACGTTAGATAACCATGGAGTTTGAAAAGATTTTATATATCTCTATTGCTTTAATCGTAATTCATATATGGAGTGCACTTGTGTAAATCTTTTAGGTTGAATTAGCCATTAGAGATCGAGTTTTCAATCTTAAAAAATGACAAACCAAATGCTTACCGATTATCTTTTACACATGAGTTTGCTTCCATATGCCTTAGCACTAGTGGAATTATACCATTGTTTTTCTATTGTTTGCAATTTCCTTATCTTATAACTCATTTTTCTCTTGGTCTGTGTTTTTTTTTTACTTCTTCCTAGAAAACTCATTATCGACATAGGGAGGCAATGCATAAATGAATGAAGTTGAGCTGATTTACTTGATTGCTTGACATGATTTTTGTTCTTTCCACTTTTCAGTACCCTTGAAATCATCAGGCAGAAATATGTTCTTGTCATGGATATAGATCTTAGGTTACCTTCTGGTGAACATGATAAAGAGGATCAAGAAACAAATACAATTGATAACATATTGGATAGTGAAGATAAATTGCATAATGGTGATATAGAGGGTAGAAATATGGTTGATGCTGGTGTTGAAGTACATGCTCTAGATGGTGGAGACTTGAATTCGCCCACAGTGGTATGTGGTCTAAATCTGAGTTGGGCACAACAATAAAGTGACTACTGGAACTTGCTTATGTTGTTCTGTGCTATTAAATTAATTCAAATTAATTGTTTTAGACTATAATAATTTAATATATTTTGTTTTTTTTATTCGTCAACTATTAAATAAAGAGGCGTATATATATATATATATATATACAATGATTTGTAAGTGGCTTTTTTTATGTTAAATTCTTTTCATAATTACAAAGATATTTATAAAATATTATAAAAAAATAATTGTGAAAAAATAAGAATAAATATACTATTTGATTGATACTAATCTAATATATTGATTGACGTTAATTCTATCTATATTTAACAAGATCCTAATTGATTCTAACAGTTGCCAGACACAAACGTTCACAGATGTCATTGAAGATGTGCCAGCAAGGCCAAATGGAACCGGTATGAAAATCTCAGTCACCACAATAAGAATTTGGTGAAGCTCACAAATCCAGCCATGGCAGCAAAAAAATCGCCATCGTCATGGCCGTTGACGATTCATCAATCCAAGCACGATAGATCCAGATACTCAAAGAGTAAGTGACAAATGAGTAACTGAAATAGAAGTAAAATTTTATTAACCTAAGGAATTAAAATGTAAATAAAATAAACAATAACAATAAATTACAGAAATCAATTATACCCGGTTGAGTTAACGGACCATTGGTGCGCTAATTACCGAAACGGATCACTGTAAAAGCCGCCTGCCTGACCAACTCAAGTCCACAGGTCCGCCAAAATATGCAAGCCTAGTGCCGTCCATTAATTTGGACAACCAGTGATTGTGGACAAGTAACAAAATGAGGCCAATCGAATTCAGGGGAGAGCAACCCAAAGGCCCAGTTGATATATAGGCCTTTTGCTTCTGGACATAATAAAACTTGAACTTTTTACTCTGATCCATATTCTGGACTGAACGTTTGCGTGATGAGTATTACAACCCCGGTCCATTAACAATGTTTGGTAAAACAAAAAAATATAAAAAATAATACACTAATAGTGATTTTTTTTAATAGACTAATAGTGTATAGACACCTAGGGAGTTGACTTAATCGACTAGATCTAACAGCATCAATAAAAAAATTGAGTTTTTCCAAAATAATAATAACAAAGATAGAGTTTAATTAGATTTGTGACATGCTTTGATTTTGAAATGTGACAATGTTTCCGTTTCTCAAATTATTCTTTTTTGAAAAAAAAAAAAAGACACGTAAATGATCAAATTATGGATTTGCAAGAATTTATTCAATTTTTTTTTATCAATGACTGTGATTTATAGTTTATACTTCGTTCTCTAAAAGTGCAACATGTTATACATGTCTAAATGAAGTTCGATTCATTTAACAAATGCTCAGAAGTTGACCAAACAAATTGTCAGCTCTAGATCTCTATTTGGCTAAAGAATATGGTAGTTTGAGGGACCAAAGTATTATTTTTTAAAATTATAAAAGCCTAATTACAGATTTTAAAATGTAAATAGCTATTTAATTTTTCGCAAACATATTTATTTAACCATATTTGCAAAGGTTTTTCTTTTGAAAATGATAAACATTTTCAAAACAGAAGATTTGAAAAAAATTAGAACATTGGGACTGGAACATTTTACTGAAAGCATTAATTTATTATTTAGAATTAGAAAGGGAAATTAAAAGAACAAAAAACAAAGGAAAATATAATTAAATCATGATTAATTAACGAATAAAGAGGCAAATCGCACTCCTTTTGAGGAAAGGTGTTAAGAATTAAGAGATGAGATATGGTGCACTTGATTGATGGGTGTGAGTTAGGACATAAGAATATTTGCTGTAGTTTAGTTTAAGAGATATTCTGTATCATTTTGTACTCTTCAACTTGTCCTAAGAGAAGCTATACTCTCTGAGAGATGATGAAAGCTTCTAATTTTCCTGTCAATGAAAGATCAAAAGAGGAGGAGGACTTGGTAGATAGAAGCACTAAGAAGGTCAAGATGGATGAGGTTTCGTCTGCAATAGAGGTAGTGAGCCTGGTTGAGGGGCGTACAAATCCTGCACCTTCTTCGCTTTCTTATAAAGGAGCGGTTCTCAACAAAGATGGAGTTATTAACCTTGATCCTGAAGATATAGTTAATATTGTGGTGGAAGAGTATGCGACTAATGATTTGGTTGTTGAGGACGTAGAAGAAAGTGCTTTTTCCTTTGAAGTAAATCCTTGCATAGAGGTGTCTCTGGAGGAATATGAAGATGGGTGTAAGGATTGGAAACAAACTTTGATTGTTAAGTTGTTGAGGAAGATATTGGCAATCCAAGCTCTCGATATATGGGTGCAGAGATCTTGGTCAAGGAAGGGTAGTGTCAGAGTTCTTGATCTGGATGAGGATTTTTTCATCGTTCGCTTTGCAGATGAAGGAGACTATCGACATGCCCTTTTTGAGGGTCCTTGGCTCGTTGCTGATCATTATCTGCTTGTTCAGAGATGGAGACCAATGTTCAAACCGTTGGATAAGGAAGTCAGGAAGGTGGCGATGTGGGTGCGAATCCCAAGCCTCCCGGTGGAGTTGTATAACAGTAAGTTCCTATGGAGAGTGGGGGCTAAGTTAGGAAGTATGCTCAAGATTGATGAAAGGACATCTATTCACTCACGAGGACGGTTCGCTAGGATCTATATGGAGGTAGATCTACGTTAACAACTAGTTCCAAGCTTTACTGCTCTTGGCCAAACCTTCAAGGTGGAGTATGAAGGGTTGCACCTCATCTGCTTTAGGTGCGACAGATATGGCCATAAACAAGATATGTGTGTGGATTTCCACACCCCGGTCGAGAAGCAACAGTTTATGTCTAGGCATCATGGTGGATTAGATGATGTGTAAGCTGAGAGGGAAGACAATAAGATTGAGGACCTTTCGGTGAACGTGTCCGTACCTGGCTCCTATGTTAGTGCAGACGTGCGAGACATGGAGGTGCAGGATGGAAGGGGAGACGTGATTCATGGAAATCAAATCGCAGAAATCTCGGAGAGCCAGAGGAGGATTGTCATGAATTCGGATTCTTTGGAAGCAAAGGCTACCAATCCAGATTCTCGGTTTGGCTCCTAGATGGTTGTGAAGAGACAGACTAGGAGGAAAGCTGGTCAGGATCAAGCACATTACCAGCCTAGAAAGAGAATCCCATAAGTAGCCCATGCAAAAAATAATGGGCGCTACACTACCTTAAGTGCTGATGGAGATGTGCAGCACGTGAAGTGTGAGGACACTTCTCTTAACCCTTCTAAACATGACGTGACTCAAGAAGAGATGGGCCCAACGTCTACTTCTTAGATTACTCAAATTAAATCTAACTTTTTGAAGAAATAAGGTAAGCCCAAGATGTCTTGGGGGGTCCAGAAACTGCACAATATTAAGAAGCCCATGAAGCACACGACGCCAACACCTCTGAATAAAGGTAAGGCTGTTATTTTGATTAGACATAAAGATAAAGCTGCTGTTGCGTTTAATTACAAAGCAGGTTTTGAACAAAAAGAAAAAATTAAAAGGACACACAAAGATGAGATGGTGTGGAGTTTAATGAGGCAAGCTCAGGCATAAGGTTGGAGAAGTTATACGAATAGTGAGTTTGTGGCAGTCAACCATGGGATGCAGAGCTTAACCCCTCACTGTCGTAGTTCGTCATCTCCCCCATCCTTTGATGGTGCAGGTCAGAGTAGTAGAGAGGTGAAGGAACCACCAGATATCATAAGAAATAGTCTTGAAGGGTCTGGTTTTGGTAAGGATGAGTTTGTTGGTCCTCAAGAGATTAGTCGTATGGCTGTGGAAGGGGAGCTACCCCTTGTCACCTCGTAATGGTAGGTCTCTGCATCCTGGTCCTCTATGGTTTCATCATGAATGTCATCATCTGGAATTGTAGGGGTGTTGAAGGGCGAGGCTTTGTGGGTCTTGTTAGGGATATGGTAGTAAGATATCAAGCTCATTTGTTTGTTCTGTTGGAAACTCACATTAGTGGGAGCCGGGCAGATCGTGTGATTCACCATTTAGGATTTGATTGCATTCATCTTGAGCATGCGGTTGGACAATCTGGGGGTATTTGGTGTCTGTGGCGCAGGGGTACATAGTCTGTTCAAATTATGCCATCCCATCGCCAATTTGTGCATATGAAAGTTGCTAGAAATAATGAAGAGTCGTGGTCCCTCACTGCGGTCTATGGTAGTCCTCAGACAGGTCCAAGGAGAGATCTCTGGATCAAGTTACGGGATTTAGCAGAAACCATTGATGGTGCTTGGATTGTTGGTGGGGATTTTAACTCCACGTTAGAGGCTGAGGATTCAAATGATAAAAGTAATGGTAGTGTTGATGCTTCCCAGTTCCAGTCTTATCTTCTGTCCTATGGGCTTTCTGATTTGGGTTTTTTAGGTCAAAACTTCACTTGGCAGAGAGGTTTGATTCGTAGAAGGTTAGACAGATTTGTGGCGAATATTGCTTGGAATAATAGGTTTGACTTTGGGTATGTCTGTCACTTGCCGAAGTTAAAATCTGATCACGTTCTGCTCCTCTTTCAGATTTCTGGTGACAATTTTCATAATCAGCGTCAGAGACCTTTCCGCTTTCTAGATTCTTGGTTGTTGCATGGTAACTTTCCTGTTATGGTGAGAAACACTTGGGGGGAAGATAGACCTTTTCTGGAAAATATTAGCAACCTTGTCACAAGAATGAAGAGTTGGAATAAAGAAGTTTTTGGTGACATTTATAGGAGAAAAAATAGAGTTTTACTGAGGTTAAAAGGAATCTCTAAACAGCTTACCTTTCAAGGCAATCCCTTTCTTGAAAAGCTTCAACGTCAACTGTGGAAGGAATATGAAGGCATTCTTTGTCAGGAGGAGCTGCTATGGAAACAAAGGTCCCGTTGTAAATGGATCCAGCACGGGGATAAGAACACTAGGTATTTTCATGGCCTTGCTAAAGCTCATAAGCGTAGGAATCGTATTTTATGGTTGAAAAATGATTTTGGTGATCTTGTTTCGGATGTTGAGGAGTTGAAAGCTGTAGGTGTGGATTACTATCAGAACCTTTATACTAATGATGGTAATTATGAGGAGTTTGCTATGACTAGTGGTTTTCCTAACCTCTTAGCTTTTGAAATGAATATGCTTGTTAGTGAGGTGTCCATAGGAGAGGTTAAAAATACTCTATTTGGTATAGGTGGTTTGAAGGCCCCAGGTCCGGATGGGTTACATGTGGTTTTCTTCCAGTCTCAATGGGATGTGGTTAAGAATGCTCTGTTGTAGTGGGTTAAAGACGTTTTCAGGCGATCGGAGCTATTCAAAGATGCTAATTGTACTCTAATTTCCCTTATTCCTAAGGTGGAGCATCAAGATCATATTAAGATGTTTCATCCTATCAGCCTGTGTAATGTGTGCTATAAGTTAGTTTCCAAACTGATTGCCTCCAGGTTCAGGTCTATTATGGGTCATCTTGTTACTCTTACCCAAAATAGCTTTGTCTCTGGTAGGCAAAGCTCAGATAATATTTTGGTCGCTCAAGAGGTTATTCATTCTATGCGGAACAAGAAAGGCGAGGTTGGTTTCATGGCAATTAAGATTGACCTTGAGAAAGCTTATGATAGGATGAAGTGGGCTTTCGTCAGAGATACTCTTATTGATATTGGGATCCCTATCTCTTTGGTGAATATTGTTTGGGCTTGTATTTCCTCTCTGTCGATGCAACTGTTATGGAATGGGGAGTGCACTACTGTTTTTAATCTTTCTAGGGGATTAAGGCAAGGAGACCCTCTCTCTCCTTATCTTTTTGTCTTATGCTTGGAAAGGCTTTCTCACCTTATTAATCTTGTAGTGGATAATAATATTTGGGAGTCAATTTCTTTGTCTAGAGGAGGCCCTCGCCTTTCTCATTTATTTTTCACTGATGATATTGTCCTTTTTGCTAAAGCCTCTATGGATCAAGTTGAAGTCTTACAGGGTGTGTTGGAGTTGTTCTGTAACAATTCTGGTCAGAAGGTTAACTATGATAAATCATGTATTTTCTTTTCTAGAAATGTTCATGGATCTAGAAAATAGGAGATGAGTCAGGCCTTTGGGTTACGTCTGACTAATGATCTTGGTCGCTACCTTGGTGTCCCTCTGTTGCACGAACGGGTCTCGAAGTATACGTATAAAAGCATTATTGATAGGGTGAATTCCAGGTTGAATGGCTGGCAGGCTAGTACCCTCTCTCTTGTAGGAAGAGTCACTCTTGCTCAGAGTGCGGTTGCTACGATCCTCGCTTATACCATGCAGACATCCTAGCTTCCGGTTAGTGTTTGTAATCAGGTGGATAAAGCTATGAGAAATTTTATGTGGGGAACTTCAAAAAATGAGAGAAAAATCCATTTAGTCAGCTGGAATAAATTGTGTAAGACCAAGAAGAAGGGTGGGTTAGGTTTTAGGCATTCTCGAAGTCTAAACTTAGCTTATATGATGAAGCTGAATTGGGACCTTATTCATCGCCAGGATGCTTTATGGGTCAAGGTTTTTAGAGCCAAGTATGGGGCGGGTAATTGTTTAATTCCCCATATTAAAAGAAGAGCTAATTCCTCCCAGGCTTAGAAAGCGATTAATTCTTCCTGGAATAGTTTTAAACATAACCTGGTCTGGCGGGTTGGAAATGGCAGAGAAACTAGTTTTTGGTTTGATTAATGGCTTCCCGGTATTAATAATTTGGGGGATTTTGCCTTATCTAACAGGGAATACTTGGATGAGAAGGTGGTAGTGGTTGATTTTGTTCATGGTCATGGTTGGGATCTGGGTAAGCTGAGAAGTGTTCTTCCCGAAGATTTTTGAATATTATCACCTCTTATCTCGCCCCCATACCAGATGCCTCTAACGATTCTATTGCTTGGCTTCCCTTTCAGGATGGTAAGTTTTCTTTGAAAATTGATTATGAGGCATGTGCTGGTTCTCTTCATGGTCAGGATGACTCTCTCTTTAATCTTATTTGGAAAGCTAGAGTTCCCCAAAGGTTTTGCTCCTTTCTTTGGTTGTGCGGTAACAATGCACTTCATACAAACCTGTTCAGATTTTCCAGACATATTTCAGATAGTGCTCTGTGTAGTGTTTGTGATAATGCGGAGGAATCCACGCTGCATGCTATGCGGGATTGCCCCGCTGTGAGGCATACTTGGTCACGGTTGGTGGCTCCTCATAGGATCTCGACTTTCTTCAGCTTGGATCTTAAGGAGTGGCTTTTTTCCAATCTTTCAGGCTCCTTCGGTAAGCATTCTAATATTGATTGGGTTTTATTGTTTGCAATGACCTGTCACTTTTTCTGGGGACGGAGAAATAAAGCTCTTTTTGATGGTCCTATGGATGCTACTGCGACTTGGATTCCTAGGATATGTGCCCTATCCTCGGAATATCAGAGTGCCCTCTTGGCTAAGAATGTTTGTACTTCTAAAGTTCCTGCTCAACATTCGTTTGTGCTGTGGAGTCCCCCAGAGCCAGGTTGGGTGAAGATCAATGTTGATGGTTCCTTTTTACCCAACCAGTAAAATGCTGCCTGCGGTGGTCTTGCTAGAAATGGGATGGGGGGTTTTCTCTTTGGTTTTGCTCAAAATCTTGGTCAGTCTTCTATTACTTGGGTTGAGCTTAATGGTATCCTCTCGGGTCTGTCGTTGGCTTTTCAGAAGGGTGTTTTGAGATTAATTATTGAAACAGATTCTCGTTGTGCTTTGGGTCTCATCAATTCTGATCTTCCCCCTTGGCACCCTTATGCGGTTATTGTCTCCAGAATCAAACAGTACCTTAGATATAACTGGCAGGTTAGGCTTAAACACACGTACAGGGAAGGAAACAATTGCGCTGATTTACTGTCCAAATATGGTCACTCTCTTGCTCTTGGGTTACACCCTTTTGAGGCTATGCCTCAGTTTCTTTCTTTTGCTCTGCTTGCTGATGCAAGTGCTATTTCTTTTTCTTCTTCTCGTAATGTAGTTTCTTAGTTCTTCTTGGGCGTGTTGCCCCGATGTTTACCAAAAACAAAAAAAAAAAGAAGATATTCTCGTCTGCATGCACGTCATATTTATATAGTAATGGGTTTAAAAATTTTAGATACAAAAATGATCATCTTACATTATTTTTAAATTAATACTATTTTTTACATTATTTTGTATAATTGTAATTGAAAGAGAAAAAGTAATAAGAAAAAATAAATATAATGATATTAAGTAAGATATGAAAAGAAGATATATACTATTTATGATAAGAATATCAAAATTATTTTAAATAACGGAGTAGAGATATACTATCAATGTAGAAGTATTAATTTTTTTAATAATTTTATTTTATATTAAAAAATATATTAATACAAAATTATAAAAGATTAATTTATAATTATTTCTTTTGTATTTTTATATTTTGAAAATATTCATTATCATTATAATCAAACATTTTTTTCTTTATATACGTAATCAAATAATCATTTAACAAAAATAATATATTTAAAAATGAGAGCATATGAGCAAAAAATTATACATATAAAAAATAAAAATAAAACATATACTTATATAAAATCAAAGAAAAGTTTTAAAATAAATTGAGAGTATATATTCTTACTCATGTAAACATGAATCTCTCCCTATATTTACACACATATATAAAAATTAGAAAAAAAATATAATTTTTGTGATTAGTGAATTTAATGAGATTCACCCATCTTCTTTTTTTAATTTTTGTGCGTGTATAAACGTGATATGGTACATTTTGTATTAACCACGTAGAAGATCCAAAAGAAGGAAAATCCCACTCCTTTGACTCTTCCCTTCCTCTCAAACTCAATCAATCTGGGATATTCATTCATAATCATAACCCAACCAACAAGCACCTCCCCTCACCCCTTTCTGCAATCGCTCGCAAGGATTTAATGACCGCGTGAATGGTTTTGAAGGCTTCCTCCTTTTTTTTTTTAAATTGACATATATATGTGATGGCCTCTGCTTTCCAGAATATGATAAACGCTACGTTAGATTGGGTGACATTGGCTTTAGAAGCTCCTTCTGCACGAGCTGTAGTTTTTGGAGTGCATATTGGCGGTACTCTTTCATTTCCTTAACCGAAATGAAATATCTTTTTCCTTTGCATGTGTGATTAATGTCTTTTTTTTTTTTTTTATCCATTCTTCTTTGCCTTGTGGTTCAAGGACATTTGTTTCTCGAAGTTTTTCTCGTGGTGGTCATCTTTTTCTTGCTTTCCCAGAAAAGTTACAAGCCTCCTAAACGGCCCTTAACAAACAAGGTTAGTTCTACAGCGCCATTGTTTTTTATCCTCTCTTTTGGTTCGTGTGCATTTTTATTTATTTATTTGTTTATTCAACTATTTAGTTATTGTATTGAAGAAACTGTTTGTTCTGTAGAGCTGATATATGGCTTGTGCAAACCGTTATGTGAAAATAAAGTTGACATTCATTCGGTTTATTATCATTTATCAATGGGCTTTGAGATAAAACGACTCTTATTTGGTCGTTTCATATAATGCAGGCAGGCTTCACCTCTTGTTTGTGTGTGAAACTATTACTAGTATTTTGTGCGGTTAAATGGTTGTTTCCATTACTGTTTACAACTTCTCGAAACACTTTTAAATTCAAATAGATATTTAGTTAGTGTGGTTTTAGTAGTTATAGGGACTTAAAATGCGGGCATCTCTTATTAGTCTTGAATTGATGGCGCTTTTAGAGCTTTCAAGTTTCAAGGTTGTTAAACCTTACAAATGCTCTTCAGATGTGGACTTCAGCTATGCTTGCAGCTCATATGCTTTATTTTTTTTTTGTTTTATCCTGCTGATCTTGAACGCTTGATATGGGAATTGAATAGGTTGTTTCTTTTCATTTTTTTTGTTGCCTATTCACAATTTCCTTTCATTAGCGAAGTCCTTTTGTAATTTTTTAAGATGTTATTAACTTGGGTGCTTGACTTGTCGCTTTCTCTCTCTCTTTGAATATTGATTGATAGTGGCATAGTGCTATTATTGGTGCTTCTCTAGCAATTTCTAGTTCTTTGAATTCTCATTGACTGTCTGCAGCCTGCAACTGTTAAAAATCTTGAATTCTGTTAAGATATGTTTTTGAAATATATCAATCTCTTTCTGTATCTAATTGTTTCAAACTGGAATTTTTTATTTTTATCAATTATTGTGTGAAATCCCTAAACTTACTGTAATTTTCTCAAGGACATAGTTAGTTACCTTATTCTATTGAGTAAATGTTTATGATTTGAATCCCTAACTATATTGTTATTTTCTGTTGTAGTTATTGTACCACCAATCTGAAATTCATCATGTTGATGTTTTGACATTATTGAAAATTGAGCCTAATGTATGCAGGAAATAGATGAGCTATGTGATGAATGGGTTCCAGAACCCCTGATTCCTCCTCTTAATAAAGAGATGCAGTATGAACCACCAGTGCTGGAGAGGTGATTACTTTTTCTCTAGGGGAAGCTTTTTTATTTTATTTTTTTAGTTTTTAAAATAATTTATGTTTATTGTTTTCTTTGTTGATGGAGTGTCTTCCCTGAAATTATACACCCGTGACTTTTTATTTTATACTTGTCAACTTCACCATTATGGTTACAACTATTTGCCTTAGATTCATACAATTATTTCATTTTATTTTGAAAGAAACGGTAAATTAAAAAGTTCTCCCCTGTAATTTGATGATACTACAGATCGCTTCCTTCTTGTTTCCAGTGTTTCTCATGTCTTCCTTATTTTTACAATTTATTATAACATATTGGGAAGGTGTATGTTATATTTTGTTTAAAAACAAGAAGGGGTTCATGTCATGTTAGATTTTGATAATAAAGAGAGGTCTGTGTTTACTACTGAAAAAGCATTTTTAGGTTGAAATATACGATCTGGACAGGTAATTGTCATGATGAGCTCAATTTGTCATATAAGTTAAACAATAGGATTATATACAGTCTGGAACACTGAACAGATAAATGTTATGATGGGTTCATTTTGTCATATAAGTCATGATATCAACCAAAATGGGCAAGTGTTTTATTCGTTTCTCCTGCTGATGAAATGTTTTCAGCAGTGCTGATGGGCCACATACCATAATTAATGGTAAAGAAGTTGTCAATTTTGCTTCAGCAAACTATATAGGTTTGATAGGTCATCAAAAGTTAATTGTAAGGAAATGATCCTCATATTGGTGATAAATTTCTCTTTTTGGGCACTGGGTTGATGCTTTAAATTTATAGCAACTTTTTCTTTCAGGAGTCTTGTTCTTCTACTTTAGAGAAATATGGTGTTGGTTCTTGTGGTCCCCGTGGGTTTTATGGAACCATTGGTAAGACTCAGTTTCAAAGTAGATTCTAATTGAAATTTGTTGATGTTCTTTCCGAGGAAATGTTTGTTCTTCTGATATCTTTCCTTGCCCCAGATGTCCATCTTGACTGTGAAGCAAAAATAGCAACAATTTTGGGAACCCCTGATTCAATTCTTTTCTCTTACGGACTTTCTACCATGTTTAGTGCAATTCCTGCTTTCTCAAAAAAAGGAGATATAATTGTTGTGTAAGTATGCATAAGTTTGTATGCAACGATCAATTATGTGGTTTTGTTCAGTTTTTCTCAGTTTTAGTCTCATGACATTTATAGTGGCCATTGACAACGAGACAACTTTTAGGATGCATTGCTTTTAATTTTACTTCTTTATGATGATATTAGTTGAATTAGTTCTTGTCCCTCCCCTTGATTTTTCAAAATTTGTTGCAATAGAATGTCACTTGATACATGCTTATCAATGGAGGCTGTAAACTCTCTGATGTTCAGAGGAGGTTTAAGTTTCAGATATAAGTTGGTCTTATCTTTTACAGGGATGAGGGAGTCCATTGGGGGATTTAGAATGGCCTTTATCTATCTAGAAGCACAGTGGTGTATTTTAAGCACAATGACATGGACTCTTTGAGAGAAACTCTGGAGAAAATTACTGCAGAAAATAAGCGTGCTAAGAAATTGACGCGT
This sequence comes from Ormosia emarginata, assembly GCA_029884605.1. Taxonomy (NCBI): domain Eukaryota; kingdom Viridiplantae; phylum Streptophyta; class Magnoliopsida; order Fabales; family Fabaceae; genus Ormosia; species Ormosia emarginata. Next base: position 73,026,165 of record JAQQTP010000082.1, read on the forward strand.
TATATTGTTGTTGATGCTGTCTACCAGGTATATATTGTCTGCCATGCATATGGGAAATTAGCTTTTCGCTTCCACACTGTGCTTTCATATGTATAGATCCTATTCAAAATTAGCAAAAATAGCAGGTGCCAGCTTGAATTGCTGGCTTCTTGTTGCTACTTGCATCTTGGTAAATTGTCCTATATGAATGGCTAGTACTACTAATAATAGGGTAATTAATCAACCATTGGAAATTGAAGATATTTATAAAAAATTGAAATAAGCATTTTGAACCTTAAAACGCTGCAACCCTTTGGTTGGGTTATGTAAATTAGCCAATTAACTTGTAATTATGTGGGGATTCAAAAGAACACAAATGTATGAGCTTGAAGTACTCATAAGTGAAAGAATAAATAGTTATGTTCTGACAGGATAGGATTTGCATTTCAATTTTAATAATCCCTATTATTTAGGAGATAGGCTTAGTATTTGACTTGTTCCTTTGTTTGTTTACCACGTTCAGTTAGTAGAAAACGTGGGGTGCACTTTCTATTTTTCTATAACCGTTGTAAAGGCTATTTATTAGCTTAACTTGCTGAATGACAATAATATATTATCTCCCAGAATTGTTCTGAGCTTTTGTTCTTTATAGCTTTCGTTCTTAACATTTTGGCATCAGAGCCCCCACTGGGCCTAATAAAACAAAGCAAGAGTCTTTGTAGTTTGCAACAGCAAAGGAGATGGCGACTGAGGGAAGTTTTGTGCAACCATCCATCCCTCGCTTTGATGGTCATTATGATCATTGGGCGATGTTGATGGAAAACTTTCTGCGATCCAAAGAATATTGGAGCTTGGTGGAGATAGGCTATGTTGAGCCTGAGAAAGGAGTGGAGCAGTCAGAAGCACAACGCAAGAGGCTAGAGGAATTGAAGCTGAAAGACCTGAAAGTAAAAAATTATCTCTTTCAGGTCATCGATCGAACGATCTTGGAGACCATTCTTGTGAAGGACACTTCCAAACAAATTTGGGAGTCTATGAAGAGGAAGTTTGAAGGGAATGCTAAGGTTAAGAGGTCACATTTACAAGCTCTTCACAGAGAGTTTGAAATTCTAGAGATGAAGGCTGGAGAAGGAGTCACTGAGTATTTTTCAAGAGTGTTGATTGTGGCCAACAAAATGAGAACATATGGAGAGCAGATGCAAGATGTCACAGTGGTGGAGAAGATTCTCAGATCGTTAAGTGAGAAGTTTAACTATGTTGTTTGCTCGATTGAGGAGTCCAAAGACATAGATCAACTTTCTATTGATGAATTGCAGAGCTCTCTAATTGTTCATGAACAAAAGTTTACCAAACACAGTGGAGAAGAGCAAGCTTTGAAGGTGACATATGAAGGAGGAAGAGGACGTGGTCGTGGAACTTACAGAGGTAGAGGAAGAGGACGTGGTCGGGTAGCTTTCAATAAAGCTACAGTGGAGTGTTATAAATGTCATCAATTTGGACATTTTCAGTATGAATGCCCAACCTGGAATAAAGAAGCTAACTACGCGGAGCTTGATAAAGAAGAAGAAGAAATGTTGCTTATGTCCTACATGGGTGAGAATGAAGCTCAGAGAGAAGATGTGAGGTTTTTAGACTCTAGCTGCAGTAACCATATGTGTGGAGACAAGGCTTTGTTTTGTGATCTTAATGAGGGTTTCAGGAAGATTGTGAAGTTAGGAAATAATTCGAGGATATCAGTGTTGGGAAAGGGTAATGTGAGGTTGAAGGTGAATGGCTCTACTCATGTGATGACTGAGGTGTTCTATGTGCCGGAATTGAAGAACAACCTTTTGAGTATTGGACAGCTACAAGAAAAAGGTTTGGCTATTCTCATTCAAAATGATAGTTGCAAGATATATCAACCGGAGAAGGGTCTTCTAATACAAACTGAAATGACTGCAAATCGGATGTTTGTATTGCTTACAATGCCAATGCCTCAAAAAGTCTTCTTGCTTTCATACAACCGTGCAAGAATTAGCTCACCTATGGCACTGCAGGTATGGTCACTTGAGTCACAAAGGGTTGAGAACACTTCAGAACAAGAAAATGGTACATGGCATTCCTGAATTCAATTCTCCAACCAATGTGTGCACTGTTTGTATGATTGGGAAGCAACACCGTGATCCAATTCCAAAGAAGGCCAATTGGAGAGCTACACAAAAGCTTCAACTTGTTCATGCCGATATTTGTGGACCTATCTCACCCACTTCAAACAGCAAAAAGAGGTATCTCATAAGCTTTATTGATGACTTTACTAGGAAAGCATGGATTTATTTCTTAGTTGAGAAATCTGAGGCTTTGGTCACTTTCAAACATTATAAGAATTATGTTGAGAAGGAAACAGGTTGTTCTATAAAGTGTCTACGTACTGATCGAGGAGGAGAATTCATTTCCTTGGAGTTTCATGAATTTTGCAAAGAGCATGGGATTAAAAGGCAGTTGACACTTATACTCCATAACAGAATGGAGTAGCTGAAAGGAAGAATCGAACCATTATGAATATGGTTCGATGTATGCTCTCAGAGAAGAAGGTTCCCAAGACTTTTTGGCCTGAAGCTGTTAATTGGATAACATATGTCTTAAATAGAAGTCCTACACTAGCTGTGAGGAATGTGACACCTGAAGAAGCTTGGAGTGGAAGCAAGCCCTCAGTTGAACACTTTAGAGTCTTTGGATGCATAGCACATGTGCATATACCTGATGTGAAGAGAACTAAGCTGCAAGATAAGAGTTTTTCTTGTGTGTTTTTGGGAGTAAGTGATGAGTCTAAAGCATATAGACTTTTTGATCCAATAGCAAAAAAGATTGTGATTAGCAGGGATGTTGTGTTTGAGGAAGATAAGTCATGGAATTAGGACAAAAGCTATGAAGAGCAAGTGCTGGTCAATTTAGAGTTGGGTGACAATGAGGATACTGTTATGGTGCATGAAGAAAACAATGAAGCTGTGAATGAAGAAAATGAAGAGGTTACTAAAGAGATAGAGGACAATTATTCAAATTCTGGAAATGTAGGTGTATCATTAGGTACTAACGAAGAAAGGGTTCGACGTGCTCCAGTGTGGATGAGAGACTATGTGAGTGGTGAGGGTCTCTCAGAAGAAGAGGTTGAAGCTAATTTAGCTTTGTTTACTCCAACTGATCCGATGTACTTTGAGGAAGCAGTGAAATGTGAGAAATGGAGGGCTGTTATAGATTCTGAAATGAAGGCTATAGAAAGAAATGACACATGGCAGCTCACTGAATTACCAGCTCGTGCAAAGAAAATTGGGGTTAAATGGGTCTACAAGACTAAGCTAAAGGAGAATGGAGAGGTAGATAAGCACAAGGCTCGATTGGTGGCAAAGGGTTATGTACAACAACAAGGAATTGATTACAATGAGGTGTTTGCGCCTGTTGCAAGAATGGATACAGTAAGGATGATTATAGCACTTACGGCACAAAAGGGGTGGACAGTCTATCAACTCGATGTAAAATCTGCATTTTTGCATGGGGAACTAAGTGAGGAAGTGTATGTGGAGCAGCCTAAAGGATATGTGCAGAAGGATGATCCTCAGAAAGTCTACAAGTTAAAGAAAGCCTTGTATGGACTTAAACAAGCACCACGAGCTTGGTTTAGTCGTATTGAGGCTCATTTCATGAGTGAAGGCTTTGAAAGGTGCCATAATGAATACACCTTGTTCACCAAGACCAGCAGAGAAGGTAAAATTCTAATTGTCAGTTTATATGTAGATGATCTTATATTTACTGGCAATGATGAGTTGATGTTTCTTGAGTTTAAAAATTCAATGGTGCGTGAGTTTGATATGACTGATTTGGGGAGGATGAGATATTTTCTTGGAGTTGAGGTGCTGCAAAGGTCTGATAGTATTTACATCAGTCAAAGAAAGTATGCTTTGGAGGTATTGAAAAGATTTGGAATGGAGGGTTGTAATTCAGTCCACAATCCAATTGTTCTAGGCTTCAAGTTATTTAAGGATGAGAATGGAGTTAAGGTAGATGAGACTTATTTCAGGCAGGTTGTGGGGAGTTTAATGTATTTAACAGCAACTAGGCCAGATTTGATGTTCATTGTTAGTCTCATTAGCAGATATATGGGATCGAATTGCATTTACAAGCTGCAAAAAAGAGCTCGAGGTATTTAAGTGGAACTACCGGTTTTTGAGAGTCTAGTAGGCTATGCAGAAAGTGATTATCTTTGGGGACTTGGAAGATCGGAAGAGCATATCAAAGTTATGTGTTCATGTTAGGTTCTGGAGCTGTTGCTTGGTCTTCAAAGAAGCAACCAATTGTTACTCTCTCCACAACAGAGGCTGAGTTTGTGGCTGCTGCTTCTTGTGCTAGCCAAGCTATATGGATGAGGAGAATTTTGGAGAAGCTAAGCCAATCACAGAGTGAGTGTACAACTATATTTTGTGATAATAGCTCCACAATAAAGTGTCAAAAAATCCTACTGCATGGGCGTAGCAAGCACATTGATGTGCGCTTCCATTTCCTGCGTGACCTCACAAGAGAAGTACTGTTGAGTTGGTTTATTGTGGTTAGGGGTGGGAACAGTCAGTCGTGCCAGCTTTGCCTTAAATGTGCCTGGCTACCAGATTCACAAAGATAAGGCCCAACTGGCTGTTGCATTGTAATAGGCCGATTTTCAAGGCCCGGCCGGCTTTTAAAAGCTTTCAGCTTGCTTCTATTTAAAGGCCTACTTTGCAAAAAAGACCTTTAAATAGGCTAACAGCCTACCTTTTAAACAAAGCAAATGGCTTTTATATATAATGTATTTAATTCTTCAAATAGGTCAAAATGCTTAAGCCTTTATTTTTATTAGAATTTAATTAAAAAATATTAATATATTATAATAAATTAATAATTATAATTATCATAATAATATATAATTAAGCAATGTTCTGTTAAGCCTAACAGCTTGTTAGATTACTCAAACCCGACCTATTTAACTAAATAGACTTTTGCCTTAACTCCGACTTATTTAATAAACAGCGTGGCTTCAAACAAAGCCAGCCACAAAAGCCCCCGACGGCGGTACCGGCCTATTTCCATCCCTAATTGTGGTACACTTTGAGCAAATTATGAGATATAATGACCAAGCCACTCAAGCTTGATGCTTTTCAGAAGCTTAGAGCTCAATTGGGAGTTAACAAAATTCCAGAAGTAAACTAGTTGGTACAACTAGTTTAAGGGAGGAATTGAAAGAATAAATAGTTATGTTCTGACAGGATAGGATTTGCATTTCAGTTTTAATAATCCCTATTATTTAGGAGATAGGCTTAGTGTTTGACATGTTCCTTTGTTTGTTTATCACGTTCAGTTAGTAGAAAACGTGGGCTGCACTTTCTATTTTTCTATAACCGTTGTAAAGGCTATTTATTAGCTTAACTTGCTGAATGACAATAATATGTTATCTCCCAGAATTGTTCTGAGCTTTTGTTCTTTATAGCTTTCGTTCTTAACAATAAGTTGCGTATATGTTGTTTTTGTGCATGCTCTATAGATAATTAGTAAGTAGTAATAAAATAGATAAAAAGAGCCATGTGGTCTGACAGTTTTAAATAATCTCCTGCAAGTGTTGTAAGCCAACCTTTCTGCACTTTATTCCTTAAATTTTCCACATTCTTTTGGTTATTCAGATTGTTCTTTCAAGGATAGGAATGGGGTTGTAAATGAAAGAATGAATCTGTTGCTGTTAGATCTTTGTTGCAAACTCATTGCATAAAGAATGATTACTGCTTGCCCTGGTTTTGTTAACCTTATGAATTGTAGTAGTTATTTTTCTGCTTTTGCTGTACTAACATTTGTCCATACTCATATGCCTACATGAAAACAAATTGTTTGACCAATACCTATTTAACATTTTTTAATAATTTTTCAGAATTCTGGCCAGATAGCACCCTTAGATGAGATTATTAGATTGAAAGAGAAATACCGCTTTCGTGTTTTGCTGGATGAGAGCAACTCAATTGGTGTGCTTGGAAGTTCTGGAAGAGGTCTCACTGAATACTATGGAGTTCCTGTATGTACAAAAAATTTGTGTGCATGCACATGCATGTCCACACACTGGATTCAAGTGTGCATATATTCCGAAATGTATAGCTATTTGAGATTTATGGTTATTTACTGCAGGTTGAGAGGTTAGATATTATAACTGCCGCTATGGGACATGCATTGGCCACAGAAGGAGGATTCTGCACCGGAAGTGCATGAGTTATAGATCACCAAGTATGGAACTGTCATATCTGATAATAACCATTCACGAGTAATGTGTTTGGTCTCTAGAATATACTGAGAAAAGAAAATGGAAAACCTGTAAATGTGGAAATTAAGGATTTGTTTCTAAAGTAATTTTTTCATTTTATTATTATTATTATTTTTTAACTTCTTCCCAAATCTAATATAAGCCCAAACTGTGAAAGTTATATGATGGAGAGATGTGCCGCTGGAGTTTACAACACTATTTTATTAATTGTAAGACTTATACTGTGTAAGCTGATCCCGCTTCTTATTTCTAATCCATTTTCGATGGACTAATTTCTTTATTTCAACATTGGCAGCGATTGAGTAGTTCTGGCCATGTATTTTCTGCTTCTTTGCCCCCATATCTTGCAAGCGCTGCAATTACAGCTATTGACCTTCTGGAGGAAAATCCCGATCTGATAACAAAGCTGAAGAATAACATTGCTGTGTTATGGAAAGTTGGGCTTTGATCTCAATGCAAGTTTCTTTTATGGAATCGTATTGTAGAGTAGCATCTGCTTTTTGGCTTTTGCACAACATCTGACAATGTGAATTATTGTTTGTGTTTTTTTTAACCATTAAAACAAGGGTTTTTTTGTTATTCTTTTTTTAATACGTTGGCTACTGTAGGATTGTAAAAAATATCTGGCTTCACAATTGAAAGTAATCCAGAGTCACCGATTGTTTATTTGAGATTAGAGAAGTCAACAGGTTTCATGCAAGATGACCTACATCTGCTTGAAGATATTGCTGAGCGTGTAAGGGAATGCTGTTGACATTTTTAATGGCTTGTGATTACTTTCGCTCATGCCTAATGTTGTGTTTTGACAGGTTTTGAGAGAAGATTCCGTATTTGTCGTGGCTTCCAAAAGATCAACATTGGATAAATGTCGTTTGCCTGTTGGAATTATATTGTTTGTTTCTGCAGCGCATTCAGAGTCTGATCTTCACAAGGCATCTGAATCATTGAAAAGGGTTACAACATTACTCCTGGGGGGTCATAATTGAACGCTGTACATCTCTCTTCTGTCGTCTTTGTATGTACCAAATCGTCATTTCTCCTCTATGTTTAAGTGAGGAATTTTGAAATCTAGGCCTGATTGGCGTGTAGTTGTTAATAATTTATGTAATATTTTATGGAACTCAGATCTTAGGAACAGCAGCCGTGATATTTGAGAATTTTGTCCTTGAGTGGGCCTCACATAAAAATTACATCACCCCTGCTATTCCTTATAAACGAAACAATAGATGATTGAAATCCTATTTTAGAGTTGCGATTTTTGTCTTTTGGCTCGAAGACGTTTAACATGCTCTAAAATATTTTAGCTTAAATTTATTTGTTATTATAAGTTATTATAGGTTTATTTTTTTTTATTTATTTGTTAACTCTCATATTATAAATAATTATTTTTTAAACTCTTATATTATGTTTTTTTTTCTTTATCCATTGCTGGAAGCAACACACTATACAGACCAGATCGAACAATTGCCAAATTTACATGAATTTGACTCTATTCCATAACCACTAAAATGTTTTGGTTTTTGTTTACAACTTTTTTGGGTTACTTTGCAATGCTTTTCGATTAGCCAAATAATTTTAAACAGGTGCAGTTAGACATGACCTCTGTTCTCTTAAGTGTGAATAAAACATTATTGGGTTGAAAGTTAATGGGAATAACAGATTTAATATCTTTTCTGTTATTAGTTTAGTATAAAACTAAATATATACTAACATTATATTTAGATGACAGGTAATGAGGAGAACAGAAAAGAAATGGGAGGAACGGAAATAAGTTTTTATATTTGGAAGTTTTAAAATATATAGGAACAAAACGGAACACATGGGAAATCATTTCCCCCATCTTCCCCTCAAATGTCTAATATTTGTTCTCTCCAAAATTGAGGTGAAATGGGGGGAATACATGTTACGTTCCATTCCGTTAATGAATCTTCCAAATAAAGAGGAGTGAAACTATATTCCATTCCATTCCTTTCCTTTCCAATCCATCCCCACCTATTCCGTTTCGTTCCGTTAATGAAAAAGTATCCAAACACAGGATAAATCAATTTGAACTGTCTCCAAAACTGTAAATATTTAGAAGGGAGGAAAACGATTGCAAATATGGTATTGATAAATGCTTCAAAACCGAAAATGAAACCTGAATAGCTAATTAAAACTGAAAAAAATAACCAGATCCCATTTATGAAAATTAGATTTTGGTCTTTCTGGAAACAAGTGACGGCCGTAAAAAGAAAATCAACGATTGCAATTAAGAACGGTCTGACGCCGTTTGGATGTTGCTAGTCGTGATATGTCGGTGACGGGAACTATAGTTTAAGGAACTTGGGAGAGTCTTGTTGTGAGTTTTCTCATTTTCGAAGAATCTATTGATTCGGTTCCAAGCTTTTAGCCTAACATTTTCCCAGTTTTCTAGCCCATAGTACTAACTTCTTCATCTTTTCTTTCCTCTTTTAGTCTCTAAGGCACACACACCCTTAACAGCTTATTCGGTGACATGAGAGCATCAACTACGTAAGTAAGGTAAGTGGTTTCTATATTCTATTTCCGACCTCTAAGAAAAAATAAAATTATGATTAAATTAAAGTTTTTGTCCATATACTTTTTATTTATTTTTAATTTAACTTTTATAATTTATTTTTTTAAATCAGTCTTTGTATTTTTAAATGTTTTTCAAAATAGTTCCTTTCATCAACGTTCGTTATAATGTTATTATTAGGAGTATTCTTGGATCAGTTTGAATCGATTTTGAGACAAAAAATCATCTGATCCAAACAAAGTAAATATCATCGGTTCGGTTTGGATTGAATAAATTATAATAATCAAACTGATCCAATCCAAACTAATTTTAATCAGTTTAGATTGGATTAGATGATTCAGTTTTAAGATCATGCAACCAAAAAATCCTTGACCTCCAGTAAACATAAAACCAAAATAAAGGTAGAAGGAAATATTCAATCACCATAATAATCAGATCAAGAAGAAAAAGAACATGCAACCATTCGGTTGCTGGAGGCAGATTTGAGAAGGGAGGCACGGATCTAGAGGAAGTGGGGGGGGACTCGCAGTGAGGGAAGGGATGAAGGTTGAAGTGGCGGGGGCGAGGGTGACGGGGTGAAAGTGACGAGGTGAAAGGGGCGGGGCGCGGTGAAAGTGACGGGGAAAGGGGCGGGGGGCGCGGGTGACAGAGTGAATGGGGTGGAGTGACGATGGGGGAAGGTGAAGGGGGGGGGAGAGGGAGGAGGGAGGGGAGGCGCACGGTACGGGAAGGAAATAGGAGAAGGGGGGAAAGGGGTGAAAATGTTGAAGGGGGAAGGGGTATTATTAGGAGTATTTTAGTATTTTTATATATATGTAATATAGTGATCAATTCGGTTCAGTTTGGATTGGTTTCATAAAATGGAACCGAAAACTGAATCGAACCGATTGGTTCTGTAAAAATTCCATCCAAAATAATCTAATCTATTTATGTTTTTGTCTTTTTTTTATTGATTTTTGATTTTTTTTGGGATTGGTTTGGATCTGAACACCCCTAGTTATTATAACACCGTAATCTAATAAGTATTCATTTATTCAGTATGTACTCTGTTATATGTTCTTTTATATGTAAAATGTCTAATAGATATTATTGTATTCCGGTAAGTACTCATGTAGGTGTTCTTTTTTGTTTTGAATAGATGCTTTTTTATTTAGTATGTATTTTTTTATATACTCTTTTTATGTTAAATGTCTAATAAAAACTAAATTAATGGTGTTATAATATAAATTGACAATAAAACTATTTTGAATACATTTATAAATATAATGATTGATTTTTAAAAAAAATTATAGGAATTAAATTAAAAATAAATATAAAATATAAGAAGTAAAATTTTAATGAGAAATATTTTATTTTCTACCTAATCTTCTTAATAATCTTCTTAATTATTAAATAAAAAAATAAATATTTTTTATATTCTTAATATATTATATACATTTATTTTTTTATTTAAATTTTTTTATTTAATATTAAAAAATTATTAAAAAAAATTTATAAGAGAATATAACAATACTCAATTTTCATTTAACCAAAAATCTTTCTTATGACTTTGACCAATTTAATGAAGGATTGACACGCAATGATATTTTGATTCTGCTTGTTTTTTTTTTCTGTCCATTTCATTCTGCTTTATAAGTTGCCAACTGCCTACCACTAATTGCAAACGGATGGAATTCTTCTTAAGTGGATTTAGTCCATGTCCATCAAAGATTATGGTGGATTTTGTCAATTAAATATAGATAGATGATTTTAATGGTTCAAATCCGTTTTGAATAGGGAGATTAATAGGTTAATAAATTTATGATTGTACAAAATAGTAATAGTTTTAGATCATCTTAAAAAAAAAATCATTGAATTCACTTAAAAATATCTCCCTCAAAACTATTAAAGATCATCTTTCGGTAAGATCATTGTATACTATGGGGTTTCGTTTTCAACTGTTGTGGCATGCTATAAATAAATAAATAAAGGGATTTTTTCACTTGAAAATGAATTTCATAAGAAGTTGAAAATTCAAATGTGAACTAATAATCTTATAAAATATAAATCTTAACAACTGAATAATCAATTGTGAATGTAACGCAATTTTCTATGAAAAAGATATAGATTTATTGACTAAAAAACGATTTTATTGTAACAATAATGTTTGTTCGAGTAGTAAGGATAAGTTCTAAGATTTATAAAATGATATTAATTTTGTGAAGAATACGAGGCTTCAGAATATTGTGGTAAATATAGATTTAGAAGTGATTATGAATCTCATGTTGAAAAAGTATTTGGTAACCCATCATTGCGCTTCACTTAACTAGGAGTTTTGAGCTTTGCACCATGAAAATTAGATGGTAGTGTTAGCTCATTCGTTCACAAAAAATAATATATATGTACTTTTTTTTGCCAAGCTAAATCACTCAAGTTTATTCTTTTATACTATTGTAGATGTCCTTTTTCAACCTCTTGTTAACATCCTATGAAAAGACTCGATGGGGAATCTCATCCACGATTATGTGTGTAGTTTTATTCCTTGTTGATGATTAAAAAAATGATAGTTATATTGATAAATAAAATTGTGTTTAGTATAATTTATATGTTCTTATTTATATTAATTAATATATAAAGCCAAATATTTCATTGTTAATAAAAATTAAAAATGATAATATGTTATTGCACTTCATATCTTTTTTTTTCTTTGATCATGTATCCTCACAAGTATTGTTGTGAGACTACACTTTCTATCTTTAAAAGATGTTTATAAATTATTTCATACAAATCTTAATTATTAAGTTTTGAATTAAATTTAAAATCGTATTATTTCTACCAAAATAAATAAATTATTAAATTATGGTATATTCATATAAAATTTAATTTTTAATTATATTAGCATTGTCATTGCAAGTTTTTTTTTTTAAGTAAAATTCTTCAACCTCCATTTTATTTATCTAATTTTTCATATACACTATTTTTAAAAACTACACAACGCTTTCTCAACACTTATATAGAGACTTCTTGTATTTTTTTAAAAAAACGTTACACATAATTAATGTTGCTTGTAAAACTAAAAGTTTAAAATTGACTAATAGATTCATTAATCATAATCAATGTTGCTTGTAAAACTAAAAGTCTAAAATTGAATAACAAAGTCATTAACCAACCATTAATAACATTGAAATGACATTTCTACCATAAATTTTATCCATATTGCTTATAATACAAATGAAATTAAGGGTAAAAATTTAAGGATAAAAATATCATTTCAAGTAAAAAAATATTTAGTATTACAAGTAACACCGATACAATTAAAAGTAAAAATGTCATTTCAAAATTATTAATAGTTGACTAGCCTCTGTTAGTCAATATTAGACTTATTGTGCACTGCTAGATTTAATGTACCGTTTTTCTAAAATACGAGAGGTGTTTATATAAGTGTTGAGGTAGATTTGTGTAGCTTTTAATAATAGATGGGGTATGAGAAAAATTATGCAAATAGATGGGAGGTTAGTGTATTTTACTAAAAAAATTAAAATATTGTACCCAAAATAATAAACATGAAAATAAAGGAGCGTGCAACTTTACAAAGTATATTTTAAATTTACAAAACAAATAAATATATATAAATCTATGTACTTAGACATGTCAGCTGCAGTTGGTTATTGTATATTAATATCTTCTTCCTCTTCCTTTTTCTTTGTTGTTGCCGTTTCTAATAACCATTCACATGAAGCAGCAAGGAGAATGTCTGCAGACAGTTGAAACAGAAGGCCTGAAAGTAAAACTTTTATTATTTGAGAATACAATATTTACTGAAGGAAACAATGTTCTCTTCCAAAAGGGAAATTAAATGCTTAGCCACCAGAAAAAGAAAAAGAGAGTAGAAAACAAAAGACAAACTGTATATGACTAGTTAGTCAATGTTAAAGCCTCCACAATTAGTGATGATAGATATAGTGATCTGCCACGTGTAATAATCTCTTTCTGTGTGTGTTCTGTATATTTGATTCGTATAGGACTAAATCATTAAGCACCTCACTGTTGCCGAAGATCCCACTCAGATGATGAGATACAGCAAACATACTTCCAAATGAAGGCGATGTTTGTGCAGCAAAGCCATGTCCCATTGGGACAAGCAACGATAATGTTAAATGCCAGAGCCAAGCCAAGACAAATACCAATGTGCACTCTTTCTTTGTTGTAAGCTATGATGCTGTGTTTGGAGATTTTCCAGAACCATCTAAGACGATTTCAAATAGATCAGCCTCAGACTCCTCATCAAATTCTATCGCTCGATTATTATTATTCCCATTGTTGTGGCTTCCTTTGGTTGTAGACCGATTAAGCCACTGAGAATCAATCCTTCCCATGGAGAATAGCTCCTTGCTGTCATCGTAGCCCAGGGTAGCAGCAGGGGAATTTACAAGTGGGGCTATAAAGCATGGATTTGGTGTTCTCTGTGCATTTGCAGGTGCATATTTGAATGCACTTTGTCCAAAATTCACTAATACTAGAATGTCTATATTTGAAGCCATGGTTGGATAGAGTGGAGTGCCAAATTCCTCTGACTGGCAGTGGATGACATGCACCAACTCTGAGTCTAATGTGAAGAAAACCTTCTTCTGCCTAGGATCAAACCCACAACCAATCACCTTATCAGTTCCTACCCATTCTGCCTTCTCGGATTCGAATACTAGTTTCATTCCTGTAACGAAGTTTCACACTTTAGATGTCTCGAAAGAAACGCAAATAATATATCAGAAAAATAAACCATGTTTGTATGTAAGTATGTGTCTTATGTTTCCATCTGTTGTGTTTTTGGAATCCCAATAGACAAAACAAAATAATAATAAATGGCCATGTGGTTGTACTGTGGATTGTGAAACATTTCATGTGGGCCTTTCATAGTGTTGTCATTTTAGGCGAGATTAGAGATGTGTCTTGAGTTGGGTTATCTTTGTTCCCTTTCAAACACATGAGCGCAAAACAAAAAAGTTGTAAATTGTGAATCTGTACTGCACTCATCAGTTTCACCTGAACATCCTGTCCACCAGTCTACAAATCTTAACCTAAAGGAATGAAATGACCTTAACGCCTTTGATCAAATGGTAAACAAATGAACGCGGAAAAGCAATTAGCTAAGGACAAGTAATTGATTAGTTACCATCAAGATAGACAGAACCGTTGGAGTTGAAGCCAATGCTCCCAGGGTAGCTGCCTGGAACTCTCAAAGGAACAGAACCTCCTGCTGTTAACCCCAATGAGAACATCAAAGATTCACTCTTTCCACCCTCTCTACTGTCAAGTTTCATTTCCTCAACACTCTTGATTTTATGACTATTACTGCTTGTAACATGGACCAAAGCCACCGAATTCCCCTTAGCATTTGAATTACCTTGAATGAGGAGCTTTGTCTTCTCACCTTCTCCACTCTTCCCAACCGATTCATAGTCCTCACCACGATAATACAAGATGGTAATTTCAAAATAGGCTTCTTGTGGGAAGGCATAGTTTCCCAAAGGAGGACCAGGCAGAGGCAGAGCAGTTCTAATGACAGAAGCAACAGTCATAGAAGGGTTGCTTTGATGAGACTTTTTCAGGCCAGGATTCATTCTCACCTTTTGCATAAACTCAGCAGATCCCTGAGACACTTCCCAGCTTATCTCAGCCTCAGATTCTCTTCCATAATCACCTGCTGCTGGTGCTGGTGCTGGTGCTGCACATACTCCTAAGAGTGCTGATCTCTTTGAAGGAGATGGCATGTAGCTCTTGTAGCCCGTGAAAGCAAATCGAGACCACCCGTTTTCAACAGCATCAGCTGCCATAGAGGGATGATCAGCCCAGCTGAACAAAGTTCTTCTTCCAGAGACCCCACCACGAAACACATAATAATTATTGCCCTTGTTCTTGCTCCCTTGATCCATTTGATGATGGACAGTAGGCTGGTGATGAAGTCTAGAAATCCCATTCCCTGCTTGGAGATTCTCCATTCTGGTAAGGCTAGCCGGTTCAACAAAATTTCTACGCTTTCTGTGATTATACCAACGCCATATAAAAACCAGCAAAAGGGTTGAAACACATCCTGCGGCTGATGCCACCACGGCAACATGAATCCACTGGCTCATTTCTTCTTCTTCTTCTGCCAGAAATTGAATTCAGATTTTTTTTGCTTTGTTTTCCTTTCAGTTTTGTATGCATAGAATGTTGTAATCGGAGAGGGTGGGGTTTGAAGGAATAATGGTAAAAAGGAAGAAAAGAATAGTTTGGAGGAGAAAATTATAATAAGGGGGCTGGCGGGCGTGGACTAGGACTGGTTCAATCAAAGCATTCAGCAAGGAGGTGCTAGAAGGCGTTATCAAACCGTGAAGAGTCACACAACAACACAAGGTTGTCTTTTCCTTTGTTCAAGAAAATTCATTCATTTCTCAATTCCCTATAATTTAATTTATGGGAACCGACCAACTCTCCTTAATAAACAACGAAAGCGTCAGATGATTTATTTTTACTTTGTTTTCAAAGGAGAGAGAAAGAAAATGAATAACGTTCCTTTAGGTTTCGTTTGGATTGGTGGTATTGAGTGGAATGAAAGAGAATGAAATGGAATAGAGTCAGGTTCTATTGTTTGATTATGTTAAAAAAGGATGGGATGTGATAGGAGTAAGTGGGATGGATTCTATCCCATCCCACCAGAAACCATCAATTTTCTTCCCTTTCAATTTGGGGGGTATGAGATGGAATCATCTTTTTTAGTATAAATATCATCTCATCCCATCCAAAATCATCTACTTCCCAAAAATGGAATAGCTTTCTTTAATTCCATTTAAAATATCCAAACAATAGAATATTTAAATCATTCCATCTCATTCATTATCTCATATCCCATCTCATTCCATTTTTCATTCCAACTTTAAATATCCAAAATAGTCTTGGTTGTTTGCGCTTTCCTTTGCGAGAAATATTTGTGTAAAGTAAATTAATTATTAAATAATATATTATTATTTTTAATACAAAATAATTATATAAAATAAAAATTTATATAATTATTTAATTCACATAATTAAATTAAGATTTAATATTTTTATAAATCTTTATGTTATATAATTAATTTTATAAAAATTTATAAAAATATTAAATTTTAAATCTTTTAATTGATATAATACATCTAACTGTGATACATTAAGTTTAGATAATAATTTTTTAATAAAAAATTTTATTTAAATTTAAAATACTCAATTAAATATTTTAAGTCAATTAAAATTAAATATTTTTATAATTTTTGTATTATAAAATTAATTTTATAAAAATTTATAAAAATATTAAATCTTAATTGATATAATATACTTAAACTATAATACTTCAAAATTAGATAAAAAAAAATTCTACTCGTTAGATAGATAAAATTTACGTAAGTCTTCTCTAGCTTTGCAAATATTTGCAATCACTTCTGCTAGTGGTCAAATCGTAATTAACAGAGACAGTTTTCCACTAATCAAAAACAAAATTAATAAAAGAAAGGATGTTTGTACCAAATAAAAAAGAAAGAAAGACTGAAAGGGATGCTTTATCTTCTTGTTGGTATTACAACCATCCCTTCAGAGCAAAAGGTTCCAAATGCGAACTGGGTGCTTTTAGTTAGTTCTTATTCGTCTGAAGGACATTGGTTGGGTTCTATCGTTCTCAGTACTACCACAAAATAAATAAAAAAATATAGGTTTCAAAGTAGAGAGCTAGAGACGATGGCCCATTGGAACACCAGAAAGACAGAGACCCATAAAAAGTTAAAAAGGAAAATAGGAGGAAAGGAAACAGATAAACATAAGTTTTGTTGTTGGAAAGTGTTTGGACAGTTTTTTGTCGACTGACAGTTAATATTATGTTAATCGACCTTTTGTTTTTTCCTTGAATTCTATTAGCCTTGTTTGTTAATTTGATAGAGGATCATTAACGAGATCTTCTGTTGGAAAACAATAATGCTTTTCAAAACAAAACTTTAAATAGATAAATCAGGTTTTTTTGTTTTTGTTTTTGCTTGAAATAGATAAATCAGTTTAATTAAAAAAAAACTCACATTTTAATTTACAACAAAAATTTGTAGCTTTTATTTATAATTTCACATTTTAAGGAGTATAAACTGTTTTCTATATATAAAACAAAATGCCTGAAATATGTTTGCAACTACTTGAAAACTCATTTGATTTATAAAGGAACTTACTTGTTTGAAAACTATAAAATATAGATTGATTTGATTTTAGTTTTTTTTTTTAATCTTTTTTAGTATATACCTCAGTAGAAAAAAAAAATTGACTTAGAATAAGATTAAGCTTCATTCTTCTAATTTTAATTGTGTGCATATGTTTTATTTTATCTTATTTGTTTTAATTATTAACTTTGATAATTCTTCTTTTATCATACTATTAAGGGTAATAAATAAAATAAACTTAACTTATCTTTTATTTGTTCTAAATAAATAAATAAAACCTGGTCTGGAAATCTATTCAAACCATATCGTTTTATAATAAATTTTGCATACAAAAATCTAATTTCTAAATCAAATTAATTTTTTTAATGATTCAGAAAACGCAGTGTCTTGAATTAATGGACTTCCAACATTCCATTCCATTGCACCTGGTGGGAATTTATGCACTCTGCCACCAATGCACCTGACATCATAATTCATTGTTTTTTATGTTTAATAACTGATTGAGGTTTGAGAGAAAAACACTTTCCCATGTAAAAATTGTCTTATTCGATGAATAATGGTTCTTCCAGAAGGCAAACTCATTGTTGAGGGAGACACCTAAATATGGCCAATTGGCCATGGACCATGGTGGAGCCGAACTAGGTGCAGGAAAATAAATACAGTATGACACTAGTATGAAATTTGTGAAGTGGTATTTTAAGACATTTTTGGTGAAAATATTCAATAACTAACGTACTCTTTTAATTTCATATTACTAAGAAAGATAATCATGATCTTTCTTGTGTTGAAATCAAAACTTCAACCAACATTTATTAATCTTCAGAAATTGAAGTATTCTCCTTATTCTGAATTTGCTTAATATCATTATAGTCTAGTTTCATCTTGGTTTTATTCAAAACAGAAAGCATAAAGAAGCAATGAACTGAATAATTAATAATCATTCTCTGACCAATTAATCTGATGATGATACATAATTGAATCGCTTTTTCAGATTGATGCAGCTGAGAAAAAGTGGATATCATTATTTAAATTATAGCTAATGGCTTTATAGTGTTATTATATTTCGTAAGATGGTGATCTATCTTAATGACTTGGCCAATAAGAGTTACCTGCATTTTTTCCCTTTTAATCCAAAGATAAGTTAAAGAAAGTTACTCTTTTTTTAAAGTTGAATCACGTGGTATGTGATTGATAATTGTAAATTGAAATGTTTTAAAGAAAATTTACATCTTGTTATGAAATTTTGCAAAACATTAGGAACCTGTAAGAATAAAATTGGATTTTTAAGTACCCAAAAAAAATTGGATTTTTTTTGCTATATATTAATCAAGGCGTAAAATCATTTTAAAAAAAAGAAGCAAAGAAACAAAGAGGTTCAAGATACTTAAAACTTAATGACGCAGCAGGTCAGTGCCTCTGCACAAATTTTAGGTGCCAAAGTTGTCATAAAGCGCAGGTAAAGGGTTACAAATTGGCGCCACCAGTCAATAACTTTTGGGAGGGATTTAGCTCTCCAAAGAAAGCATATAACGAAGAATTTTTGTACAAAGAATTTCTTTCTTTAGATGATCCGGATTCCCTGGCAGGGATATGCTAATGCTACCATTCTGGCACACAAATGTTCTCTGACAATTCTTTCCCCTTTTTTGTTTGTAAGAAAAAAATATTTTTCTTGGTGGGGAATTATATCCTCATTTCCTTTCTGATAAATATTACGAGTTTAAGGAGAGTAATAGCGCATATAAACAAGCAACTCAGTCACCCAAAGTTTCTTATGTGGGGGCATTCATAAACATAATATATCGGTGCTAGATGAAAAGCATGTAATATTAACGCCAACATTTTTTATTTAAATTTAAAATACTTAAATTGATTGTATCAAATTAATTAATATTTAATATTTTTATAAAATTTTATATTTTTAATTATATAATATATAAATTTATAAAAATATTAAATATTAATTAATTCAATACATCTAAATAAATGTTTTAAATTTATGCAAAAATCTATCTATTCACAGTAGCAGGTGCAATCCCCAAGTCGATGAAAACAGGATTCTGACTCCATCTTACAAGGATCAAGAAAGATGAAACGCAGTCACATGCAGAGGAAGACAGTGGAGGGAAAAGTTCTTTTCTAATAAAGTAAATGGGAAAGGGAAGAAAGCAAACATTGATGGTAATGATCAGGATATGGAAAAAGAGTCATTCCTGGCAGAATTAAAATGCTAGAGCATTTAAGTAAGAGCTCATAATCTCCTTTGTCCCCCTTTCTTGCAGACCAAAAGTAACCCCAATGGATAGTAAACCGCTGTGGAAGTTGCTTGCAGAAAGGAAAGGGTCCTGTGTTCCTAACTTTAATTAACATAACCCTAAAAAAATAACATGTCACTCAATGTCACGTATGCGTCAGCACAACAGTCAACAAGCATGAGGACCGGATGCACTCTCTGTCTGTAATGTATCTTTAAATAGAGATGGCTTTTATATTTATATCTATACTGGTAGAGCAACCTACAGCCAACTCCATTTATCTTGTTTCGGATACTGACTTAGGTCAGAATAGTTTATCAGATAAGAAGGGGAATTGGGTAAGGTAACAACAAAGTTAAAGATATCTAAGTAAATTAGCAAAATTATCATAAAGTATAGTTGGAATGAATGTTTTAGGTAAAGATAAAACTTGCTCGGCTTAAGATACCAAAGCCGGCTTATATAAAAGACTGACTTATTGGACTCTTACTATTCAAGTCATTTAAGGTTGTGATCGTCACAACCTCATTATGTTTGGTTTAAATAGCGCGAAGCTGTATTCGAATGTTGGCCATCAAAGACTTATTGTCGTTGAAGGCATGGCACGCGATGAAAAATATTGACCAATCGAGTCCAACTCGGTCGGGTCTTTAAGCTGGACCTTCTTATCATAATAGTCGGGTTTCTACGATCAATCCAATAAGGCTCAAATTCTGTTATGGTAATACTGCTACCAAGTCAAGACAACCTACATCCTAACTTGTAAGTGGACCGATGATAACTTGGCCTAGACGGTCCACAGCTCCTCGACTCGATCATCGGTGAGGATGAACTGAGCTTATGAAGATTCTGTCTTTTGCAAAGTGTCAAATTTTTAGGATGCTTCGTGTTATGTGCTAGGACGCTTCGTGTTATGTGCGCCTTTCGTTCAGCCTTGGAAAATAGGACACGTGTCACACATTCATTGTCTGAATGTCACATTCAATCATTTCATCATTAATGTAACAGTTGGGAAGTGTACTCCAACTGTTGATCAACACCTTAAAGCATCTCCACCGCTAGATCAATCCCATGGCCAGGATCAGAACAGGCCTTTCTGTTCCTTAAATCTTAAACTGTTGATCCTTGGCGATTTTATCTTATTTAAAACATCCCTACTTCTACTCCCACTTCATTCAAATCCATTATCTATTCCTTCAAATCCACTCACATTCCAGTTTTCTTTTCCTTCCATTCTTCGAAGCTCTTCATCAAGCTTTCTGTATTTCAACCCTTCCAAAGGATTTGCTCAAATTTTGCCCCTAAATCAGGTATTTCCTTAACTCTTTTCCTCGACACTCTACATATCTATTTATCATAGGATTTAGACTATGGAGCATATTGTATCTATTGAAGAGAGTAGTGAGAGCGAATCAATGGAGATTCTGGGTGAAGTCCCATCAGTGTCTCAACGCCCCCAATTCGTGGAGCATTTATCTAATAGAGGTAAAAAAACACGAGGGTTTTGATAGGGAGACGTCTAGCCCGAAAAGTTAGACGTCTCTCCCCTAATCGGAGGATCCATAAGATTGGATTCATCCCGCAGTTAAAAAGTATAGTTCGAATTACAACTCGACTGAAAGTATTGGCATACTTCAGAGATGCATCATGTTGGCGGCCGACGGAGACGAAACAAAGTACATCTGCCGACCTTGTCGAGCCAAAGAAATAATCTTCATGGCCCCTAGAACCGACAATGAACTAGGGTGGATCTACATGTATGATACTTTTTTCACTCGGATTGGTCTTAGGTTGCCCTTCTCGGATTTCCAATGTGATGTTTTATCCAAGCTGAACTTCGCACCGACCCAACTTTATCTAAATAGTTAAGTTTTTGTCAAGGCTTTTGAAGCGCTGGTTCACTTCCTTAGTCAAGAACCCAGCATCAAGGTATTTTTTTTACTCTTTCAATGTAGATGGGTCAGTAAGGGAGACTGGGTATCACTTAATTATAGTTATCCCCGAAAGAGATTATTTTATCCATTTGATTCTTCATATAAAAACTTCAAAACCAAATTTTTCTGAGTGAGTTCTCCCTCGACTGCTATTTCATTTTTTTCTCAATCAGTATGGGGTGGAGAAATTCCCTTTATACTGGCGGAGCAATCCAATTACTATATTGGGTATGGAGTATAGAAGCATTCCTTTGGAAGAGTGAGCTTTTATTGACCTTTTGAAGGAAGTTTTCGTTCTGGATACGATTTCTCTGATAAAGTTCGGCCATAATTAGACCGAGCTAATCAAAATCCTGAGTAAGTCTTGTCACCTTACTATATTGTTAATTTTATTGTTACTAATGAGTTTTAACTATTTCATCTTACTGCATGAACAATGGCCCCGAAGATAAGTGTTCGAGAAATGCAAAGACGTCTGAAGAAGCTAAAGAATGAAGAAACTTCTAACCTTGCTGCCACTAATCGTTTGGATCCTACTAAAGTCATTCTCAAATCTGAGTCATCCAAGACAAAATCGAACTCGATGGTAAAAAAAAGGCATTGGTCGGAGAGTCTGAAGAAAAACATTTTGGGTACTTTGCTTGTGGAGACCCAAACGATCGATGAAGGTTCTTCTTCTCAAGGCTCTGGGCTCCGGTCTGCCTTTGACAGTCTCAGTGATTTTTCTGCAGGAAAAAAAGTGCCTTCCCTCTGGTCACCTAGCTTTCCATTCGTGTCACTTATGGATACTCACATCGTTCTTCCTGAGGATAATGAGTGCAAAGAGAAAATTGGCGGGGTCGGCCTTTGTCAATGGGCAGAAGTGCAACTTCTTCTGCTTATCAATGTTATTCAGTCGACCGAATGGGAGTTAGAAGATTCGAAAAAGAAACTCTCAACTTCCAATCAACTTTATCGGTCAGAGTTGAGAAAACCCAGCGGTCTCACCAAGCCGAAATATCTAACTTAAAGAAAGAAATAGAGGTCCTCAAGTCCAAAGAGTGTCGAGTTGAAGGACTTGAACCATCAATAAAGTTACTAGAAGAGGAGAAAAAGAAAATTGAAGAGAATTTTTCTATCTTCGACTGACCACTAAGAAAAGCTCTGGATGAAAAAAACAAGTTGTTCAAAGAGTTCGATGGTTTGAAAGATGAAATTACCAATCAATGAGTTGCTGATTTCGAAACTTGTATTAAGCACGTCATGCTTCTAAAACCCAAATGGAATCTTTGACAATCGTCTTAGTGAGATGGGACCCTTCCAACAAGTTGTCAACGGTCGGATTGTGGAAAAGCAAGATGAAGTTGAGGTAGGGGACAAACAAATGTGGAAAGATGATTGTAACTTTGTTTAAATGTTTAACTTGGCCTCTGATAATCATGGCCTCTAATCTATTTTGATTTAAATGAGAATTGTCTTCATCTATTTTGATTAAATGAGAATTGTCTTCATCTATGCAAGAGGATGTGCTTCATGAGGTGCTAATGAAGATGCAAAGAAGTTTTATAAATTGGTAGAGGAGGCAAATAGAACTCGTGCACATTGTCATTCCACCATTCGAGCTTTATTTGTTTGAGTTGTTGAAAGAAGCTAATTTATTTGTCTTAATTTGTGATTAAATGAGAATTGTCTTAATTTGGTTTCTTTTACTTTATGCAATGACTCACGCAAAATTCAGTAGGTTATTTTCGACCCTGAATAAATATAACTCGATTTTAAACCTCGGTAGAATATAAAAAAAATTGACCTTTATTTAACACAAGAATTCGTCGGATTTCTTACGCCAAAGTTTGGCTAGATGTTTATGGCCTCGAAAAAGCATAACTTGGTTTTTAATCGCAAAAAGACAATCAAATATATCAAAGAATATATCGAAGAAAATTAGCCTTTTTTGATGAAAGACTTCATCGAATTTTTAATGACGAGTTACGCCGAAATTTGGCCGGATGTTTCTGACCTTATAAGAGCATATTTGCCTTGATCGGTCATGACTCTTGTCGCGCTCAAAAGATAAAATATACTGAAGAAAATTGGCCTAATTTGGCTTTTGGTGGTCAATCATGACTTTTGTCACGCCTAAATTTGGTCGGACATGACTTCTTTGGTTTTGAATTTGGTCGAACATGACTTCTTTGTATTGATCAGTATCAGTTCTTCAGACTTTTAGTTGGCATCGACTCAGTGGAGCCAGCATCGACTCGAGAATTGGAGCCACACACACACACACATATGTAGTTTAGGCTGGAAAAAAAAAAGATGTGGAGTCATCTAATCGGCTTAGTGATTTTAAGCCAAAATCTGAAAACGCTATGGGATGGACCTTTTCGAATCTTGAAAGGTGTCGGTGAAGGAGCTTATAAGATCGGCAATCTTGGTGGAAACTCACTTCCTAAAACTTAAAACTCAGCTTTTCTTCGAAAATACTTTAGTTAAGTGATATTTTTCCTTTGTCTTTATATTTGATGTATAAAGGTTGAGGTTGTGTATTCTTTTTCCTTATCAAGATTTTTTCCATTGGGTTTTGTATGAAAGGTTTTAACAAGGCACACATTTAAACCCCGACATATTATTATTATCTTATCTTACAAATCAGAATTTTGATGTTTTAAGCGACCGAAGACAATAAAAAATCTAAAAGCCTAACGCTTAAAAAACGTTGCCAAAACCTTAACCTATAGGCAACGCTTTCAACGCTTAAACAGTACTTTAGTAACGCTTTTAAACGCTTCTAAAACACTAGAAGCCAACATTTAGGCAACGGTTTTACTACTACTTACTTGATGACCTAATACTACTATTGGATGTCGGCTCCACTGAGTCGATGTCAACCCCACTGAGTCGATGTCGGCCTCACTGAGCCGATGTCGGCCTCACTGAGCCGATGTTGGCCCCACTGAGTCAATGCCAACCCCACTGAGCTGATGTTGGCCCCACTAAGCTGATACCAACTAAAAGTCTGAAGAACTGATACTGATCAATACAAAGAAGTCATGTCCGACCAAATTCAAAACCAAAGAAGTCACGTCCAACCAAATTCAAGCTCGACAAAAGTCATGACTGACCATCAAAAGTTAAATTAGGCCAATTTTCTTTGGTATATTTTATCTTTCGAGCGCGACGAGAGTCATATCGATCAAGGCAAATATGCTCTTTTGAGGTCGGAAACATCTGGTCAAATTTTGGCGTAACTCGTCGTTAAAAATCCGATGAAGTCTTTCGTCAAAAAAGGCTAATTTTCTTCGATATATTCTTCAATATATTTGATCACCATTTTGCGATTAAAAACCAAGTTATGCTTTTTCGAGGCCATAAACATCTCGCCAAACTTCGGCGTAAGAAATCCGACAAATTCTTATGTCAAATAAAGGTCAAGTTTTTCGATATTCGATCAAGGTTTAAAATCGAGTTATATTTATTTGGGGTCGTAAATAACGGACCAAATTTTGCGTGAGTCGTTGCATAAAGTAAGAGAAACTAAATTAAGACAATTCTCATTTAATCAAAATAGATGGAGACAATTCTCATTTAAATCAAAATAGATGAAAGGCCATGATTATCAGAGGCCAAGTTAAACATTTAAACAAAGTACATATCCAAACGGCCGAGTGCAAGTTTTGAACACGAAACAGTACCTTATACAGTACAGACTAGTATTTATAACTTAGCTACTCGACCAAGAATCTGTAATGGAGAACAGACCAAAAGCTTAATTCCCTTGTTCCTTCTCTGATCGATTTATCCTTTGGGCTCGCCTAATATCTTCTTTGCAATTGTTTGCTTTGATTCCTTAGATTTCATTAGAGGATCACATAGTTCCATTGGTATGCTCCAAGTTACCTTGTCCTTGCTCCATTAATTTCCTCTAGTATGAAAGCTTGACATGCATCATAATATGGAAAAGTGTATTTTTTTTCTACTTTGAATGTTTAGTTATCTAGTTTCCTTGATATTTCTTTCTTGTTACTGCATACATAATAAGAAGGATAATACTTAATATACAAATATATCTATACTCTTATATGTGTAAAGATTCATTATATTGAAGCACATGAAGTACATGTATAAAAGTAGGCTGGCCTATCTTGACCCGACTTAACTCGCGTGGACTGGGGAGGAAGGCCCACATACTAAATATGCATTTGAAGCAGGTCCATGAACAAGAGCAAGAGCGTCAGACCTCAGGTCAGGACTAGAAGGCTAGAAGCAGCTCAATCGGATGAGGTTCGTATCTGGGATTGGGAATTGTAAGTACAATACTCCAACAGAAAATAGAGGCTTTTGCTGAATATGACGGCTTATTGGATGGAGTGATTCTTTTTATATGGAGCTCGACGATTAATTAATTACCCAAATAGAGAAGAAACTACATTACATGGAGGATAGTGTAGCATCTTGGAGGCTTTCATCCATACACGGATCCAATTCACTGTCTACGGATGTGAAGTGTCTGGTTAACACTGGTTTTACCTCCATTCTAGACTCAAGTGATCAAGTCTGATTTTCTTTACTAATTAAGGTTCAGGCTTGCAACGGTATTCATCTACTCTAAACCAATTCATATATATATTTTTTCACCCTTCCATGGAGTTTATTAATGAGACTGAAGTTATTCCTGAAGTGTATCACAAACATAATTGAATAGAAAGCTTGCAATTTGTCACTGCCATTGGTGTTTCACTTTCAAGTACCCTCTACTACATTCTTCAATTTAATAGTGATTATATTGTGTTACTTGTTTATAGCTTGCAAATCTTAAGTTTACGTATGTGTGGAGAGCGGTGACCAAACTGAAATGCATAATTTTATTTTATTTTAGTACTTTGCTCTCCATTCCACCTTGGTTTAAACTTTATTAAAAATTATTTAAGATTAAAACCTAAACATCTGCATAAAGCATATGAAGGGGTTTATGTCTCTCACCCAGTATCCCTGAATTCACATGTCAGGATCTCAGTAGTATTATTAGGTTTACAAACTGCTTAAACTATTTATCCGGAGGCAAATAATTATAATTAATTTTTCCAGATATTCTGTTGATATAAGTGGAACTTACTTTGAAGTTTGAAGTCTTACCAAGTTTCTAAGAAATTTCAGGTTGGACCTATCTTACCTCTGACAGAATTCTTCTCTCTCTCTCTCTCTATGGATTCTTATCAGGTGCAGTTCACAAAAGAACTACACCTCCTGCAGTTTCACATCTGATGGTTGCAAAATAAAAATCATGTTAAATTTTAATATTTTATCATTAGAAATAAACAATTTAACGACTCACATCGCATGCAGTTTCTTTGAAACTGCCAGGGGATCGTGATCCACACACACACACACACACACACACATATATATATATATATATATATATATATATATATTGACTATCAATAGATTTTCTTTTATTTTCATGTACCACTGAAATATAGAAGTTGTAAGTACATATTTTGGCTTTTTTGTTAATTGTAGTTGCAAGGGATGCATTTATATGGCCTTCAAATAAACAGACAGGAATTTTCAAAGCAGTATTTCATTTGCTTCTCGGCTAACTGGATGTAGGGTTGAATTTGATAATTGATACAAGTGCCATTGTTAAAATGGGTCAATTCAATTAGAGTTCGTTTGGATAGCAGAATTAGAATTGAAACATATAATTTTAATTTTAATTTCAATTCTTTCAGAATTAGAATTGGTCTAAAATCTTAAATTTTATGTTTAAAATTGTCAAAAAATTAAGATAAGAAATTATAATTCTAAATTTAATTATAATTTTGTTGTTTAAATGTATGATCTAAAACATTAAAAAATTATTTACAAAATTAAAATTAATAAAAATATTCATACAAATAAATAAATAAATAAACATTCAATTCATATTTTTTTAATAAAGAACTTCTTCATGAATTTTTTTAGAAAAATAAATAAATAGCTAGTATAATAATTTGTATATAAATATAAAAATAATTTTTTATATAAATATAAAATCTCAATAAATATGATTGTTCATAAATAAAAGTAAAGAGAGAAAGAGAGTTTAATTTTTAAGTTATGAAATTAGTAATTCTTAAGGTATATGTTAAGAATTAAAAAAAATTTAGTTATTTTTTAATTTCATGTAATTAGTTTATGAAATTACAATTCTAATTTTAAATGATATTCTAAACATAAAAATTAAAAATAAAAAATTTAATTCTAATTCCAAACTCTAATTTTATGTTTGATTTCAGAAGTCAAATGGACATTTATAGTAATTTATGATTTTAAGTAATCTTTGTAAAGGTTTCGGATATGACTGCTGGTTCTAGATAGAAATCGTTTTCTTTATTGCTTTCCTGCTACGATTCTATGTGCCCTTGCCTTTTCCAACTCCAACTTGCATGTTACTCTTTGAATAAGTGAAGTACACTTTGGTTTCCATTTGACAAAATGTAACATACGGATTATTATCTAATGACTCAGTTGATTAAAATTTAAACCCTTTTGATTGTTTATTATTATCTAATGACTCAGCTACTTTACCCTTAAATGTGAATGCTTGGACCAGATCTGAATCTATATTCTATCTGACGTAAAAAAAAATCGAAGGATTGGACGAAAATGTGAGTTTGGTTGACTCAGGGTATAAGAAAATATTTCAACTTGGTGGTTTCTACGGAACCCCTTAGGTGTGGTACCCTTCGGTATCCTCCCTATTAATTATTTAAAAAAAAATGATAGTATCAGAAGTAATTGAATCAATGAATAATGAATTATAAAAAATATTAGAAGAAATAAATAAAAAATTATTACTTTTAATAGAAAATATTAATAGGATTGCAATATATACATGTGAAAGAATTAATAATGAAAAAAATGAAATAAATAATATTAGAACAATACTTGACAAAATCAATAAAAACAAACAAATATGTGAATCAGAAAATATTTCTAAATTCGAAAAAGTTCTAAATCCACTTGAAGAACTTTTAGAAGAAGAAAGAAATAGTAAATACCTAACAAAAAGGGATTTAGAGGAAATACTGAAAGCCCAATGAAAAGATATAATAAAACTTGAAGAACAAGAACAATAATCTTCGAAGTTTCTAAAACCTGTTACTTCATGGAGAGGATAAAAGAAGAATATACAGATTTAATAAGGAAATCATCATATATTGAAGAAATCTAACAATTATTAGAACAACTAAAAATAATTGAAGATGAAAATAAACAAATACGAAAAGTTGAACAAATAGAAACAAATAATAAAAATGAAGAAATAATATTAAATTATAGTACTTCAGAAGAAGAATCGGAATATGATGAAATATTTATGAAAAAAGGATAAACAAGTAATACAAAAACTAAACAAAAATGGGAAAAGTATTGGAGATACCCAAAAGAAACATGAGATAAATATGAACAAGAAACTATGTATAATAAAGGATATGCTCGAAAAAATAGAAAATAGACTTCTGTATCAGAAGAATTTAATCCACATTATGAAAATATAAGAATGGGAACTAGATTAAATATTGATTGTGCAACAAACAAAGAAAAAGTTCTTTTACAATGGACTAATGAAATAACATTACTAATTGCAACAGATGAAATATTTAATGGATTAAACCTAATTGATGTTAAAAATATAATATTATATAAAACTGAAGGAAATATACAAAAATGTTTAACAAGTATTACTAACAATATGTGACATCAATATATAAGAACTGTTAGCAACAACTAAGAATTTGTCCGATTAATTACGAGACTAATTTATCAAGAATTTATAAGATACAATATATTTGAACATAGAGATGAAATAAATAAATTCTTACATGAAAAAGCAAAAGCACATTTAAACAAAATGCAATTATGTAATAAGTGTGAAGTTAAAAAATTTATTTGTGAATATAAAAAATACTATTCTCAATTAAATGTAGAGACTATATATATATATAAGAACTTCCATATATAAACTTCCATATCCACTTAATGCAAAAATAAGAACTATTTGATAAATACAACTAAAAGAAATTACTAATACACTAGGAGAAATTATTCAAATACTCTATAATGAATTAAGAGAACAATGTCTACAGAGAGAAATAATTAGACAATTAAATCAAAAATGAACTACAATCTGTTGTGATATACCAAAAATAGAAAGCCTAAGAAATTATGGATGCAATCAAGAAACAAAGAAAAGAAAATATTATAAAAGAAAACTAAGACTTAGGAAAACGTACCCCAAGAAAAGAGCTTATAGAAATACTAAACGAAAATATTTTATGAGAAAAAGAAATATTCCAAGAAAATATTACCCAAAAGGAAAAAAGAAATGTATTTGTTGGATATGTAATGTTAAAGGACATTACGCAAATGAATGTCTGCAAAAGAAAAAAAAAAGAATTTAAAGAAAAGTCAAAATTATATACAAATACTCAGAAAATGAATTATTTTCAGAAGAAAAAGAATCCGATTAGTACTTATATTAAAATTGAAATTGAAAAAAACAATAAAGAAACTGAAACTTATATTGATACATAAGCAAGTATTTGTTTAGAAACAAAAACATTATTCGATAAATGGGAAAAATTAGACAAACCATTAAAAATACAAATTGCAGATGGATCTATACATCTTCTGTATTTAGTAGTAAAGTGAATTACTTTAATAATCCAAACTAAATTATTTATTATCCCAACCATTTACCAACAAGAAACGGGACTGGATATGATACTAGGAAATAATTTCTTACGATTATGCACCATCTTTCCAATATTTAGATTTTATATCACTCAAAACACCTTATATTAGAACAAAACAATTACGTGAAATCCTTAATATTCCAATTACTCACTTTTCTGATTGTATTTTCTTTAAAAAGCAATCAAAGATTAACAAGCTGAAACGTAGTGAAATAGTTGAGGTTGTATGCTGAAAACTTCGCCATGTATTGATCAATCTAGAACCTGGAAGAAGGATTCCAGCTCATATTAAAGAATTACTAGAAAAAACATGTAGTGAAAATCATTTAGACCCAATGTTAATAATAAAAATATAGAATTAATTGCATTAAAATTAAAAGATCCAATGAAAGAAATAAAATGTAAACCTATGATTTATACAAAACAATATAGAGATGAATTTGCAAAAGATATTAAGGAAATAGAAGAAAAAAAAATTAATAAAACCATCAAAAAGTAAACATTCTGTACCAACATTTTATGTTGAAAACTATAATGAAATAAAGAGAGGAAAAAGACGTATGGTAATCAATTATAAACAGATAAATTGTGCAATGGAAGGAGATGCCTATTATTTGTCCAGAAAAGTCTTAATTATTGAACGAATAAGAAATATGCACTAGTTTAGTACTTTTGATTGTAAGTTTGGATTTTATTAAATGAGGCTTACAAAAGAATCTAAGGCCTTAACAACATTTAGTTATCCTCAAGAGTAATATGAATGGAATGTATTTCTTATGTGAATGAAGCAGTCACCGGGCATTTTTCAATGAAGAATGGATTCAATATTGAAAGAATTTAGAGATTTTTGTCTTATTTATATCGATGATATATTAGTTTTCACTAATAAAGATTTAGATGATCATTTCCAGAAGATTGAATTTGTACTTAATAAATGCTTTGAGCATGGGGTTGTACTGAGCAAGAAAAAACATGTATTAGCTCAAAATAAAATTAATTATTTAGGGCTAGAGATCGAAAGAGGTAAAATAATAATGCAAAAACATGGATTATAAAAACATCAGAATTTTATAACAAAATTAAAAGATAAAAAGGAATTACAAAGATTTTCGAGGTTACTGACATATATTTCTAATGAAGGTTTCATAAAGAATCTTGTAGCTGAAAGAAAAATACTTCAGCAAAAGCTAAAGAAGGATGCTTTTTGGTCTTGGACTGAAGATGATGAAGCAATTATTACTAAATTAAAGTACTTATGTCAGGATCTTCCTAAATTATATCATTCCTTAGATATTGACTTAATTATTATTGAGACTGACGCATTAAATGAGCATTGGGGTGGTGTTATGAAAGCAAAACCTCTTGGACAAAAGAAAGAATTACTATGCAAAAACACTTATGGAACATTTTCAAACAGTGAAATTAATTATCCAACTCATGAAAAGAAAACATTGACACTTATTCATATATTAGAAAAACATTGGATTTATGTGCTAGACAAAGAATTTATTGTTCGAACTGACTCTACTTATGTTGTAGGATTTAAGCATATTAATCATAAATGCACTTATAAACAGGATCGATTAATAAGATGGCAAATGAAGTTAGCCGAATACAATTATTCAATCTCTCACATTAAAGGAAAAAAGAATGTTCTTGCAGATATACTATCAAAAAAATGGAGCAGCAAAACAACGTAAACTTAATCAAAATACAACTAGAGCTTAAGGAAGCACTAAAGGAGTAGAAGTTGAAAGAATTAGAACTTATTGAGGCAGATATCAAAGTTTCAAAATTACAACTCAAAACAGAAGGATTTCTTGAAAAGACATTTCAAAAGCTGCAACAAGAAGAAACAAAAATTAATAATTGGTACGTAATTTTCAATGGACCATTCCCTGGCATTTATGACGATTGGTTCAAAGTAGCACCGCATTGTCAAAAGATTTCTAGAGTTTTACATAAATCCTTCCCAACAAAGGAAGAAGTCGAAAAAACACTCAAGGAGTAACAACCAAAAGGGAAAGAAATTTATCTTAGACCAATAACTTTTTCTGAAGCAACACAAAAACCACCAGCGATATAATCTTCATTCAAAGTACTTGGAAAAATTTCATCCTCACTAGACAAATTTCAAATAACTTGCAGAAAGGATCATGAATTACAAGTTCAATACTCAGCTGAAAATTTCTGGGAACACTTCAAAAGACTGGTTAATTGGACTGAAAAAGAAAAAGTTAATTGTTTTTATATGATTGACCGAAAGCTTTTTGGCATCAAAGCAATTATCCTCTTAGGAGCACTATCTATACTTACTTTCAATATGTTCCAATTCAGACTTATTGATTGTCTTTATTTAAGTGTGAATTTAGAAGAAATTAACTTTTTTTCCTTATAATTTTAAGGAAACAGTTCAATTATTTAAGAAGAACGTTGCCAAGGAATGAAGTATTTTCCTGAAGTTCTACTCAGCATATCCAGACTTCATCACTAAGCAACCTACCAAGCATCTAGTGTTTGTGGGAATAAACAATAATAATTTTCCACTAAAGGACGAATTGACTGGTGTTGTCTATGACGAAGATTAAATCACTCAAGTATTGAGTAACCAGTTAGCAAGCATTTTTTCACAATGTCAAAACATCGGCAAGGAATCGTTCATCAAAACACTATACAAGGGACCCAACATATTGCTTTTTAGCAAGACAAGTGGAAAAGTAATCAAAGAAAAAGATATGAACCTACTGACGAATTTTGAGTTGCCTTTCTATGCACTCCAAGGACCACAGATGGAATATCGTCCATCTGTTTTTGATGGACTTTGCGTAATAATTGAAATAAGTAGAAACCACGCATGCGAAAGATGCCAAACAGAAAAAGTAATGACCGACACTGACAAACTAAAGGATGATGAGTCGGATGAAGCAATAATCGAAGAGTGATGTAAGCCCTTACATCATTATGTGAATTATTAAGTTTCTTATGTAAGCACTTATGTTTGTAAGGATAACTTTGTAAATAGACATTAGGGACTCTCGTGTATAAATAAGTCCTCTTATGCTGAGGCAACACAGATTCAGAATTTCAAATTCCGAAATCTCAATTGAGAGGTTATGCTAGTCTCTAACGAGATTAGTCGGGCACTTGAGAGTGTGTCCAAATATCCTATACTTATAAACACTTATCAATAAATACTTTTCTTACTCAAGATTTTACTCATTTCATCCAACTGACGCGAAAGCAGAAGTGGACCACGAAAAGCTCGAAGAAGTAGACTCAATCTATTTTGATAAACCCAGTTTAGGTATGATTAATCTTTTACCTAATAATTAATGTCAATATCATGTATTAGGAATTGTTAATGAAATTATTATACCTATACTTATTGATACTGGTGCATGTCTTAGTTATGTAAGTAGTGATGTGATAAGTAAATCAGAAGAAGTTATACCAAGAAAAGTATTAACATATAAATGAAAAGAGAAAACTTTTGAAGAAAAAACAATTATAGAATTTTGTTTTGATTCTAGCATACTACTTCAAACTGAATTATATGTTGAAGATGAAACAAATATAAAATTACTATTAGGAATAGATTTTCTCGAAGCAGTAAGACCATATGAAATAAGATTTGAAGAATTAATTATATCTATTAATAATAAATAGCTACAAATTCCAAGGATAAATCTTAGTATACATGACATAAAAAATTACTTAAAGATTACACCATAAATGGAAATAGAAAGCGCTAAAGATATAGATCACGTTCAAATTACTGAAAAAATGAAAATTATGAATGAAGTATTTTAATAAATAAATCTCTATTCAAGAAAATACAAAAAAAGAATTAGATTTGGCCAAAAATGCAAATATGCAAAGAAAAGAAAGACTTAGTAGAATACTAAAGAAATTTAATCAAAGAAATAACATTATTTATTTTGGAAAATTAAGTAATGAAATGCCAATCGATATAGCAGACACCCAAGAAAATACTAGTATACAACTACTTAATAAAAAGAAATTAATGGATTTAAAAAAATATAAAAAAGGATTAAGATAGAAGAAAAATAAGATATATACATATTGGAGCAGTACAAATATTAATAAAATCAACTTTTCAAGAAGAAATAAACTCACCTATAGAACTAATCTTAAAAGATGATAGAATTATTAACCCAAAAGATAAAATAATAAGAGTAATAAAAAGAAATTTAGCTTATGGAAAAATAATATTTGAAGTTTGATGAAATATTAGAATACCATTAAATACTCAAAGAATAGATTAAATACTAATCTTAGAGCATAATTTTTGAAGAATAAATTTAATGAGACCAGGAGATAAAATATTTTCAATTACTTATTATGTTAGTTATGAATTAACAAATTCACACCATAAGTATTACTTTAAAAAATAATGATAAAATAGACATATCTTATCTATTCACTGATATAGCAAAAATTTATTATTATAAGAAAAATGAAATATCAGAGATTGAAACATTTATAAATAATCTAAAATATGTAGGGTATAAGAAAGAACAAATACCTAAATTAATAAAATTTATTGAATCAATAAAAATAAAAGAAGATAATGAAATAAGAAGACTAACAATACAAGTAAATACAATATCAAAATATATAAAGAAAAAATTATGACAAATTTTAATAAAATTCTAAACTAGTATGCAAGAAAAACTGGAATCAGAGCAAGGATTTAAAAAAATAAATAGTAAAAAAAGACAAAAAAGAATTAGAAATTCAGAAAATAATAAGCGTATTAAAAGAATTAGGATATAGACTAACATATTTTGTAAAGACCAAAAGAGTTAATAAAGAATTTTAAAAAAGAGAAATTAAATGATTAAGTAATCATATAATCAGAATTGATAACCTACTACATGAACGTAAAAATAAAATAGAAGAAATAATAGCAATAAAGAGTTCGGTACCCCCTCAAATAGAGAGGCACCATAGCAAGCACCTTTCAACTTTGTACATCTGTTTTCGACCTGAGTAGGCCGTAGCAAGAATGCAGTCTTAACTCTGTTACCTGTAGAGTTTTGTCTTGGTGGGCCAATCTGCAGGGCGATGCCGCAAAGCCTGGCAAGTGGAGTCTTGTCTTGGAGACTTCATTTTCACTGCCGCTCAGGTTAAAGGACCAATCTGAGCAAGGCAATGCATCACGATCTTCAATAATCAACTAGTAAATAAGTTTTCAAAGTTAAAGCTCCCACACTAACTTTTATCATTTTCCTCTTAGAGTCAGTTTGGCATGTCTTAAAATTGGGGATTGAAAGTTCAGGAATTAACTTTTCCTGAAAAATTCCATGGAAAAAACTAGCCTCGCCAAGTTATCAGGGGATACCAAATGTAACCTTTATTCCTTTCCTTCTTCGTAAACTTCTCTTTGACCCAGAAACATGTCTGTATCTGATTCCAACCTGTAACTGATTGTGTAATTTGTAGTCCTGCATTAGATACTTTTTGGTTCTAGAGTTTTCATCTCTCTTGTGAACATTTGATACATGATTAATCATGAAACTGTTGAACTTTGGTTTAGTTTAACAATGTTCCTCACAGAACTGTCATATGCATAGTTACTAAAGTTTCAGCAGTGTTATGGAGTACGCACAATCGGTGATGATTGTACCTGTTAGTAGTTTCCTTACCACACGATGGTATTGTGTACTAATGTTTTATCTTAACTATTATATGACTGGCTAGTCTTTGAGAATTGAGATATACTATCGTTTTCTGATCTTCAAGAAACCTGTTTAAGTATCTTCGTATTTAGTCTAAATACAATAAATTCTCATCTAATAAATTGGTTTTTCAATGTGCCTTGATCGCCTTTGGCCAAATTTTTATTTTAGAATTCTTAGTTATATCAGAAAATGTACTGAATATTGATCTTGAGGGCAGATGTATCTGTTATTGCTGGTATTCAGCGCCCCCTTCTCAGCAGAAGTTCTCGAGTCAAGTGGAGCTGTATAGCTTTTTAGCTCACTAATCTGATTTGATGTTCTGGTGACTGGTCCAATTAGTTATATTTAATCCTCCGAGTTTCACTATAGTTTTGGTCTCTTTCGCTTCAATTACAAGAATGTTATTCTTGCAGTTTTCAAATTGACGCAATTAAGTCGTCTTTAATCCAATGTTGACATAATCTTGTCTTTTGCTAATGTTTTTTTTTAACATATTAAATGTTCACGCAATTATGAAATGGAGCGATGATTAGATAAAATCCTTCTCAAAATAACGACTTTAAGATTCAAACTTTTTCACATTACAGATAAAATTTGTTTACGATATAGTTTACTTTTACTGTGACCAAATGATAAGAGTTGTCTTTTGCTAATTTGGCAAATGTCCTTTTTCTATATGTGACATAAAATTTGATATGATTTTTTTAACTGATTTACTGATGGGGAAATGACTTGGTATTAAGGTGCGTGAGCAAGAAGAGTAGCCATGCCAATAGAGGTTTAGTTGTATTAATTTGAAAATTAGAGGAAAATTAAACCAAATAGATATACATCATGCTGCTAGGCCGATTCATTGAATAGGAACCTGGGTACGAGGACTAGGGATGTTAAATTCCTGACAGCAAAATGAGATTAGCTGCTTGTCTCGTCGCCGCAAAACATGTGTTTTCTTAAATTTATGGCTGTTATGAAAGGTAGACGGCGGTTAATTCATAATGGACGACTCATGGAGCTACTTAGTTATCCAGTTGGTGAAGGAACTGCAAGTTGCACTTGTTAACCATTAGATGTCCAATTCATGCATCTTATTTACTGGTGTAAAACCAGGACGGCGAACCAAGGAGAAGCACAGTAGAAGTTTTCCTTTATTAATATGTTTTAGCCTTTGATAAAGACTCGAGAAAGTAGTATTGTCAAATGCGTCATGATTTATTAAGGCAAAATAATTTCAGAATTGTCATAATAATAATAATAATAATACCATTAGTAGACAAAATGGACTGCCGACTGAACCTGGTCCACGTTGGGCAGTCTGGTGGAGCCCGCGTCCTGCATCAGTTAATTTTCCATCCTTCTTTCTTCGTCTTACATGATACATTGAATTGGATTTCTCGTTATCCTTGGTAGAACTAGAGCCGACGAGAAAGAAAGAAATTAAATCTGATTATATTTTTTTACATTAAATGTATAAGAGAATTTCTATTTATACACATAGAAGATAAATCTAATGATATAAAATCAAATATATCAGCATAAATCATACTGATAAATCATGTTAAATCTTGCAGTATAAATCATGCTGATATCCTTCCTCAAACTCAAGTAAGTGTGGAAGGAACTAATTTGAGTTTGGAAATTAGTGTACGAAAGTGACTTGGATGATGAGCTTTGGTAAAGATATCAGCAGGCTGATCGAGAGTGTCAATAGAGAGAAGACGAAGAGCACGACCAAGAATATGTTGGCGAATAAAATAACAATCAATCTTAATGTGTTTGGTGCGTTCATGAAAGATATCATTGTGAACAATTTGAATAGCACTCTAATTGTCACAATAAAAATCAGTGGAAGAAGACTGAGAGACACTCAAGTCATTAAGAAGCCAACGGATCCAGAGTATTTCAGAGGTGATGTCAGCAAGAGCTCGATATTCGACTTCAGTACTAGAATGAGCAATCAATGTCTGTTTCTTGCTGCGCCACGAGATAAGAGCATCACCAAGAAAAATACAATAATAATGGTGGAACGACGATCAATGGGATCTCCTCCCCAATCAGCATCAGAATAAGCTCGGAAGATTAAGAAGGAGTTAGTAGAGAAATGAAATCCATGAAACAAAGTACCTTTCACATAACGAATAATGCGAAGGACAACAACATAATGAGTAGAGCGTGGTGTAGGCATAAACTGACTGACTAAGTGAACTGCATAGGAAATGTCTGGACGAGTAATAGTGAGATAAATCAGGTTGCCTATCAACTGCCGATATAGAGTGGGATTATCAAGCACAGTACCATCTATAGGAGCAAGGCGAACATTGGGCTCGAGAGGAGTGGACTCAGTGCGACTATCTGTAAGACTAGCTCGAGAAATGAGATCTGAGACATACTTAGCCTGTGACAAGAAAAGTCCATCAGCAGAAGAAAGAACTTCAAGACCCAAAAAATAACTAAGAGGCTAAGATCCTTCATTTCAAAGTTGCGGCTCAAGGAGGCTTTAAGATCTGCAATGCCAGAAGTGTCATCTCCAGTAATGATCATGTCATCAACATAAAAAAACAAAATTACAGTGTCGTGATCAGTCCGACGAATGAATAGAGCTGAGTCATGAGGACTAGATGAGAACCCAGGTTGATTGCTGGTAGAACTGAATTTAGCAAACCATGCTCGAGGAGCCTGTTTAAGACCATACAAAGCCTTACAGAGAAGACAGACCTTATTAGGTGGAAAAGTATAACCTGGGGGTGGTCGCATATAAATTTCTTCTTCTAAGTCACCATTGAGAAAATCATTTTTTCACATCCATCTGATTAAGGGACCACTTTTGAGTAGCGGCAATAGCAACAAGAGTGCGAACTGAGGTGATACGAGCAACATGGGCAAAGTCTCCTCATAGTCAATATCATACTCTTGAGTAAATCCCTTAGCAACTAAGCGAGCTTTGTATCGTTCAATAAAGCCATCAGAACGAGTCTTGATTTTGTATACCCATTTACATCCCACAAGTGCCTTGCCAGTAGAAGGATCAACCAGGTTCCAAGTATGAGTGTGTTCCAAAGCCTGTAACTCGTCCTGCATAACTGCTACCAATGGGGATCTATGGAGGCTTCTGGATAGGTTTGAGGTTCATGAAGTGAAGCATAGTAGAAAAACAATGATAATCACGAAGATAGTTAGGATGAGTTCTTACCCTAGTTAGATGCTCAGAAGGAGGAGGAATAGGAGCAAGATCTATGTCTGGAACAGTGTCATCAGGAATAGTTGGGACACCGGAAGTGTTTGGAAGCTCACCAGAGGAACCTGCATCAGAATCACTAGGAAAAAGATCAATAGATGAGTTACTAAAAAAGGAGTTGAGGTGGAAGGAATGGACTTAGACAGAGAGAAAAACATGATATGTTCCTAAAAAATGACATGACGGGAAATACGAAGGCCCTGAGAGATGGGATCCCAACAACGGTAACCTTTGTCTTCTGTCCCATAACCAAGAAAGCAACAAAGACGGGCATGAGGTTCGAGTTTGGTATATTCATGAGGTTGAAGAAGTACAAAACAAGTACAACCAAAAATTTTGAGAGAACTGTAATCTGGAAGAGTATTATGAAGACGCTCAAAGGGAGAGATATTACCAATAACAGAGGATGGAAGACGATTAATGACATAAACTGCAGTGAGAATGACTTCACCCCAAGCACGCTCTGGACAAGAGGAAGAGATAAGCATAGCGCGGATAGAGTCAAGAATATGACGGTGTTTTCTCTCAGTACGACCATTTTGTTAAGAGATACTAGAACATGAAAAATTCTGAGAGGGTATCCTGTGTAGCAAGAAAAGTCAAAAGTTTTGAGTCACGATATTCCATAGCATTATCACGATGAAAAACTTTAATAACTTTTGAAAATTATGTTTTGATCATTGTGGCAAAATCAATGTAAATTTGAGGCAATTCATAACGATGTTTCATAAAATAAATCCAAGTAAAACGTGAATAATCATCAATAAATAGCACAAAGTATCGAGACCCTCCTATTGTGGGTGTAGGAGCTAGTCCCCAGACATCAGAATGCACAAGATCAAAAGAGGAATAAAAAATAGAAGTATTGTTAGAAAAAAGATAATGCTGGTTGCTTAGCAATTTGACAAGAAGAACAATTAAGAGATTCATTACTGACTGAACCTAGAGTGCCCTGAGAGATAAGAGATTGCATTTTTCCTAATGAAGTGTGAACAAGACGTTGATGCCATAACTGAATGGAGGAGGAATGAGAAGCAGCACAAAGGTTGGATACATGAGGAACATGAAGTCTAGTGAGCTCAAATAATATTTTGATCTTACACCCAGCCCCTATGACTTGTCCCGTTTATGGATCTTGCAGACGATAACCAGAGGAAGAAAATGTGAGTTCATAACCAAGATCACACAATTGTCCCACAGAAATAAGATTGAAATTTAATTTGAGAATAAGATAGGTGTCAAGCAAATTAATGGTGGATAGGGAGATGAGACCCTTATAACTTACGTTCATAAGAGACCCATCGGCAGTATGTATGGAGTGAGCAGAATCATTAGTAGATAATGAAAAAAAAGATGGGATGCAGATGTCATATGATTACAACATGCAAAGTCAAAATACCATTTAAGATTACCTAGGGTAGTGGATAAAGCAACAGAGGGATTACCAGAAGTGGAAAGAATTTGCCTCAGGAGAGACTCGAGGTCATTGGGGGAAAAGGCAGTCTGGGAGGCAGTGGAAGAAGATGTTGGAGAGTCATTGGCAGCAGCAGCAAGAGCAGGTTTGTAGGAACTGGAACGAGACGAAGTCTTATGCTGATCAGGCCTTGGTGGATGAGTAGGGCAGTGTTCAATCAAATGTCTTGGCAGTTTACATTATCGACAGATCAGAGAAGGGCAATTGGGTGCAATGTGGCCTTTCCTTTTGCAAGTATGACATTCTACATTGGGGAATTCAGGAAGAGCATGCCTAGGATGACAACAATGATGACAGAATTTTCCCTTTTTATCTGTAACTGTAAATGCTGAATCTAATGTAGATCGTAGAAGACCCAATCTGGTTTCTTTAGACATGAGACGAGGAAGAGAATCCTCAAGAGTGGGCAAAGGATCCTATTGTAGCAAAGATGCTCGAACAGGCTCATAGTCATCAGTGAGAGCCATCAAAAATTGGATGAGTCTAGTACGGTCACGATACTCCTTATACAACTGGATATCATTTTTATCCTTCAAGTGTGGTTCACATAAGGTCAACTGATCCCAAATAGCTTCTATCTGAGCCAGAAATTCATATACAGCTTGTCCAGGCCCTTATTTCTGATTATTGAGTTCCTTCAGCAACTAATATTGATGAAAAAAATCAGAAATGGTGTATCGATTTTTCAAATAATCCCAAACTTCTTTGGCAGTCTCGAAATGCCCAAACTGCAAGTAAATTCTTAGAGTAGAGGTATTCCGAAATCAGGTGATAATCTGATGATTTTTACTATCCCAATCTTCTAATCTGTCAGCATACTTTTCGTTAGACTCATTTGTAACTTGGGTTGGGATTTTTACGTCACCTATCACATATCTCTTGAGTTTACGACCTTTCAGAAAGCCACGTATGGTCTCAACCCAATGGGTGTAATTGGTATGATTGAGCAAAATAGGGATGAGAAGAGCAATATCAGACTTTTCCATTTTTCTTTTGTTGTTTTTTTATTTTATTTTAACTAAAGGACAAATGTGTCCCTAATCTGAAATGGGTTGCTGGCCCATGTTATTGTGCTTCACGAATGACCAAAACACATAACAACATACTTCAAAGAGAAGAAAGACAAAGAAAGGTCTAGATACATCAACAGACCACACACCAGGGGATATGGGCGTGGAGCTTGATGGTTTGAGGCGGAGGCTGGTCGGTGCTCGGAGAGTGGTGGCTTGTCGCGGCGTCGGTGTGGAGATGACTGGTCGGTGGAACAGATCTGGTCAGGGCTCAGATAGTGGAGTCGCGGCGGGGCGGCACGACGAGATCTGGCTAGTTGGCGTTGGGTGCCAGTCTGGGTGACTGGGTTCGTCGGCGGCACGAGTTAGAGGAGCGGAGGCGCTACAGTTCGCAGAGTTCTGGAGCGATGCATGGCAGGCGTGGATGGAGCTGGTTGCCAATGCGTCGCTGGTCAGGAACAGATCTGACAGCGATGGTCACGGTTGCAGGGTGTGGGTGATTGGGTTGCTGAGGGGTTTTGGCCGTGGGTTAACAATGGTGAGGGATGAGGATGCGGGTGAAGTTCGAAGGTGGTTTTGGACTTGGTGGATGGTGGTGAGAGGTTGAAGGTGAGGGAGAGATGACAGAAATCGGTGGAGCCAACGGAGAGAATGGCGGATGAGGTTCGACAAATATCGAGAACCTAGACTGATACCATGTTAGAACTAAAGCCAATGAGAAAGAAAGAAAGAATTAAATCTGATTATATTTCTCTATATTGAATGTACAAGGAAACCTCTATTTATATACAGAGAAAGTAAATCTAATGATACAAAGTCAAATATGTCAGCATAATCATGTTGAATCTTGCGGCATTAATCATGCTGACAATCCTTAAAAATATGTTAAATACAAATTGGGATTTTATCAGTTCTTGTGTGCGGATTGACAAATTTCTGTGTAAAAGTTGTTTGTTTTTCCTTTTTCTTTGAAAATGATATCTGTCATATAACTGATATTCTAAACAAGAAAAAAAAATCTACAAAAAAAGAAAGATTCATATCAAAGTAGATTATATATATATATATATTCACTAGTTGTTTGATAAATGAAGTTGAAGAAAAGGATGTCAGCCGTTGGGAGTGACCCTCTGCAGAACCTCTATTATTTTGATGATGACCCAACATCCGGCACTTGCAATTCGTCAAATTATTATTTATTGTTGGACCTGTTATTCACATTAACTTATTATAGTATCTCGTTCCAATTGATATGTGAACTCTGATGCAGGGCATACTGATGTAGCCAAGAACAGATACGCTTCTCTACCGTATGAACAATACATTATACCACAAAACAACGAATTCCCCAACCATCAAATACCCAATTTCGAAAAAAAAATAAAACCAATGAACACATTTTGTTTATCAACTAATATTTCTGTTTAGCAAATTGCCCCTATTAGTGGACACACATCGTTACTTTAAGCATTCTCTTTCTATTTTTAAAAAATTATTGCATATTCTTGCAGCAACTATAAATCTATGTTCTAAGAAATTTTTCATCATTAATTTTAATTATATTCATAAATTTTAAACAAATCAACTTAAATTAATTATGAAAATATTTTTGAAACATATATTTATTAGGAACATAATAGACAGAGATATTCAAAGGTCGAGTTAGTTTGAGTTTTAATTTGAAAAAAAAAAAATTTAAATTGATAAATTTAATTGGTTCGGATTTGTAAAATTTTTATCAGCTAATCCAAACCAAACTAACTAACTTGATTAAAATCATGTTGGTTCAATTTGAACCATCGGGTCATTCATATTTAAAAAAAAAAAATTGAGCAAACTCCACTATTCTAGAATTATACTACCCATACAAGTACTACTATATTTAAGGTTCTGGTTTTGGGATGATTTTTCGAATAAGAAATTAAGAATTAAGAAATTCTCTTTAAGATAACAAAAAGCATAGCATAAGGAATTAGGGATAATATTTTAAAAAAAAATAAAAAAGTTTGGTCAGATCATTGGGTTCAAAATCATAAATTCAAAAATCAAAATGTGTTTGGAATATTAAAAAAATGATTTGATTTGTAATTTAAATATTGTGTTTGAAATGTTAAAAAATTAAAAATAATTTGATTTCTAAAATTTCATAGATTTCATTTATTTTGATTTAGAAATTTCATCAAACTTAATAAGATTTATTAACATTTGATTTAATTTGAAATAAATAGATTATTTTACGCTTAATGACTACCTCTAATTACTTTTTATAAAAATAAAAATGTAAAATAACAAAATCAAATCAAATTAAATTAATTCTCATTTTAATGAATTACAAAGACAAATTTTGATTTTTAAATCAATCCAAATTTTTTTAAAAAATAAATACAAATTTGATTTTCAAATTAATTCAATTCAATTTAAATCAAATCATTTCTCATTTTAAGTGATTCTAAACATTACAATAAAAATTAATTTTTATCGAAATTGATCTAGTGTAACTCAATTACTCAAACTAAATTGAACCAATTTAATTAATTTGTTTTGAATTTCCAAATTTAGTGCATATTTTTTTCAATGTTCAATTATGTTTGACAAAATTAACTTCAAC
This sequence comes from Ormosia emarginata, assembly GCA_029884605.1. NCBI lineage: Eukaryota > Viridiplantae > Streptophyta > Magnoliopsida > Fabales > Fabaceae > Ormosia > Ormosia emarginata. The sequence continues at coordinate 73,070,104 of JAQQTP010000082.1, forward strand.
TTTTGTACGAAATTCAATGTATTATAATTTTCTTTTCATAATACTAAAAATTAAAATTTATGATTTTATATTATAAATTATTCCTTATACTTTGAGATGCAAAAATATTATTTATCTTCAATCAAATAATTTTTTAATTATTCTATACTTATTTTAGTAATTTAATGCATAAAAATAATTTTTTAATATCATCTAAATGAAATATATTAACTTAAAATTATTTTTAAATAACATATTTAAATATAAAATTAATTTTATTATAATTGATTATATAATAATTATTTATTAAAATAATTAAATTTATTTTCAAACATCCCTTATTATATGCATCCAAACTAATAAACACCCTATTGCTAGAATTTCTTCTTTTGCGGACTTCTTAAAGAATTATTTTGTTTGGAATAAATAAAAATAGGAAATGATTTGATTTGAATTGAATTGAATTGAATTCAATTCATTTGATTTAAAAATCAAATTTTGTGTTTAAACTTTTAAAAAAATAAGATTTGAATTAATTTAAATCAAATTTTGTATTTAGAATTCCTTATGAAAGGTTGTTATTGTAAAATAGTTTATTTATTTCAAATCAAATTTGCGGAATCTATCAAAATTGATAGAATTTTTAAAATAAAAAGAATTAAATTCATAAAATTTAATTAAATTATTTTTTATTTTTAAACATTTCAAATATAAAATTTAATTAAATTTAATTTATAAATAAATTATTTTTATTTTTTTACATTTCAAACACATTCTAAATATTTCGGAGCCTCTCGTTATTTCGGCGAATCTAATTCTTGGGTTGTACTTGCTGGATCTTCCTTGTCATTAGCGGAACGATCGATTTGAAATCATCTCATCTTCCTGTTCGACCAATTAGAGCTCATCATATGCCGTTTGAGGAAAATTACAAACCGTCTTGACTCTTGAGGGATGCCAAAATAATAAACATAGTAGGGTGAGTGGCTGCTGGCTGGCCCATACCATTCCACACTCCCCTTTTCGTTTCCCTTGCCTCAAAGCATTCACTTGTCTCGTTTCAGTTGTTCAGGGATGCCGTTTCTCGGAAGTCAAACATATATACTCTTTCCATTTCCTTTTATTTGTACATTTATTTTTATTTATTTGTTAAAGTTATTTGCTTATTGTATGAGAATTAAGTTAAAAAAAAATTAATTATAAGTAAAATTAATTTAATTGATTGAATTATTTTTTATCAAAATGTTCAAAATAGTATTATCATTCTACTAATCTTTTTTCTCACTTATTAATATTAAAAATAAAGTTAAAAAAATAATCAATGTCTCATTGATTTTTTAAATAGATAAATAATTTTGGAAAAAATAAATTTCTTAAATAAACAGACAAATTCATAAAAGTGAATAGAAGGATTACGAGCCAAGATGGTGAGCAATTAGGGCCTATTTGACATATTGTATAACACTGATAAGATAAGATAATAGATATATATTATAATCTTATTAATTATTTGACGTAAATATTATATTGTATAAATATATTTATCAAATTTTTTATATATTAAAATGATAAATAACTTAATCAAGCTTTGACATATGAGATTAGTGTAACACCTTTGTGAGGATGTCACATTTTTTATGTAATAAAATAAAATCTTACCCAAGTAATAAAACGTTTGGTACATAAATAATATGGGTTGTAAAATTTTTTCTTTTATACATAATAACGTTAAATAAAATAATACGGAACATAAAATAAAACAAACTATTAGCACGCACCATAATATACATATGATTTTGTTTTAAGTTGTACAAATAATTTACAACTACAAATATTTAGTAAAGTAGTAAAAAGAGTCAACATAATACTAAAACATAAAGTGCCCAAGTGCACGTCTGAGATATCTAACTCTCCGAAGGATCACTCTCAAATGGATCATCGGATGACAGAAATCCAAGATGTCTCGCAGCTCTACGGACAGGAGTCCGTGTTGTCGACACACTACTGATCTCACTAGGCGTATGAAAAAGTCCTTCCCAATAACGTCTAAGAGTCAGCGGCAACCCAAGATGTAAATACAAAGTAGTAGTAAAAACAGGCTTCCCGTCAAATTCTCCACACAGGGACACAGTCAGGCGCCCCACGTAGACTACCGATCCTCTATCCTCACGTAGTCGTCAGGCCTCCGAACCTCCGTGAAAATTGAGTCTCACAAACCCAAGGAATCCAGGCAACGCCATAACCACAAGATCAATCCAGATGGTATGGGTGGTCTAACGGCTCGCCTTCCTCGAACTGGTTGCCCGGTTGTTGCTCCTCAGGGTACTGAATATCAAGAGGTTGCTCCTCTTCTTCTTCCTCAAACTCTTTATAAAATATAACAATAATATAGAAATGTATACAAATAAAGAGGTGAGACGACCTACATCATTACCAGCATGGCAATAAAGAAAATAAAAATACACACAGATATCACAAATAAATATAGTAATGCATATCACCACATCATATAGAATATATCAAATTTACACACCATACATTGTATCACAAGTTACAGTAAACATTAAAATGCAGACCATAGATGCAAATGTATACCGACTCATTCCTACTCCATGGAGCTAAACACAGACATCAGAGAGAATGATCCAAAAAGAACTATCAGTATCTCAGGCTGCCCAACCAAAATATTACACTGTCCAATATCGTGTCTATAGCCCACAGTCCAAAACATTGTGTAGTAGTACATAGTCCAAATATGTCGTGCACTACAGGCATTGTACTAAACAGTCTCCATAATATCTTGATTAAGAATAATGCCGTCGAATCATTAGTGTGTTGCCAGTTACCATGGCCTAGAGGAGCGACCAACTGTCCACTTATGGAATACTCCGCACACTAATGCCTCCAAGTCCACTTAATGAACCACACTACACTTATCACACTGACAACGCAGTGTAATTCATCTCGTTAATCAATTGTCAATTTTCAACCAAATTGACACAACTCTCAATGCATGAATAAGAATCATAATTATATAAATACCCTCGATCTCAATATATTACCATATTTATCGAAATACCCTCACTCTCAATATTTTCAAATATAGTACGTCTCCACTTGACAGTATCATATCTCAACATGTCCGGGTCAACCACTTTAGTTCGACAGTAAAACTCACTGTTCCTTTTAGTCGCGTAAGAATTTTATCGCGTTTTCACAATCACGTCACCTTTTTCAAACATTTTAAATCGCATAAATATTTTTCAATGTTTTTAAAATCGTGTAGGGTTTTTAAATCGTTTTCTTAATCGCGTAAGATTTTTAAATCGTTTTCTTAACCGTAAAGCTTAAAAATCATTATTTTAAATAAGCGTAAGCTCTTTCTAATACTTTTAAATTAGGTAAAATATTTTCCTTACGTTATAAATGTATTATGAAACTTTCTCTTTTATTTGTCCATTTTTGGTAAATTTTGACTGCATTTTATCTAGAAAATTCATTAAAAAGGTATTTTCTACATTTTTCTTTAAAAATTAACTTGCTTTAATTATAACCATTATTTACACTATGAAACTCACTAACGTGCTTCAAAACCCAAAGTGAGCTCTACGTTAGCATTTTTCAACTTTTTACTGTATTTCTCATTTATAGTAAAATCCTCTAATTTTAGTTTCTAAAACTAAGTTCATTCATTTTATTCCCCAAAGATTCATTGAAATTAAAGTCTTTTGTACTTAACTACTTAATCTACCTTGGAAAATAATTTTAGAAATCAAATATACATTATATGGCATGTTGGCCGAATTCAACAAAATCTTTGCATTTGATCTTTAAATCATTTTTCATCTTCTGAATCTTTTTGGAATTCATTAATTTACCTAAATCCATTAAATCCTTTTTTTAGAAAATGGTTGAGAACATTTTGGTTCTCTTTTTCTTGGAGAAGTCGTGAGCTTCTTTTGTGTTCTTTGGAACACTCATACAATCCTTACATGTTATTCACTTCTTATATTAATAATCATACATCTATAAACACATGCAATATATTTTAAAGCTATAAACATACATGCAAATATAATCAATCACAAATAAAGAAACCATTTAAACAACCAAGCGAAGGAATACTTATGGATTCTTCACCACAAATACAACCACTTTCTCATCACTACAAATGGTTGATGAGATCAAATCTCCCTCTTACCTTAAAGGAAGACAACTCCTTCTAACTCTCCTCCTATGGTTTTCGTGTGGCCTCCAAAAGAAACCTAACATGCTCAAACAAATTTTAAAGAGTCATAACTATAGGAGAAAAACACAAACCATGGATCAATCATGGCTTAGAACCTAAGAAATCAAGTTAGAAGTAAGAAACAAGAAGTTTCACCTTGTGAGAAAAATCTACAAAGTGATTTTCCAAGCTCAAGATGAATTTTTTTGGAAGAACTCTCAACTAGAGATGTTTTTAGAATGTTGTTTTGAGATGTTGGGTTAGATGAAAATTTAGATGAGTATAGGTGTGGGAAAATGGTGTTGGCCGAATGGCTCAAAGAAGGAAGCAAGAGAGTTGTTCTTGGTGTTCTTGTTTTTGGAGAAGGTTGAAATGAAAATGGCTAAGTAAAATGATCTCCTTTCCTCTACCTGGCCGTGAACCTCATCCAAGGAGGTGACCTCCTTTGTTGACTCCTCCTAACACCTAATGGCCTTAAATGTGATCAAGGATTGATATTCAAGGCTTTGGCTCCGAGCTTGTTTCTAATTGGTGTAAAGAATCTAGTCATCAAGTGTCTAGCACATTCTTGCACCTCCTTGCATGTGCTTGGCCAAATGGCCCTAATGGAGAGCAAACCAAGTTTATGCTTCATCCATGCAATCTAGTTACACATAGGTGCATTTAGTTAGTTTGCTTAGTTACTTAGTTAGCCATTTAGTTAGCTAGGATGACTAACCATTTTCTTGATCCTTCTAGAACCTTCTCTAACTAGCACTTAAATAGATAGCTAACTAGGTTTACTTCATTTAGTTACTAAACAAGCTTCCTATATTAACTTAGTTAAGTTTAAGCTAACTTGGTTAAGTTTTTTAGTTTAATCTTAACAAGTCCAACCACTTTTGTGAACTTGATTTCTATTGGTCTAGAATTTTAAAGCTACTATTGTTGACTACATTTCATTGGCTTAGAAATAATCTAGCTAGAAACGTTGACTGACTCACTAAACATAGATCTCACAGACTTTTCCGGGTCCATGGTCATTTTAGAGCAAATTTCTACTATTTTTGAGACAGTAGATTGTCAAATAAAATAATATTATAATAATATAAAATTATTTTATTATACAGTTAAATCCTAAAAATTAAAATATTAATACACGTATCATTTAGAATTGAGTTTAGTAAGATCTCTCAATTTGAAAAATTTAAAAAAAAGATTTTCCTAGACCGAAAATTATTATTTTCGAATTTGAAGAAATCATACAAAATACTCAAATACAATTACGAAACAGTTAATAAATTTTATAACTTACAAAAAACACAAAACATTATATTTAAGACAATACTGTCATTTATCCAAAAGTTAAGTATTACAATTAGACCTGATTTAATTTTGATATATAAGCTCTTATAAAATTTTTTTTATTACAATTCTAAATACTCCAATATCACTAATCATTATGTATTATATCTTATATTATCATATTTTGTACTATTAAATTTTATACTATCATATTTAATATTATTAGATCTCTTATCCTATTTTTTGTACCAAATAGGTCCTTATGGTTTCATTATCAGGGTGGTATGCAAATTTATTGGCGTTGATGTTAAGAGGCTGTTAACCAGTTAACCATCCATCTTTTCTTTACAATTTCCACATTGCATTGGGAAGGAAATAACTCTTTATAACTACCAGTCAATTAAGGATGTTTTTTGATAAAGAAATGTTTTATCCTCCTACTTAATTTTTTTATTAATATTTTTAATTATTATAAATAAAAAAATATTAAATATTTTTTATGTTTTTAAGATATTAGATATATTTATTTTTTTATTTTATACTTTTTTATTTAGTATTATGAATATTATTAAAAAAATTTATAAGAAGATATACTATTATTCTTCTGAATAAACTTTAAAAAAGATAATTTTAAGACAGTAAAAACATTTTTCTAGCAAATTAAGCACAAATAAACATTTTAAAAAATTCAAATTTAATTGATTGTCGATTTTTACAGATTTTATATCATTAAGAGAAATTTTGGCAACTTTTAAAATTAATTTAGAATTGTTTAAGATAAATTAATTATATAAATTCAAGTTATTTTGTATTTTTTAATTTATTTTTACTTTAGTTAAAATTTACCTTAAATCGATTCTAAAATTTTGAAATTATAACCAAATTCAAAATCTAAATATAGATAGAGAAAAAAAAGATAAAGAAACTTTTAATTCAAATATTAAGAGAAAGTGAAAAAAATAAATGAAAAACAAAAACAAAAGTCTAGGAAATAAAATAGGAGCCATCAATAAAACCGGATACAATAAAATCAACTGTATATTATTTTTTATTAAATATATATTAATTTAGAACTAGTTATTTAAGCTTCAATACTTACTTAAACACTTAACATGTTAAAATGGGTCCCATTATATTTAGTTAACCAATCTTTAGAGTTTGAGAAACACCTCTTAATAAATGAGAAATTTTTTTATGTTTTTATATTATAATTATATTTTTAATAATTTTTTAAAACAAATAATGTCATATGATTTCTTAATAATATTATATAGTTAAACTAAAGAAAATTCATATTATAGTTGTCAAGCAAGCAAACATACAGCAGACTCTCCCGTTGGCAGGTTGGCTACAATAGATATGAGGTTTTTTATTGCGTGGACGGAAAGTCATCCTCAATTCGCACCCCATCGATCCGTCCATTAGCACCGACTTCTCTCACTCTTCTGATTTCATCCACTTGTCCATCGTGCGCCCACCAACATCACGTAAGAGTCATAATTATCATTCGGACAAACTCTAAACAAAAATTGTTATTGCTAATTAGGGGTGTCAAATGGATGGATTAGTTTGATTTTGGATTGGATCATAATGAATGGATCCAAAATAAATCACTAATTCATTTAAAAATTCGCTTAATATTATCCAATCATCCATTTATGGCTAATTTAATGGATGGATATTCAATCCATCATTAATCAATTTTAATGGATTGGATAGATAGATATCCAATCCACTTATTTAAAAAAAATTTATCTCTAAAATTTATCTTTGAAAAAATACTTTAGTGAAAGTGTTGAAATAATTAAAAAGATAAAATACATTGGATATCAATTGGATTTGTTTTTAATTGGATATACGGATATCCAATTGATCCAATGGATATTTTGGTTATTCTTTATTTAAATTTAATCCATTAGATCCAATCCAATAAAATACATTATTCTAATTGGATAGACTGGATTGGTTTTAATATGGATGGATTGGATGGATTAAAAATTAATGAATTTTTTTACCAGCCCTATTGCTAATCCCATATTTAATTCTTCAATTATGAGATTCTTATCATAAATAGTATATATATTTTTTATATTTTATTTAATATTAATTATTATACTTATTTTTTATTTTTTAAATTACACACTCTTAAAAAATATATAATATTTACATTTCTAAAAAAATATAAGATTATTTTTTCTTTAATTGTTTGTGTAACTAAACTGTCAAGCAATGAGACTATCCCATTTTCCAAGCAAAATAAAAAAAGCATTATTTATAATATTTTCTTTGACAATATAATATAATCAAGAAAGAAAACGGTTGGCAAAGCACAAAAGGAGACGTATATCATGTATGACTGTATAGCATTTTTTAAATTTAATTATTTATTTATGAGTGTATTGTTTTCGAATTATAATAGTACAGAGAGGCGAATCCAACAACAAAAAAAGTATAGAGAGGCGTATCCCGACCACCTCGGCGGTCATAACGCCCACAAAATACGACATGGAATGTATACTATATACGAACAAAACGCCCTTTCAAACTGAGAAAGAGAGAGAGATGGCTGTGATGGATTGTGTCGGCCATCTTTGGATTTATCTTAAAGAAAGCTCAACGTGGCGGCGGTAGCAGACGACAGACTAGCAGCCAAGTGGGAAACTCATTGTTTCACTTCACCCTCCCCTCGCTAATATAATATAATATTAATATTATATTATATAAATGTTTATACATGAATAATTGTAAAATATTTATACCTCAATAATTATCCTTTCTCTCCATTTTTTTTCAATATAAATAAGAACAAACACAACAGCAACATGGTTTGGGGGGAAAAGTGTTTTGAGGGTATGAACAGAATTTCCCTGAGCTTTTGCTTCAGTTCGAAACTGGTATGAAACATATAGATATATATATATATATACTAGCTAGCTAGTTTAGTTTTATAGCTTAGTTTAGTAGTTAACCTCTTCAGGTGGATAGGTAGGTAGGAAGGGACCGGGGTGGTGTGATAAACACATGGAAGAAGAAAGAGACTGTTGTTCCACGAATTCCACGATCACAAGAAGCAGAAGAAGTAGCCCTCCTGCAGAGAAGCGCAAGCAACACCAAGAGAAGCCATACAGAGGAATAAGGATGAGGAAGTGGGGTAAGTGGGTGGCCGAGATTAGAGAACCCAACAAAAGGTCAAGGATTTGGTTGGGTTCTTACACCTCCCCAGTCGCCGCCGCACGCGCCTACGACACCGCCGTCTTCTACCTGAGGGGCCCTTCCGCTCGTCTCAACTTCCCTGAATTGTTGTTCCAAGACCAAGACGACGACGACGTTTCCATCCAACAAGGGGACATGTCCGCCGATTCAATACGCAAAAAAGCCACCCAAGTGGGTGCTAGAGTGGATGCTCTCCAAACTGCTCTTCAGGCTTCCTCGCACTCCACTTCTAGCCAAATCACCTCCGAGAAACCCGACTTGAACGAGTATCCAAAACCCGAAGATTCCCTTGACCTTGAAGATTAATATTGATACTCCTCTATATATATAGTCTATATATCTATCGATGAATCAACCCAATCAAGTGTTTTGGTGGGGCTTGCAACTGCATCCTTCACCTATCTTCTTCTTGTTTTTTCTGCTGAATATCTTTATATTTATCATGTGATTAGATTTCATATTTTCCTTCCAGTTTATTAGATAAAAATCTTAAGAGAGCATAGAAAGAAATAGATACCTCATATAATACCTGTAGTAGTAGCTATACCTATAGTAGATTCTCTCTGATGGAGCATATGGATTTTCTCAGGTCAGGTGTATTGCAATTTGTAAGTAGGTGACCGCCAAACCTCCATGGGTCGGTGGGTTCGTTGGCTGGACCTAGATAATCGAATTAAATTAACCATATTTTGTTGTTGCAAATAAGCTTTTCTACTTTGTTCTGATTTTGATTTGATATGATAACCATATATCGTGAAAAAAAATCATGTAGTTTTTTCCCCTTATTTTTTGAAAGATATATTCTCTAGGTTTTCTTCACTGCTCAAGCTTGTGTTTGTGAACTATATTCTCTCTTAGGTTATCTTGATGATTGGTCAAATTATGTGCAAATGCAATTCATCAGTGTGGAAAGAGGCCGACGGTGAAGGGATAAAGATAAGAACAGCAGTGGCCCAACAAAGCCGATTAATTTAAAACAAACAAACACTAATTTTTCAGTTGCTGAATAGTATAGTAACAAGTGGATAAAGAGATAAGGAAGAGTTGAGCACCAAAATAAGCAGTTGCTCATGACAAGCTTGCATACACCACACAAAAAATAATTTTATTTTCTATTTTTTAAGAAAGAACGACCAAGAGAGGCGGAGAATAGTGGAGTGATTTCAAAGAGAGGTTGTGACTTGTCACAGTCATGGGAAAGTTGGAGCTTACGAATTACGATAGCTTTGTTTATCGGAGTTTAATATAACATCGTCGTAAGAGTAAGGCCTCAGCAAGTTCTTCTTTCGTGTTTTTTTTTTTTTCCTTTTTTTTTGGGTTTTTTAAATTTTACTTGCATCTTTTTTCTTTTTTTTTTTTCCTTTTAGATGAAGGTATGAAACAGAAGCAGAAAATACAAACAGATGGTGGTATTATTTCTTCTCAAATGTTAATCAGTTAGCATGTGAATGATATGTCCTCTCCTCTACTCCAAAATCTCATGTTACATGTCAATGTGTATAATATTATCTTTCACTTGGGTTGGGAAAAATCTAAAATATTTTTAGAGTAATTCTTTAGGTAAATTTATAATTGTTTTTATCTTATTTAAAAATATTAAAATTTAATTTAACTATTTATATGATTATTAATGATTAAATATTATAATTTTATTAAAATAATGTAATATTTTAAGAGTGTAAAAGAATTTGTGCTTACGTTGGGCGGCGTCCTATGCGGCTCTATCCTAGTGCTTTCCAATCATTGCTGAAGGATTCCACTAGGTCAAACTTCAAAGTCCAATTTGAATAACTAATATTTCTACTCCCTTTCATAAACTTACTAAAGACAGGTGGGTTCGAAAAAAAGCTTTCATACATTAATGATTTGTATTTTTTTGTAAAATTATGATTTGTTGCTTCTAATTTTAATAATTTTTTTATTTTATAAAAGGATGTAAATTTTGGTGTTAGACTTTTTGTTAAAATTAAGTTGTGTAACGCAGTAAGAATGGTCGAAGTGGTAAGCAATATTAATTCTCTAATACAAGCATGCAAATTTAAATCTTAGCGAAGTAATTTTTGTAAAAAAATTATATAATTCTTGTATTTTTATAGTCAAACAATGATTAATTTTATAAATAGTTCAAATAAATTGAACATGTAATCAAATGAGAATTTGTCTAATAGACAATTTAAATGAATCAAACCTATAAAAATATCTCGTGATCTTAGAAAAAATTAAGATGTATAATGTTCTAAATAAAAAAGTTTTACAAATTTTATTTAAAAATCAAATTATTTGAAACAAAAAAACTTTTCAAGAAAACGATATATATAATTCATTTCTAATTTTTTTTTCAAATTCACATAATAGGAATCATTTATTAAAGATTTGTTGATTCCCTCTTCATATGACATTTATTATGTTTTTTTTCCATGTTTCCTTTCTACCTCAACTATGTGTTTTTAATAAATAAAGATTATCACCGAAAATTAATTCAGTGCAGAAAAATTAAGGACATTTATATCTAAGATATTTTAAAAATTATATACCTTTTTTATTAATTACAAAGTGTCAAACTAAATACAAGCTAAGAAATCATTAGGTGCTGCTCAGTCAGTGACCTAAGTTGTATATTGGTGAACTTTGCTTGCAGTGGCTGCTAGGACCAAACTATCAAAGGCTTGAGTGTGAATTAGTTTTATATTCAAAAAGTGTGAAAATATTTTGTAATAGATAAATATTATAAAAAAATAGTTAAGATGGTTTTTTTTAAAAAAAAACACACAAAATATCTCATAATAAGTGATAAGTCTATATTTTATAGTCTTATACTGTATAAATTATGGTGATTTGTTCATATTTATTGATAAATTTTGGATGGATCCTTATCAATTATCTTCGTTTTGCAGATTAAGAGAGATTTGATGCATTCAAAGTGAAAGCAAGTGAAAATATCATGTTTTCAAAGCAAAAGAGAATCATTTTGGCTTAGACAGGGTCTTGTGTCAACTTAGAAACGATTTAGGAGTTAGACACGACTCTGTCTAACTTGAAGAAAGCTTCTTACTTGGAGACATGGTCATGTCTCTTTGTCACACGACTGTGTCTCATTCAACATTGAAATACAGTACAGGGACATGACCTTGTCTTAATGGAGCGAAGCTTCTGACTTTGAGACATTGCCGTGTTTCATTGTCACAAGGTTGTGTCTCACTTACGATGTGAGTTACATAATTCAGAAGACACAGCCATTTTGAAGGGAGACACGACAGTGTAGAAAGGAGACACGACCGTGTGTCCTCTCTTGACGTGAAAAATAGGATTTTTCACCCAAAATCTTTATAAATTGAAGCAACCCTTCACACCTCGGGGACATCTTTTCGATGGCAGACTTTGAGAAGCAATTTAGAAGGGAGAATTGCTATGAAATCTTGGAGGACGACTACGAAGAGAGGAAGACATTCTTGAAAGCATGAAGATCATAATCACCATAAAAGGGCTTTTGATTTCTCTTTCCTTATAGTTTTCTCATTTCTTTGGGTTTCTTTCCATGGATTTGTATTTTGATATGAGTTTGTTTGTATTGACCATGAGTAGCTAAACTCATAGCTAGGGCTATGGGGAATCTTGTTTCCCTAATTATTTAAGTTTGATTTCTAATTTGATTAAGGTAATTTCTTTTAGTGTCTATCATATTACTTGCATTCTTGTTATAACTTGATCACTTTTAGCATGTGTTAATTCATTATTTGACTGGTGACCATCCGCATTCAATGAGTAGATCTATATGGTAAGTCTAGGATTAGATTGGTGAATGAGCAAACATCGATTTATCCTACCAATGGAATTGACGGTATGTTACTTCATCTCTTGAATTTGGGCTTAATGCATTCTTGATTAATTTTACTAAATGACCAAATAGGTGAATTAAATTAGGAATAGAATATTATTTCACCCATGACCATTGGGATTCTAACAAATAAGATAATATTGGCAAAAGAATTACCTTACATCATAATTGAAAGAAAATCTGAATAATTGAATTCAAGTGAACATTACGCCCTAATTTCTCTCTCACTGATTTCTCTCTATTTTGCGTGATTGTTCATTGTTTTTCTTCTTTATTTGTTTTCTAATTTTATTTTGAATTTCATATCCTTTAGATTGTCTAAATAACAAAAGAGTTTTACAAAACTAGTAATTATCATTTTTTTCTTGTGGAATTAATAACTGAGACTCAAGTTCTATATTACTTGGCGATAGAGTACACTTGCTCTTAGTATATTTTACGTGTTTCAATAAGTTTTTTCACATGTACTTATCTCATAAATTAGTTAGTAGCTAGTGCATTGCACAACTTTTTGTAGAAGTTTTAATTTGTGTTTATAATATATTTTAATGAATTAATTTTTAGCATGTTATACATATAGAACATATTATGAATTTAAATTGTCAAAATTGTTAACATTTTATTTAAAATAATAACAAAAATTATATAAAAGCATTGTACATATGAACAATTGACTTCTAAAAATAAATAACTAAAATTGTATTATAATTTAGAATTAAAAAAGATAGTAATTGATTAATATCTATGTCGCGACCGAGATCGCGGTGGGAATAATGAATAAAATAAATAATTTCAGAGTAATCACAAATTTTATTTAAATTAAAAAAATTAAAAAAAATTAAAAAATGATCTTTAAAATCAATTTGAACACTCCAGTTTTTAAAAAAGAAACACTAATGGCGGATTATGCTAAAACTGCTAATAGCATGTTGAAACCCTGACTTGAGGCTGCAACTGTGTTTCGTAATTTGAGCTAATAATGTTTGGCAATTTTGGGCAAACGTAATTTTGCATCAGCATTATGGTTTTGATTCCCAACCACAACAGTAAAAAAACGCATTTGCATGTGTATTGAAAAAAATATGTCCTTATAATTTAGTATTATATTATTACTTTAATAATATTTATATACCCTTATTAACAATTAATATCTAAAAGCTATTTTTATCAGCATATCCAAATAACGTTGCTTTTGCCAAAAACAGTTTCTAAATAAAAAATTTCAAAACATAAATCACTACTTACAAATTTACTTCATAGCAAAATCTTTTTTCTTTTTTTGGTCTTACTTCACAGCAAAATCAAAACACTAAAACTACCAGGCAGCTTGTCATAAAATAGCAGAAATGCTTCTTAACATAGGACTCTTCATTTTCAGACAAAAAAAAAACAAAAAGACTCTTAATGGACTAATTTCAATTGGGATGCTGCTGGAGCCCGCCCACTAATGGACGCCACTGGCCACTGGCCAGGCTGGCCCCACAGGGATCAAAAGGGGCCTATCTTTTGCTGGCCTTACTCACATGTTGACAGCTGCCTAGCCCGACAAACGATTAAAAAATTCTCATTTATGTTATTTATATTTTTGATATTGTTAAACAAAATTCATAAATATTTAAAATGTTTAATATAATATATAATATAAATAAATAAGTTTGTGACTAAAAAGTCGGCTTGTGTATTGTCTCGTTTTTTTTTTAAAAATGTTTATTGGCCATATTCATAAACTACATAATGCATTATTTTTTAAGAAATGAAAGATTATAGACGTTATTCAATGTCAAGAGTTAGAGTATGCAAAAAAAAAAAAACATTTATGAGGAAGACAAAAAAAAAATATTTATGTGGAAGGGAACTTTAGTATCCTAATTTAGAATTAATCTCATATTTAAAGAATAGATAAGTCTCTTATCAAATCTCAAATCTCCTGAGACGAAAATATGAGATTAAATCTTAATGAAGTAACTTTTGTAAAGAGATTGTATAACCCTCATATTCTTACAGTCGAATAGAGATTAGTCTAATGAACAATTCAAATGTGTTGAATCTATAAGGTAGCTTGTGATCTCAAAAAAAAAAAAAAAAACTAACAATAATAACTCATTTAATATATATATAATGTCTTCCTTTTCTAAAATATACTCTTCCATTGTGGTAGTATCTCCTTTATAGTCCAGACTCTAGAGTTTAGAGCAAGGATGAGGAATTTTCCTTTCCTTCCTTTTAATCATTTTTGGCCTCTTACTCGTACTCATCTGCTATGGTTTATCATCTACCAACTCACCACTGGTCTTCATCTTTTGCAGTTGTTTCTTTTTCAAATAAGGATCTCACGACATAGTTCTTTTTGATGGAAAGAACACCACGTAGAGGGAGAGAGATAAAGGTTGCAATGATGCCAAACTAGCCTCATGGGACGGTTGTCAGGCTCACTACTTCCACCGATCCCAAACGTGGCTCACTGTCCCACCCATTAGTCTGCTTAGTCCAAGGATTTTCTCTTAATTTTTCATCAAAGAAGCAATTACATGCATTATACAGCTAACAAATTAAAGGATGATATTATTAGTATTTTCATACATCTCTGTTTAAATCATGGTTTGAATTATTGAACTTTAAAGATAATTGTAGGGAAGTTATGGATGACATGAAGGTAACTTTTCAAACTTGAATTCATTAACAAATGCCAGCAATTACTCCTGAACCATACTAGATCGGTATTGATCTGACCTATTTTAGGATTGGCACAAAATTGAATAAACCCGAATATAGTCATCCTGGCTCAACCTGATTTGATCCAAACACAGTTGGATTGTTTGGCCTATCATTCGGGTCATTCGACTTGTCAGCGATTCCCAACCATTTACACGTGATTAAGGTGGTTGAATTCCTCGACCTTTCTGACTTTCCTGGTAACGTTACAATGGTATGGTATTCAAGCCACCGATTATTGAAAACTAGCAGCTTTGATGACTAAGTTGAACGGTTGATCAACATCCAATTACTTTTAATGCTCTCATGATTAGCAGAGGCTAAAAGGTCATTTTGGGAATCTATTTATAAACTGGTCTAGAGTCCTAAGATGGGCATGTTCCACTTTCTAACCTAAACACTAGTTTACCAGCTTAGTGCTAAGACTTTTCATCCTCTCCATCTGCCTAGGTCTTAAGTGGTTGATCTGGCCACTCTTCTTACAGGGTTTTGGTCGATCACCTTTTTCCCCTCTGACTTAGGTCCCGGAGCCTACCCGGAACTTCTGGTGCCCACCATGGGACCAGGTAAAACTTTCATACCCCATAAATATCCTTCAAGAAAAGACATCCTTCTCAGCCATAGGGAACAACGCCAATAATGAAGCCCCCAACCAAGAGAAAGCCCAACTTGTCAATGCCTAACTCGCCAATGCTCAACCTGTCAATGTCAATAGTCCAATCCTCCAAACCCTTCTTGACGCCATCTGAGGTCTCTAGAGTCAGAATGAACGAATAAAGGCCAAAATTGATCAAATTACCATCAAAGAGGCTCGCTAGGAAGTACCAAGAGAACTAGAGAATGAGGAAGAAAACAACACCGAGAGAAATGTTGGAAGGAATCCACCACGTCAACCCGACCAACCTATGAGAGCTGACCACCCTTTCTCGAAATTTATAATGACAGTTCCCTTGTCGAAAGGATTTCGTATGCCGACCATGGAATTGTATGACAGAATAATTGATCTACAGGAGCATTTGAAAAAGTTAAACTCCATGATGCTTTTAAATGGGGGAATTGACCTAATAAATTGCAAAACCATCCTGACCACCCTTAAGAAGCCAGTGTTATAGTGGTTTTCATCTCTTGCGCATGATTCCATACATGACTTTTTTAGTTAACTGCTAAGTCTTTAACTTACTTCTCAACAAGTAGAGTTCATCGAAAGATCTCATTTAGCCTTATCAATTTGAAGCAAGGAAAAAATGAATTGCTGAAAGAATTTATACGAAGATTCAGTGAATAAACTGTCTAGATCTAGGACCTTAATCTAGATATGTCCTTGCATGCAATAATGGCTGGTCTAAAGCTAGGCTCGTTCGCCAACTCACTTGCTAGATGTCCCCCAATTAACCTAGATGACTTGAGGAACATATTGATGGGTTACATTAACATGGAGGTGATAGCAACGACGAGAAGCCAACTAAATGAGAAACCACATGATTCCTCTGAGTGATTTAGATAACCCAAATATTTTGATTCGACCACTCTACCAAACTCAACCTCAGTGAGGAGGAGGACTCAGTAAACTAGGTAGGTTATGAACTTCAGATCACCAAGGAGACCACATAAGTAAATATGGAGAAGCAAGAAGAGGTTACAAGACTGACTAATCATGAGACAGGAACAATTTGACAAATAGTTTTGGCTTGAATCCTAAGTATGACGTTTATACACCATTGACTACTCGGAGAGACCAAATATTCAAGAAGGTTTACAATATCGAGACCACCTTACAATGCAGATAACAGAAACGCAAGCCTAATGTTGACAAAAGCAAGATGTGCAATTTCTATAAGGCATATGGCTATGTCACTGAGGAGTGTATTACTCTTAAGGACAAGATCGAGCAGCTCATCAGAGAAAGACACTTGGGAAAATGTTTACAGAAGAAGAAATAGGAGCAGAGAACATAAGAATGACGACCAACCGAGAAGGAGAAGTTCGAGTCTGACCGGAAAAGAAAAAGCAGTTATGATTATGAATGAAGTGTCTGATCAAATTAGAATAGTTATTGATTCCATGATTAGGGGATTTGTATGAGGTGGAAGCTCTAATTTGGCCAGAAAACGTCATATTAAGGTCGAAATGTTAGTAAATTATCCTTTACCTTCCCAAACCAAGGAGAAGGAACAAAATCCCTTCATTTCTTTCTCTGACAAAGATTTTGATAGTTTAACAAAAAAATTAGATGATCTAATGGTGATCTCAGTAGTTATCGGAAACTACTGAATAAATAGGGTATTGGTTGATTAGAGAAGTTCGACTAATATCCTGTATTTGTCTACCTTGAAAAGACTTTAGATACTAGAAAGCAATCTAAGTCTGTTCAATGGAGCCCTGGTCAAATTCTCAGGAGAATAGGTGAACTTCAACGGATACACTGAACTCTGAACAATTTTCGAGATAGACGATTTGCTAAAAACTATTCATGTCAAGTAGCTGGTTATCAATTTCTTAACTCACTATAATGTAATTTTAGGGAAACCTTCACTCAATACTTTCTGTGCAATGGTCTCCACACGTCATCTGATAATGAAGTTTCCCATCTCAAAAGATCAAGTAGGTGCGGTACGTGTAGACCAATCTTTAATAGACTGAATACACCACACACAGAAGTGTGGTTGTCATAATATTAATCCTGCCGAGCTCGATCCCCGTGGAGAGCACCAAGATAGACCTCAACCTATCGATGAGTTACAGCCTATTTCTCTCGATCCAAAGCTCCACCAAATAACACATATAGGAGCTCATCTTTCGACTAATGTCAAGGGGAAGTTGGAAGCATTACTAAAGAAAAACTCAGGTTTGTTTGTCTAGACAGCCGCTGACATGCTAGAAATTGATCTTAACTTCATCTTTCATAAGTTGTCCTTAGATCCGAAAATGAAGCCAATCGCCTAAAGGAAAAGAAAGCTTGGAGAAGAGAGACAAAAAATAGCCACACAGGAAGCCAAGGAAATCTTAGAGATTGAATTTGTTCGCAAAATCAAGTATACCACTTGTTTATCCAATATGGTTATGGTAAAAAAGTCCAATAGCAAGTGGAGGATGTGTACCAACTGTACTAATTTGAACAAGGCTTACCTGAATGATTCGTACCGACTCCTGAGCATTGATAAGTTAGTGGATGGAGCGGTTAGATATTGTTTCTTAAGCTTCATGGATGCATATTGAGTTATAATCAAATAAAAATACATCCTAATGATGAAGACAAGCCCCATCACTAAATCTGGGTTTTTGTTACAAGGTAATGACGTTTAACTTAAAAAATGTAGGAGGAACTTGCCAAAGGCTGATGAATAGGGTTTTCTTGGAATAGATAAGTTAAAATATAGAAGTATATGTGGATGACATGGTGGCAAAGACTCCAGTGGATCAGAATCACTATGAAGACTTGGCATAAAATTTTTATTAAATTAGAAAGCATAATATGATGCTTAACCCTGAGAAATGTGCTTTCGGAGTTTAATGAGGGAAGTTTTTGGGTTTCCTTTCTTACCAACCGAAGAATCGAAGCAAACCCAGATAAGTGTAAAGCCATAATGGACATGAGAAGCTCGACTACCGTAAAAGAAGTACAAAGGCTTACAAGACAAATAACAGCTTTATCAAGGTTTTTTTCCTAGTCTGCTGACCGAGCCTTACCATTCTTTAAGTGCCTCAAGAAGCCAGAGAATTTCCAATTGAATGAAGAATGCAAGAGAGCCTTCCAAGAGCATAAATATTTCTTATCTTCTCCACCCATTTTGACCAAACCATAACCTAGAGATCAACTTTTTTCTGTACATTTCTGTATCTGACCAGGCCACAAGCTCAGTCCTAGTAAAGAAAGAAGACAAGGAGCAAAGACCAATCTACTTCATCAGTAGAATCTTGCAGGTCCCAAAGATTAGATACCAAATTGAAAAGTTGGCACTTGCTCTAGTAACAACAGCTCGGAGACTTCGGTAATACTTTTAGAGTCACTTGGTCATTGTCAAAACCAACTAGCCTATTAAACAGGTGCTTAGGAAGCCAAAACTAGCCAATCAGATGATTGCTTGGTCAGTTGAATTATCTGAGTTTGAAATCCAGTACTAACCCAGAGGTCCTATAAAATCATAGGTACTATCTAACTTTTTAGTTGAATTATCCCTACCCCTAGAGCATGATATGAATAGTAATGCTTAGACTTTGTTTGTTGATGGAGTTTCTAACACAAAGGGAATCGGGACAGGGATAATCCTAGAAGGACCAAATAAGGTGTTAATCAAACAATCTCTACATTTCAACTTCAAGGCTAGCAACAATCAAACTGAATATGATGCCCTTCTGGCTAGTTTGAGACTTGTCGTCGAGTTAGGAGCAACCCGATTAGTCATAAAGTCGGATTCTCAATTGATAAATGGACAGGTAAGAGGCAAATACCAAACAAAAGACTCGCAATTAACCAAGTACTTGGAAAAAGTTTAGAACACTATCAATAAGTTTAAGCAATTCGAGATACTCCACATTTTGATAAAGCAAAATACAAGAGCATATTTGTTGTCCAAGCAAGTGAGCATAAAAGGACCAAGCAATAACTAATTTGTGATTCAGGAGGTCGTGGAAAAACCAAGCATTGAATTTGAAGAAGCGTTTGTTATAAATAACGATCTGAACTCTTAGATGAATAATATAATTAGATATCTTAAGCACGGAGAACTACCAACTGAAGTAAAAAAAACCAAGAAACTCAGGAGATTGGCCAACTATTATGTTATCATTAGGGAAGAACTCTTTAAAAAAGGATTTTCGTTACCTCTCCTAAAACGTGTAGACTATTTTAGAGCTCAAATGATCATAAAGGAGGTTCACGAAGGAGTTTGTGGAAGTCATATGGGAGGCCGATCTCTTTTTGGAAAAATATTAAAAGCAAGATTTTACTGGTCAACCATGAAATCTGACTACATGAAGTATGTTAAAAAAATGTTAAAAGTGTCAAAACTTAGCTAACATTCATCGAGCACCACCTGGGGAGTTGCATAGCATGGAAGGTCTGTGGCCATTTTGCAAGTATGGGATTGATCTTCTTTGTCCTTTCATGGTAGCACTAGGATAATTGAGGTATATCGTGGTAACAATCAATTACTTTACTAAGTGGACAAAGCCCGAACCCCTCTCTAGCATTACTTCTGAAAAGGTAAAGTAGTTTGTTTATAGGAATATAGTTTGTCGGCTTGGTTTACCATTTATAATTATGTTAGATAATGACAATCAATTCACTAACAAAAAAATTCTGAGAATCTTATGAGAAATACCGAATGAAACAAGCATTCACCTTGGTCGAACTTCCTCAGACGAATGGTCTGCCAAAGGTAGAAAATAAGGTCATCCTCACCGGGTTGAAGAAAATATTAGACCAAGCTAAGGGACACTGGGTTGAAGAATTAACCTGTACTTTAGGTATATCACATAATTGCCCAATCATCTACTCAGGAAACCTCATTTAGACTCACATTTGGTGCAGATGCAATGATTCAAATTGAAGTGGAAGAGCTGAGTTTTAGAAGATTGGTCTTCAACAAGCAAGACAACGAAGCAGGGAGGAAAACCAATCTCGACTTGCTGGAGGAAGAGAGAAAAATCACATACATTCAGGAGATGCCTACCATAGAAAGGTCGACTCAGAAGTATAACATCAAAGTTTAGGTAAGGAAATTCAAGGAAGAGGATTTGGTCCTACATAGAATTGAAGAATCTAGAAAGTATCCTGGGGAAGGAAAATTGGCAGCTAGTTAGGAAGACCCTACCGAGTTATCAAAAATACCGAAAAAGGATCATAAAATATAGCGAAGATCACTGGAAGAGTTCTTCCCATGGCTTGGAATACGACCTCTCTCTGAGTTTATTATGGCTAAGTTATCTGTTATTTTTGTTGTTTTTTATGCTAATTGGTATTTCCATTGTATTTTCATCTTTATAATATACAGGAGCTCAGACAATGTACTATTTTTCCTCACCAGAATGTTTTTCATCGGGTTTTGCCTGGAAGGTTTTAACGAGCCATGTCTCAGCGTCCTTCAAGGAAATAAAGTCAATTCAAAATCAGTAGAATTACACTTTGAGTTTCAATATAATCGGCTAATGCTAAAAAAACTCTAAAGACATGGAAAATTCCATGGTGCTCAGTTTATGATCAGCCAATGCTCATAAAATTTTGAGGTCATAGAAAATTCTGTGATGCCCGAAGATATATTTGGCCAATGCTCAAAAAATTATGAGGTCATAGAAAACTCCATAATGCCTGAAGATATATTCGATCAATACTCGAAAAATTTCAAGGCCATAGAAAATTCCATGGTGCCTAATTTATAATCGGCCAAATTCGAAGATACTGATGTAACTTTGTGATGGGCTAAACTTAATTAGAGGTCTTGAATAGCCAAAATAATTCTGAGATCAAACTCACCTAAAACTCGGTCAAAACTACGTTGATTAGTCAGAAATTTTGGAGGAACTATGAAAGATATGGCTTGAAAAATCCAACTCCATAATTCTTAATCGTGTTGTATTCATCTCACATTTATCCAAGATCCTAACCTCGTTGCACCAATCTTATCTTTGACCAATGTCTTAATTTTGCTGCGAGATTTTAATGTCGTTGCATCAAAATATTTTATGTTTTCCCAAGTTTGCCGAAGAAGTCTTATGCCATTAAGAGGAGACAAAAAATATTGACAAGTCAAAAAAACAAATTGATTCACATGGTATTGAGCATATTCACCAAAAAATTATAGGTCTACGCAAAAGAAAATTATTCAAGACTTTAACGGCACAAAAATGACCAATCATTAATAAAAATCCAGCATAAAACATTCCAAAAAAAAAACCTAAAAGTAGGAACAACATATTCCTCGTCCACAATTTGACGATCTATAATATCTTTGAATGCCCCGAGCTCTCCTAGTCGATCGTCAAAGATTCCCTTAAGGTTCAACAATATAGCTTGCACTAGGCCCTTATCAAAGCCCAATACATGTTGTTTGGCTGCCTTCATTTCAAATTGTCTAGTTCACCTTCCTAAACCTAAATATGAGAATTCGCAACATTTAAATCTTAATCCGAAGCCTCCTTGGCAAGATGACTATCTTCAAGAAGAGAGTCTAAGTCAGCTTCAGTCTTCTTTTATCCTCTTCACTTTTCTTTGCATATTCCTCAAACTGAACGACTTGATTAACCTTTCCTTCAATCTTTTTGTTTAATTGTTCTACTTCAAGAGCGTGTTGCGAACAAAGTTTTTCCATCTCTGAATTTAAATATCTACCAACAGACTTCAACTATTGTTGTACTGAGAGAAATTTTGATTCAATAGCATTATTGATACTAGCTGTCCGAAGTACATGGACTGCTAGCCACTTAAACAGTTCGGTTAGTCCTACTCTAGCAAATTTGTCTTTGTCAAAGGAATAAGAGAAATGGGTGTTGAGAAAGTTGTTGAAGGGAAAATCGGTATTCTAGAGTGATGAATCATCTGCATGGTTGTCAAAATCTTTCAAGACATAAAAAGCAATACGAAACTCTAGATTTAGAGAATGCTCACACTAGTTCGATTTTTACTGAGTTGATGTAGGAGAACTGACAGCTTCCAAAATATAAACATTGGAATGATCAACGAAGTTAGCCTGATCCCTCGGCCTCTTATAGATCAATGGATCCGACTGAGTCGTAGAGGACTCCCCAGTAAGAGGAATTGAAGCGGTCTCAACATCTGCGGCAGTTATAACAGGACCACTCCCTGCTACAACGGTCGTTTTGTTCTTCTTCAAATATTGTTGCAGCTCCTTCCTAGAAATGCGAGATGCCATCGAACCTAAAAACATGAGATGAAGTTAAAGGTCTGAATACATTAAAAATATTATAACTATAAAGTGGAATTGAGAACTTATGCATAATCTTTGCTAGTTCATCTGGATCGTCTCCGAACTTGACCAGCGCGCTATAGTCCAAAAGTGGAGATTTCTCAAGAAAGTCCACAAGTTCTTGATTAGCCAAAAGAAGACTTTGATATTCAATACTTAAAACTGAAGCATGTTCACTTGGCCAATACAAAGGAAGTTTTTCAACACCAAATTGGTCAGCGTAAAAGGCAATCTCACTTGGCCGAGAATTAACTCGAAAGCACCTAATTTTGAAATTCTTGTATGAAGAATCAAAAGCTAAAAATAACTTCTTTTGGGGATGACCATCAACAGAAACCCAACCACCCTTTCCTACCCTTTTCACTGAAAAGGGAAAATAACACTCCTATGGTTAGAATCCTACCAAGGTAATTCACTAACACTTCAAAGCCCTAAAAAAAAGCCTAACTGTTCGAATGCAGCTGGGTAGGAGCTATATTCAGTCGTGACAAGACAAAACATTGAAACTCTGTGAATGGAAACCTTAACTTGAGTAAAAGGAAAAAGGCGTTGAACATATACAGCTATCTGATTTCATCACCAAGGCCAGGAGACATATACACCCTCTCTTCGGCATTAAAAGGTTTGGACTAAAAATGACTTTCATCTCTATCTCTCACCAGCGATAAGCATCGCCGCAACATATCAATACTATCGACTGAATCAAATACGAACAAATATTTTCTAACGTCGACTTGAACCCAACCATATTGAGCCTTGGGTTGCTGCTCGAAAGCTCCCGTAATTTCAACACAGTTAGAAGTTTGATCGGCTATACTCCTTTCGGTTATTAATTAGTCAAATGATCCAAATCCTACACTGTTCTTAGGAAAATCAAAACCCATTTCCTACCCCGTAAATATGATAGACTCTTCTCCATCACACATTTCAAAATCCAAAACCCCTTTACCTAAACTTCCTAATTGTAATGAATCCTTTCTTTTTCCAAAACCACACCACTGAGGTAGTGGCGTCCACGGTGGAAAGTCACTGTTACACATGCAAATGAGGCAAATAGCAATAATCAAAGAATAACAAAATTAGTGACAGACGAAAGACGGGTGGTAATTGATCCAGCAATACAGGGAATGAGAAAAAGTAAAAGAGAGAGAAAGGCTAACAAACTCTACACTGATTTTGTGATATAAAAGGTGTATGGCCATAGTGAATGGGTGTGGATTATGTGATGTCTGATTCGTTTCTCCCTCTGAACCTTATTCTCTGATATTCTCCCTCCTTTCTGCTGTTAGTGCTTCATAGAGCTTCTGTCTACCCTCATACTCATAATTGGCTCTTCCCTAGCCAACTGTCATCTAGACTATTATTACTATATTCAGTACTTGATACTTGTATTTGCTTATTCCATTAATAATATTCTCTTCCATCATATTTTAGTGTGTATTGTACTGTTACATTGGTGCTTTCGTTGACCACCATGGCTGATAATATGCGTATGGAGGATCTGCAGGCTGATCTCAAACGTATTCTTACAGAGCTTGAAAAAACCAATGCTGCTCGGGCTGAGGATGTGCTTCGCATTGATCGTTTGGAAGCACACTTAACTGGGCACTGCTCTACATGGTGGCTCGAACTCCTCATTGTCCCAGTACCCGGTGCGTAATATCAAACTTGACTTTCCAAGATTTGATGGATCTGATGTATTACAATGGATTTTTAAGGCTGAATTTTTTTTTTGATTATTATAATACACTTGATGACCACTGACTGGCCATTACCGTTGTGCATCTGGAGAAAGAAGTGATGCCTTGGTTCCAAATGATGACACGTACTCACCCATTCGAGTCTTGGGTAGGATTTACTCGAGCGTTGGAGCTGGAATTTGGCCCCTCTCCTTATGAATCTCCCCGAGCTACCCTTTTTAAACTCACCCAAACTCAATCAGTCACTGATTACTCTGTGGAATTTACTGCTCTAGCCAATCGAGTTCAAGGCTTACTCCCTGATGCACTGTTATACTACTTTATTAGTGGTCTTAAGCTTGATATTAGACGTGATGTGTTAGTCCAGTGTCCCCTCTCCATCCCAAAGGCTGTGTCATTAGCCAAAGTATTCGAAGAAAAATATGCTCCCAAAGCCAAGCTTTACATACCTTCCCTCACCCACAAACAGACCTCACCTCAACCTTACAACCCCACCAAACCTAACAATTTACCTCCCTTATTACCCACCCCTTCTTCTAAACCATTTACACAAGCCAACCAGCATCCTGTTAAAAAAATTTCCCCTGCTGAAATGCAACTGAGAAGGGAGAAGGGCTTGTGCTATTTCTGTGATGACAAGTTCTCTTTTAATCATAAATGCCCTAATAAACAATACCTATTACTACTGTTTGAGGAGGAGACCCATGAGAAAGCTGAACCCGAACCACCTAATGAGAAAGAGTCTAGCAATGCCAATGCTGACTCGGATCAACTACATTTGTCCTTTAATGCACTCAAAGGTGCTAATGGCGTAGGCACTTTGCGCTTTTAAGGTTCTATACAAGGGCACACCATCCAAATTCTTCTTGATAGTGGCAGCTCTGACAACTTTCTCCAACCTAGACTTGCTCATTTCCTCAAATTTCCAGTAGAACCAGCAACCAAGTTTCACGTGTTAGTAGGCAATGGCAACACCTTGACTGCTGAAGGCTTTATTCACAAGTTACAAATTCAGTTGCAGGGTCACTCTTTACAATTACCGGTATATTTGCTTCCTATTACTAGTGCTGACTTGGTACTTGGAGCGACTTGGCTCGCCACATTAGGCCCTCACATAGCTGACTACAGTGCTCTACTCATCAAATTCTATTTCGGAGACTCATTTGTCACATTACATGGAGAACAGAATTGTATTCTATTTTTCAAAAAAACTCAGTTCTAGACTTCAAAAGCAATCAGCCTATGTCAGGGAATTGTATGCTATTACAGAGGCCATTACTAAATTCAGACACTACTTGCTCGGGCATAAGTTCATTATCCGGACCGACTAAATGAGTCTCAATCCTTAATGGACCAAACCATTCAAACTTCTGAGCAACAGGGATGGTTACATAAATTTCTTGGCTATAATTTTTCAATTGAATACAAACCGGGAAGAGATAATCTGGCAGCGGATGCTTTATCTAGGTCCTTTTTTATGGCAGTTTCCATGCTCCATCATGATTTACTTCAACAAATTGCAAGTGCCATATCACAGGATCCGAAACTTGCTGAAATCAAAGACCAATGCCTGCATAGTGTACAACCTGATTATAATTATCAGGTAAAAAATTAGTTGCTCTTTTGGAAGTCTAGACTTGTATTGCCACCTCAACAGGCACTGATAAAACAAATGTTGACCGAATACCACTTTTCACTAATTGGTGGCCATTCCGATATACAGAGGACTAAAGCTCGTATTGCAAGTCAATTCTTTTGGCCGCACATGTCCAAGGATATCAAACAATTTGTGTCAGAATGTTTATCTTTTCAACAAGCCAAGACTTCTACTTCATTAACCACGGGTTTACTGCAACCACTACCCATTCCTTATCAAATTTGGGAAGATGTGGCAATGGATTTCATCACAGGACTCCCTCCTTCACATGGGTACACTATCATACTCGTGGTTATTGATCGGTTGTCTAAATATGCACATTTTGCAGCACTTAAAACTGATTATAGCAGTACGTCAGTGGCCGAAACTTTCATGCATGAGGTTGTCAAGTTGCATGGTTTTCCTAAGAGCGTGGTATCGGACCGTGACAAAGTTTTTACTAGTAAATTTTGGCAACAATTATTCAAGCTCAGTGTCACTTCATTAGCAATGAGTTAATCATACCACCCTCAAACGGATGGACAATCCGAGGTTTTGAACAAATGCTTGGAACTCTATTTGAGGTGCTTTATGGGGGACAATCCCAAGTCTTGGTTTCGGTTACTCGATTGGGCCGAGTATTGGTATAATACATCGTTCCACAGCAGCATCGCCATGACTCCTTTCAAGGCCGTATATGGTCGTGATCTACCCTCTTTGACCAAGTATACTCCCATTCCAGGTGATCCACCATCCTTACAACAACAACTTACTGAGAGGGATGCAGTGCTTCAACAATTAAAAATCAACTTGTCCAAGGCCCAAGTATTTATGAAGAAGTATGCTGATAAGCATCAACGATTCCTAGAATTCAAAATTGGTGATTTGGTTTTGGTTAAACTCCAACCTTACAGACAGCATTCAGTTACACTCCACCAAAACCAGAAACTTAGTTTTCGATACTTTGGTCCTTTTCCTGTTGTTGAGAAAGTGGGGACTGTTGCTTACAAATTATTGCTCCCACCAGCAACTAAAATCCATCTGGTTTTCCATATATCACTGCTCAAACCTTGCAAGGGGGACCATGCAACTCCCTACGTTCCATTGCCAATACTCACCACTGAGCAGGGTCCACTTCTCTGCCCTCAAGCTATTTTATAACCACGAATTCTGATTCGCAACGGCCACCAGATTCCATAGGTTTTAGTACAATAGGAAGGTCTCGCTGTTGAGGATGCGACTTGGGAAGATTGGATTCCTTTGTCTAATACTTTTCCTTCCTTCAACCTTGAGGACAAAGTTGTTTTTAATGGCAGAAGTATTGTTACACATACAAATGAGGCAAATAGCAACAATCAAAGAATAACAGAATTAGTGACAGACGAAAGACAAGTGGCAATTGATCCATCAATACAGGGAATGAGAAAAAGTAAGAGAGAGAGAAAGGCTAACAAACTCTACATTGATTTTGTGATATAAAAGGTGTAGGGCCATAGAGAATGGGTGTGGATTATGTGATGTCTTCTCCCTTTGAACCTTATTCTCTGATATTCTCCCTCTTTTCTGCTGTTAGTGCTTCGTAGAGCTATCGTCTACCCTCATACTCATAATTGGCTCTTCCCTAGCCAACTGCCATCTAGACTATTGTTACTATATTTAGTACTTGATACTTGTATTTGCTTATTCCATCAATAATATTCTCTTCCATTATATTTTAGTGTGTACTGTACTGTTACAGTCACCCATAACCACCACGGATGCATCATTGTCAAAACTTTCCTCACTTCTTATTCTCAACTAAAATAGCAAACGAAAGGAAAAGAAACGAGGTAAAACGAACAAAAAAGAGAGAGAAGGAAATAGAAAATTGAAATACCTAGAGAGTGTTTAAAACGTAGTGAAGATGTACAGAAGCAGAATCCAATGCCAAGCAACGACGATAGAGGAGGAAGAAACCTCTAGGTTCTCTAGGAAGTTTTTGATGAGAAAAATGGGAGGAAGGGAAGAGAAATGGTTCGTTTAAATGAAGTGGTGCTTGAATAAAGAAAGGAAGAACAAAACCGCCAAAGCATCAATGGTTGTGATTAAAAATAACTAGAAAGGTTTATTTTTAGTCGTAGGATGCATCCAACAAAGGAATTTCAAAAGCCAAAAACCAACGAACGCAATGAGCCCCAATAAAGTTACTATTTACGCATTCATGATAGGTGATTGACGTGATTGTGGCTCCAATCAACACGCAACATAAGGCACAATAACATTCCCCTTGGTACAGAAAGCACAGGAACATGAAAAAGGAAGCACCTCATAAACTCTGTAATAATACTGACCAAACGTACCCAATCACTCATTAACTCAGCTCATTCTCACATATGATTGAGCTGTGGGTTGTGGCCCACAGTAGCCCGTATATTCATCGGTTTATTAAAAGCGCGGTATATCTTCATAGATAGCGGAGCTGGAGGATTATGGACTATACTAGATTAGTATTGATCCGACTTATTTTAGGATTGGCCCAAAATTGAAAAACTCGAATATAGCCATCTCAGGACAGCCCAATTTGAGCTGAACGCAGTTGGATTATTCAGCCTATAAGGCCATTAGTTGTTGACAACCTAGAGCTTCGATGACTAAGCTGAATGGTTGATCAACGCCTGAATACTTTTAATGCTCTCATGATTAGCTTAGGCTGAAAGGTTATTCTTGGAATCCATTTATAAACTGGTTTGGCGTCCAAAGCTGGGCAAGTTTTGATTTCTACACTAAACACTAGTTTATCGAGTTAGTGCTCAGGCTTTCCATCGTCTCCGTCTGCCTAGACCTTAAGTAGTTGATCCGGCCACTCTTATTATAGTGTTTTAGCCGATCACCTTCTTCCCTTCTGACCTACGTCTTAGAGCTTACCCGAAATAACTCCCATTACAATTCCTTCGAAGTTGCAATTAATTAATGAAATTGGTTCTAAGCTGAAAATGGATTTGAGTCTTACAAATCAGTTATCCTCCGATAGCCAATTAAATGGTTACCAAGTATATTCAAGGACCTAAATCTCAACGAAGAATCGAGGATAATCATAGAAATTATAGAATCTAAATTTGAGGCGTAGAAAAAACAAAGATGATGCGGTGTCCAGTCGTAAGAAGAACTGAATTATCATTGCTCTAGATTAGTGTTGTGCTTGGAAGGTTTTATGTTGGCCTTCTTAACTTAATTTATCCTAAATTATACTTTACTTTCTTAAAATTTTGATCAAAATTTCAATTTTAATATACTAAGTTTAAAACTTTACATTTTTTTTTGTGAATACGTTTAAACAATCTTAAAAGGTAAAGATGGAGAACTACAATTAGTTTTTTTTTTTATTTCTTAGAGTATCTTTCATAGGATGAGTGGGAGACTAATCTCTCGAAATACGATCAGGTGCCTAATCGAAGATCCCTCTTAATAATGTCATTTCCATACACATGAATCTCGAGATTAAGCTCATGCAGTCAGTTTATATTTTAATTTAGAAAAAAAATCTTATTTAAAGTGGATAATCAAATCAAAATCCACTAATCCCCAAACCCCCAAAAAAAAGGTGCTAGAAGAGAGGAAAAAATGTTGAAGGATAATCAGCTTAAATTTTAAATCTGAACTTCTTTAACAAATCAAAGTTTTAACTATTCTTAGTGGACTTTTTTTAGCATAATGTGTTACCCAAGTGGCTTCAGTACTCAAGAGGGGGGGTGAATTGAGTAATTAAGAAACTTTTTTGCAAACTCTTTTTAATACAAATTTCTTAAAGCAATATAATGAATATATATAAAGATGATAAAATGCTTTAAGAACTGAAAATAAATAATTAAATAATAATAAATAAATTGCAATAAATAAAGAGATAAAGGAGAGAAGAGCAGACACGATATTTATCCTGGTTCGACTACCAACAACTTGTGGCCTACGTCCAGTCCCCGAAACACAGTTCGAAATTTTTTACTATTCAATACAAGCTTAAAACAGGTGCTTGCAACCTTTACACAACAGGGATACCTCACCTTATTTACTAGAGGGATACCTCACCCCTTTGAAGGATACCTCACATTCTTTACAACAAGGGATACCTCACCCTTTTACTGAGGGATACCTCACCCTCACAAATTCACTAAGGGATACCTCACCCTTTTACAAAAGCAAAAAATAGATGAATAGAAACTCTCACTTAGAACAAATGTTACAATTTGAAACACTATGGAGCTCTCTAAGGATATCTCAAGGTTTTTGACAAAAAGAGCGCAGAAAATATGTAAAATTGAAAGTCACGTTTTAGCACAAGTAAAGAATGATTCATATCATTGGGCATTGTTCAGAAGTGACCCAAGGTCTCTATTTATAGAGCATTTGAAGAAAAGAGTCGTTTGGGATCATTAAATACATATTAAATTTGAAATATGTCTGTTAGTTTCTAAACCAGGATTCTTGTGGTATTCGAATACCATCAGGGGGTATTCGAATACCGTATTTGAATACCATCAGAGGTATTCGAATACCTCTGTTTTAAAAGCTTTGTAAAAACGATTTAGAATGATGTTATTCGAATACCTCTAAATGGTATTTGAATACCTCTGTTAAAAAAACAACTTTCAATACTTTTAAAGGCTTTCAAAACCATGATTTGAGTTTGGGATATTTAATTTAAAACTATTTTTATCTTTTTATGCAAAATCAATGAGATATCCAAAAAGCTCCGTACATAAGATCCTAAGTCCTAAAGCTATTCTTGAAAGTCTTGGACTTGGTCTTGCCATCATCTTCATTATGTTTGTTATCATCAAAACTATATCCATGTCAGCTAGCCAATTACATTCTCCCCTTTTTTGATGATGAGAAACTATCATTGAGAAAAGCATCAGTTCATATAAATTAGAATTCACAAAGTTATTTAGAGATACTTACTCCCCCCTTTTTCATAAGATGTGATTTATATCAGAGATGTGCACAACAGCTCCCCCTTACTTTTGGAATCCAATTTCCATTTTTGTCTTACCGAACTTTTACTTTTTCTCTCACTGACTTTTCTCAAACAAGGAATTCAAGCTTTTCTCCCCTTTTTGTCATGATCAAAAAGATGGGGCAAGATAAAGCATAAGGCTAAACAGAGTATATTCCAGTCCAACAAGATATGTTCATTCATAGCATACAAGAATAGCAACAGAGTTTAATTTTATAAATTTAGCAATATAAGCACAATATTCAGCACATGAGCAAATATATATTCATTCATAGAACAACTAATTGCATTGTATTATCATCAAAACAGTCATTACATTTACCAAGAGAATTACTTATATTTGATACCACTTATTATTAAAATGTAAAACATTTACCACTTGTTGTCAATTTCTTATGAATCTGCCATATATCAAGAGAATCATAGATATTAAATATTTTACCTTGATGAAATATGCTATAGGGATCAGAGCATTGTATAGAATTAACATTATTTTCCCTATATGCAATGACAACATTAGCAAGATAATATCCAATTTGGCACTTTTGTCAATGCTAAGCATGCTACTCATGTAAGAAAGAATATTTAGGCATTTAAGATAGTCTTGAGCTTTTCTTCCATTGACTATTCCATTTCAATGTACTTGAAGAAAGTCCCCTCATGTCTTCTTCATTCATTTCCCTCAAGTTGAATAAACTTTTTCAATTGAAATGTGTACTTGAGGTAGTTATAACCCTACAAAACAATTCAAAGTATTTTATTTGGTATCCATTAATTTTTGGATCCATAGAGGTTAGCCAAACTCATAAGCAAATAATCATTTAAAATAATAAGGCAAAATAACAAATGAGTTCACAAGGACAAAAGATATTTTATTGATTAATTTGGTCAATTAACCACTTGTTTGTTACCACTTGTTACTGCTTGTTATTACGTTCATACCACTTTGTTTGATACCACTTGTTGTACTTGTTCATATATTTATTAAAACAGTAGCTAATTACATTAAACATTTGTATTACAAAGAATTTAAATATGCAGCATATTCTTGAAAAAAAGAAGGTGCAAGAGCAAGCTAAGAAACATGCATTTAAGAGTATTATGTAATTTTCATTTAGGCTCAAAAGAAATAAGATATATTTCATCAAAAGTATGATATTCATAAAATCAAGTATATTTATATTGCATTTGCATTAAAAAAAAAAAGAAACAAAACAGAGATCACGACGTAAATTTGATTTTCAGCCATGTGGTATTCGAATACCTCTTGCTGTATTCGAATACCTACCACAGAAAAGAAGATAAGGCAGGTGCAAGTATTCGAACGCCTTAGAAGGTATTCGAATGCTCCAGAGGCATGTGAGAAACACTGACATGATAAGTCTCTGGGTATTCGAATAGCTATATTAGTTATTCGAATACTCTAGCTTTATAGAGACATAATATTGTTGTACTGATGTATGGTATTCGAATACCTTATGATGGTATTCGAATAGACCTATCAGAAAAACATAGATTTTCACGTACAGATGCAATGGTATTCAAATACCATAGGAAGGTATTCGAATAACTTAAACATAAAAACACATATTTTACGTCCATAAAGGCATATTTGAGATAAGGAAACTTACCTTTTGATGGAAACACTCATATATAAAACAAATGCAAGTCCAAGCCTGATAGAGACAAGAAAGAGTGCTTGGAATTATTTCTAGTCTTGTACTTGCTGCAACCACTTTCAAAATGTCAAAGTCAGCTCTTGGCCTTCAAGCACACCTACAACACATTTCAATTTGTGGCTTTTGGTACCCAAATTTTCTTGGGTCCTTGAATGTCAGTTTTAAGTATAGTACCCTTAGGAACCCATACCATTTTAGTTCCAATTTTTGTATTAATATTTTTCCTTACATTGCATGTTGATGCACTATCACCCTTTTTCCCACAATAAAAACATTTAGTAAATGGGCTACTAGAAGTACTTGAATAAATAAAGAAATTTTTATACGGTTTATGCTGATTTTTCGGGTTATAACCAATCCAGCTTTTTCAAAAATAACCCTTTGTTTTCCTAATATGATATTTAAATTATCTCTTCCGAGAGTGAATTTAGCAAGAATGTTATTTAAATTTTCAATTGCTTTTTCAAGCAAATGACATGAAGAACAAGACGAAGAAGTAGAAGCATGTGAGGAATGAACTCATTTTCAATTTTTAATTCTTCAATTTCTTTATTCAAAATTAGAATTTGATTTTCCAAAGAAGAAATAGTTTTCTTAGACGAAGAAATTAATTTTGTGAGCCTTATCGATTCGTCATGCAATTCTTCGAAAGCTTCTTGAAATTCATCATAAGAAGGAGATAAGTCAAAGTTAGAAATTACCTCAGTGTCACTTTCTTCTTCTTCTTCTCCTTCTCCTTTGGCCATAAAGCATAGATGGGCTTCCTCACTATCTGCGCTGTCAGATGAGTCAATGTCGTTGTCATCCCAAGCTATGTAGACTCTTCTTCCTTTTCTTTCCTTTGAGGGCTTCTTTTCAAATTTCTTTGGGGAAAGAGACGGTCTTCTTTGAGTTCCTTTCTTTTTGAGAAACCTTCCAAATTTCTTCACTAGAAGACTGAGGTTTTCTTCATTTAACTCAATGTTGTCCATGTCATCTCCATCGTCTTCTTCTTCATTATTGATAGTGGAGGTGGTGGCTTTAAGTGCAATCCCTTTATTTTTCTTATCGTGTTCCTCACTTTGGTCAATCATGTTGAGTTCTAATTCGTGCTCTTGAAGTTTGCTAAATAGGGTAGCTAAGGACATGGTTGTCAAGTCCCTTGATTCTGAAATTGCTGTTACCTTTGGTTGCTAAATCCTGCTTAAACATCTCAACACTTTGTTAATTAAATGTTCGTTAGAAAAATTCTTTCCTAATGATGCAAGATGATTTATTATGTGGGTGAACCTCTTTTGTATTTCTTGAATGCTTTCAGCATGGTTCATTCTAAATAATTCATATTCACGAGTTAGAGAATTAATTCTCGACCTCTTAACTTCACTAGTACCCTCATGGGTAACTTATAAAGTGTCTCACACTTCTTTAGCAGTTTTACAATTTGAAATTCTGAAAAATTCATCATACCCCAAAGCAGTGGTAATGATGTTTTTGGCTATCAAGTTATATTGAACTTTTCTTTTATCATCTTTAGACCAATCATTTCTAGGTGTCTCGGTTTTTACACCATCAACAACTCGTGTAGGTATAAATGCGCCATTTTCGACATCATCCCACACATCTAGATCAATAGTCTTGATAAAGATTTTCATTCTTTCCTTCCAATATGCATAACCATCCCCATTGAAAAAGGGTGGTCGATTTATGGAAGTTGCTTCTGAAAAACTATTTGATGAAGCCATGTACTCTTGAAGCGGCTAAGCTCTTTATACAAGAGTCTAGCTCTGATACCACTTGTTACCCAAGTGGCTTCAAGATCTTCAAGAGGGGTGAATTGAGTAATTAAGAAACTTTTTCGCAAACCCTTTTCAATACAAATTTCTTGAAGCAATATAATGAATATATATAAAGATGATAAAATGTTTTAAGAACTGAAAATAAACAATTAAATAATGATAAATAAATTGCAATAAATAAAAAGATAAAGGAGAGAAGAATGAGACACGATATTTATCCTGGTTTGACCACCAACCACTTGTGGCCTACGTCCAGTCCCCGAAACACAGTTCGAGATTTTTCACTATTCAATACAAGCTTAAAACAGGTGCTTGCAACCTTTACACAACAGGAGTACCTCACCCCCTTTGAAGGATACCTCACATTCTTTACAACAAGGAATACCTCACCCTTTTACTGAGGGATACCTCACCCTCACAAATTCACTAAGGGATACCTCACCCTTTTACAAAAGCAGAAAAACGATGAATAGAAACTCTCACTTAGAACAAATGTTACAATTTGAAACACTATGGAGCTCTCTAAGGATATCTCAAGGTTTTTGGCAAAAAGAGCGCAAAAAATATATAAAATTGAAAGCCACGTTTTAGCACAAGCAAAGAATGATTTAGATCATTGGGCATTGTTCAGAAGTGACCCAAGGTCTCTATTTATAGAGCATTTGAAGAAAAGAGTCGTTTGGGATCATTAAATACATATTAAACTTGAAATATGTCCGTTAGTTTCTAAACCAGGATTCCTGTGGTATTCGAATACCATCAGGGGGTATTCGAATACCATATTCAAATACCATCAGAGGTATTTGAATGCCTCTGTTTTAAAAGCTTTGTAAAAACGATTTAAAAGGATGTTATTCGAATACCTCCAAATGGTATTCGAATACCTCTGTTAAAAAAATAACTTTCAATACTTTTAAAGGCTTTCAAAACCATGATTTGAGTTTGGGATATTTAATTTAAAATTATTTTTATCTTTTTATGCAAAATCAATGAGATATCCAGAAAGGCTCTGTACATAAGATCCAAAGTCCTAAAGCTATTCTTGAAAGTCTTGGACTTGGTCTTGCCATCATCTTCATTATGTTTGTTATCATCAAAACTATATCCATGTCAGCTAGCCAATTACATAATGCTTGCGTATCAATACGTATTTTCATCTCGTGATAGTAACTTCATCTCGTGATAGTAACTTGGTTGGTAAGAATTGGAGATATACAAAGATAGTAGTGAAATTCGATTCCCATAAATACTATCTATCACAATTTCCTTTTCCCTATCTCCTCACCCCTTTCCCTAAGTCCCATTAATGGGTTATCTAGGGGCCTCACTATGGAGTCATCCACCAAGCTCACACAATGGGTCTTAGATATTTTTTAAAAAAAATACATTTTCAAGTTGATCCATATTAATGTTTGATTTATTTAAATAAAATGACGTTCATAGATAAAAATTATATAAATAAAATTAATTTGCCTGTAAATTTATAACATTAATATGTTATAGTTTTTTGTGTATTTTCTCATTATGTGTTTTTTAATAAAATAATTGTATAATATTTACATGTTAAAAAATAAATATCTGTTTATAGGGGAAAATTGCCAAAGTATTTGACAAAAATTATGATTCCAGATAGTTATCTAAGAAGAGAATTTTCTTCTCTTGAAATTCTCAAGTTTTTGGTGATTTGTAATTTTAAAATGTCAAGTGAATAAAATTTAATTGAAATTTGTCAAAATAGCAATTTCGTATGATAAATGGAAAATGAAATTGACAAATTGAATGAAGTATCAGAAAGGTAAATGGTAAGAAATATGAATAAATTGACAATCAAAGAATTGTGGCAAAAATAAAGAAACTAGACGAAAATGACAAAAATATAAAGACTGCATGAACATAAATTGACAAGTACTGTAAAATGCGTAAAATTAAAGTGTAAGAGAACTTAAGTGCATGAATCTGGATGACAACTAATGTAAAGTGCAACAATTAACCGACTAGAGTGTTACATGCAAGAAATAAATTAACTGGAATATAACGTACATGAATTAAATGACAGAAATGGTCATGCAAATAAAATAAAGAACAAGAATTTAAACATACATGAAAGAAAATTGCAGAACTTAAAAGTGCAAAATCTTAAAAGAAGAACATTAAGTGAAGATGCAAGGCGTATAGAGAAATTGAAATAACATTGTATTGCATTAATTGAAAAGATTACATGAAAGAGAAAAGGTAAAAGGATCGTATTTGAGTTTTTCCTTGGATTTTCGAAAGTGTCAAAGTGACAAATGAAAGTATAAAATACTTTGTCAAATGTATTTCTAACCACTCCTCTGTCTTGGCATCAAGGATTATTTATAGATAAACTTACACTTAAGATTTTGACACATGTCCTTATTTCTTACTAATGCTTATGGGACAAATGCCCTACATGCACTGCTAACACATCATCTAACTACTCATGGTCTGATTACAAAAATAATTAACACAAACTTCTGCACTTTGAATATGAATTTCTTCATAATTAACTATTATCCTTCTTCATTTTTGAATTTCAAACCAATAACTATTCTCTTATTTATCAAGCCTCTTCAGCCTCACGGCCTTGCAAATTTCTCCAGGTGTTGGCAACTTCGTTCACTTAGCTTCAAAGTCTTTACTTGTTCGTCGAGAACTTTTCTGACCGCTTCTGTTCGTCGATCTTCTATTTAGTTGAATAATAACTTCACCTTTATTCCTTATTGTCATTTTTCTTTTGTAAATACTCAATTTTATCCGGATTAAAAAAAATAACAAAAATAAAAAATAAAAAATTTTGATGATAAAAAAAATAGTTAAGTCTGTTTTTATTAATTAAAAATAAAAAAAATCAATTAATCAATTAAAAAAAAAGGGAAACACCACTTAAACGGTAACCCGCTTTCTCGATATTTGCAAATCTTTCTCCTTCACCCTTTCTTGATTTTTGCAAATCTTTCTCCATCACCTAGCCTGCAATGCCTACACACACTGTCCAGTATTAGCCCGAAGAAAAATCTCTACAGAAGCAAGCCTTTCAACCTATGCATTTATGGCTCCACACTCGAAATCAATTCTCAGCCACCATAGCTGACTTTCTACTTCTTGGGTGAGCGGTGGAGCTGAAAAGGAGCACTGCAGAGGGATCATGGATGGAGAAAATTTTGGGAGATTTTGCAGAAAAAATGGAAACTGGTCAGTAAACTCATGTGATGCACTCAAAGGCTCTAATTCACCTCTAATCTGTTGAACACTAGGCTAACCTTTCTCAACCTCAATTGATGGCTATAAAAACTAAGATGAACAAAACTCGGGGGGATTCGGGCTCTGAATTTCTAATATCAGGACATTCGGGATGTGAGAGAATTGAGGAAGTAGTTCTTGGGTGGATAAGAAAAAAGGAGAGTGAAAGAGTTTTTTTTTTCGTGGAAGTAACAGAGAGATTGACATCAAGTTGGTGTATTTAAGCTTCCACTGATAAATCCTTTTTTACTGTCTAATGTTCTAACCAATGATGTAATCTTTCATTTTCTGCTTGATGAATATGCTTCCAAGAATTTGGTTCTAGTATCTGCACTCACCCTTTGCATCACCACAAAAGCATTCACAGCAAACCCACCATTAACAACAACCCCACCATTAACAACAACCCACAAACCCACTACTCACCACCCATAAACCCACCACCTTGCAACCACCATCTTCAACCTTCAATCTCCATAGCCATCACCAAACAACCACCTTACAACCACCACAAACCACATCAACCTTCATCAATAACCACAAACCACCATCAACATTCATCAACAACCACAACACTTCATCTTCAACCTCTCACCACAAAAAAGGAAAAACAGTAACCCAACCGTGACCCAACCGAGCCCGGCAGATCCGACCAGTATCCCGCACGCCGCACCAGCACCAAATAGCTCGATTCGCGCCTCTGCCGCGACCCGAATCGGACCCGCGACCTCCCAGCCAGATCTGACTAGATCTGCTACGTCTGACCGCCGCCAGCCCCGATCCCAGATCCGAGCCCCGCTCGAAGCAGACCGGCGACGTCGAACCCGCACCGATCTGAAATCGAACCCGCGACCCGCTAGAGCCGCCAGTCCTCGCGACCACCGCCCAAGCCGCCACAACCGCTTCGCTTCCCACCATCGTGTCGCTGTCTACTGCCGTCGAAGGCTACCCAACGCGGCACCGCCAGCGTCGACGGAGCTGCTCCTCCCCCTCCCTGGTGCTCATCCCTATGACTATTTTTTGTGGTTGTTCTTGCTTCTGAAAGAATGAAAACCAATTTTGTTTTATTTCCTTATTTTTCTTTTATTTATTATTTATCTCTTTACTTTTTATTCGAAATTCTTATCACAATAAATATATATATTTTTTATATTTTATTTAATATTATTTATAATATTATTATTTTTTTATTTAATTACATATTTTTAAAAAATATATACAATATATATACTTTTAAAAGAAATGTAAAAATATTTTTTTCTTTTTATTTAAGTTTATTTGTAAGTTTGTAGTTTGCCTTTTTTTGGTCAACTAGAGGCACTTCGCTGTGGCTTCCTTATTCACGTTTTTTTTTTTTTTTTATGTTAGGTTTTTGTAGGCTTGGATTAAAGGGATAAGGTTATGTTAGAGAGCAAAATGGTCAAAATTGGGTCGTGTTTGTATTTTGGATGGTACATTTAGGCTTAGTTTGTTTTAGAATAAACTTGTTACTTTATTTTATTAAAAAAAATTCTTAAAATTAGAATAAAAATGTAAAAGATGAAAGAAAAATGGGATTAATTGGATTGTAATATTTTGTTAATCTTATAATTTTTAAAATCATTTAAATTGTATAACTTGATGATTTAATTTTTTTTAACATAAAAAAAATGAAATAAACTAAAAAACAATTTTTTTTCAAAATAACTAATTCACAATTATTTTTTAAAGAATTATGTGACTTTGAATTTTTCATTGTATTAAAAAATACGTAAAAGTGAAAATCTTATTCATTAAGTAAAAAAATAAATTGTTACAATTTAGTTATTTTTTTTCTTTATTTTCTTAAAAATAAAAATAAAAAATGGTTACAATGTCTTCTATGATAAATAAAATAAATATATTATAAAATTATAACAAATTTAAAATACTGTTTTAAAACGAATGTGTTAGGAGTAGTGTAAGATTAAATTTTTATTATTCTCTATGCATAATCGACTATCAAGTCTAATTTAATTTCAAAGATCATTTTTTAATAAAAATTTTTTAATTTTTCTTATTTAAAATAAAATTAATAACAATTCTTAATAATTTATTTGTTCGTTATTCTCCCTACAATCATGATCACGACATCCTTAAATTGTCATACTCTTTAAGACCTTGTGGAATGTCAACACCATTCTTACTTTTTTACTTTTTTACTTTCTTACTTTCTTCTAATCAGTCAAACATATTTATTTGATAAAAAATATTAGTTTATATTTTTTTTTTGAGATATATTATTATTCATATTTTTTAAAAAAATGTGATTAAATAAAAAAAAAAAAATATGCATAATATACATGATTAATAATATAATAAATAATGTAAAAATAATAATAAAATTGTTATCTGACTATTAAATCGCCTTGAACTAAATGTTTTATCATAACAATAAGAAAAATATCATTTATATTTTTTTAAAAGTGTAAGTATTATATAACTTTTTTTAAAGATATGTGATTAAAAAATAATGAAAAAAAAATAAATATAATAAATAATATAAATAAAATATAAAAAAATATATACACAATTTATAATAAAAATATCAAAATTGATAACAATATCCTTGTAAATTATTTGGTTAATTAATATTTTAAACAATATATGAAAAGAAACCTGTCTCATGAAAGAATAACGCATTATTTTTTAAAACAAAAAAAAAAATCCATTGATTAGACTCGTTGCAGGGAAAAAAAAGGTTTGTGGTCTCTTTGAGCCTGAACTCTATGGTTTTGGCGGGAAAATAACAACGTTGATGTCAATCTTTGACGCGCGTTTGAGACGTTTGGTCTGGGGAACAGTAGTGAAAGTTTTATGAGTTTGTGCAAACAGCACAGAGAGGTAAAATAAAAGAAACATAATAAGAAGTAAAAAAGAAAAAGAAAAAAGAAGAAAAGCCAAAGACGGAATATAAGAGAGAAAAGTTTGTACAGGGAGAGATCATTCAGTGCCATCAATTCAATTAATTGTGTTTGGTCTGTCTTCCATTCACTTCCCCCTCTCCCCCTCCCAAAAAAACAAAATCCTTTTCTTTTCCCTGCTCTTTTGCACCCACTTTCCCTTACATGAAATGACAATTATTTCACCATCCGATCATGCCCTTCATTCCTCTCCTTAACTTTCTTTCTCTTTCTCGAGAAAAAGGAAAAGGAGGACGGAGAAAAAGGAAAAGGGAACTAAACTGTAGAACATAAAGTCATGAGTTAAATGCATACAAAGATGCCTCATATAGACCTAGTTGGGAATATATTTCTGTCCGAACAATGATGCTGCCCGCATTTCACTTTATTTGGCATTATACATAAGAGCAACCAGTGATATGTATTAGCATCAACAACCCCTTTCCACCAATTTCCAAGCTAAAAAGGCTTCCAAGCAAAATGAGGACTAGGAGTATAGAAATAAAAAGTTACTTGCACAACAAATTAAAGTGGGTGAAGGTGACATCTTTCTATGTTTTTCTTTTCCTTTTCACCTACGAATAGATTTTATGATTTGCCCGAGGTTATATGCTTAGTTTCAACTTTCAAGATTTCCTACCTACCGACCTCAGTTAATTATGGGAGTTAACAAACAGTATGCAGGTTATCTTATAAACTTTCATAGAAGCTGAGTTTCGATAGTTTATTTGATCTTAGTCCGAAACAATATAACTATTTGCGCTGTGTGTTTTTTCTTTTATCATTGCTAATTTTAAATTTTCACACTATCAATAAATAAAAGAGTGCTATTTTATTATAATTTTTTTCTCTTATAATATAGTTTCAATTTTTTAAAAATAAGTGATACTATATAATTTATTGGTAATGCAATTTTTTAACCATAAATTGATTAAAATTTAATTTTTTAATTAGACTCTAAGATATTACATTGTGCTTTATGTAATTTTAGTTATAAAAAGCTGTGACAAAGTTTAATCATAAAAATAAAATGCCATAGTGTTTAAGTTTTTTTTTTTTAACCATGCACACATCTTAATACAATTTTTGACAATCAAAAGGCTAGAAAACCTATTTTGTGCACTCATAATGAGGTCCGGATATCCATTGATTTAATATATTTTTATACACAAAACCATTCATTACAATTTTTTTTTTCTTTATACACTCAATGTGAGACTAATTATTGATTGATATTGTGAGTCTATCACTATTCATTCATTTCAGTATTGATTCATGCAGAAACACCTTTTTCTCTTAGATTAAGGTCAATGTTAACTCTTGCTCTAGTAATTAGAATAACACACTGCTAACTTTAACAAAGTCATAGTGGAAAGATTACTGATCACTCAGTATATACAATTGTAAAAATTACTTATATTTTGTGTAACATGTTAGTTAACAACCGCAGTTGCTTCCAAATCTAATCATATTAATCATCTACGTCTAGGGTTTGATTGATGATAAAATTTTGTGTCATTAATAACAATAATAATTATTAAATAATACAATATATGCATATATAATATATAAAATGTAATGTTGGAGGGAAGATATATTTCTTTTTCTTTTTTTCTTCCCAACTATCATGATTAAAGGTATGATACAATTTTGTTGATGCAGGGTTAAGTTAGTTTTATGTGGGATTGAAATGTATGGTCCATTTGACACGTGCAAATGATGGCGTTGTCTTCCCCTAATGATGGATTTCCACCGCTTCTTCCACTGTGTGGGATCCACGTCTTATCATGCGACCCAACTTCGCCAGTGTCCTCTACACAGGCCACAGCCCCACTCCTACGCCCTTTATCTTTGACCGACAACACACCCAATTTCAAAATCAAATCTCTCGTTAACGCTTCTGAGCTCATCAATTTTGCTAAACGACAAATCATCCTGGCTCAGCCACAATAACCTGATGGCCATCCAAATCCAAATCACATTTCACCGGGTGGCTGCTGATTGAGAAATTTGTGTGTTCACCGAAAGCATTACACTACTTCAATATAAACGTAACACATGATATTGTATATTGTGACTGAAAATAAAATATTATTAAAATAAATTTAAACAGTTACAACTTATAAAATTGCTTAGATTATTACACCCGGAACATATAAGAATTTTGGAAAATAAACACTTTATACTATTTTTTTACACCACTTTTATTTAGAAAAATATATATATAAAGAGAATGAGTGTTCAGATATATGTTTATCTTTTATTACTTAAAAATAAAATAGTATAAAAATGATATATGAATATTATTTTTGATGTGCTTTCTTTCCGTTATGAATTATCGTTGCTTTTTTTTTTTTTTTTGCGTTTTCGACTCCCATCCTAATTGGACTTGTCCGCGTTATTTTTACTGTTACTCTTTTACAATTGGATTCTTTTTTTTTTAAAAGTAAATTTACGTGTAAAATGAGTAAGTAAAAATATATTTATTTTGATTTAATTTAAAGTGTAATCAAAGATTAACTCATTAATAATTTAATAATAAATATATTTTTATTTGTTTATTTTATACATAAGCTTATTCATCAAATTTTTCTTTTATTTTTTTGTGTAAATTCCTTAGTATTTAGAAATCACATTAGGTATCGATTAATCTGAAGTCGAGTTAGATCAAATTATAAAAGTATAAAACTCTCATAACATTAATTTTTTTTATTCACAAGACTCAAATTCGAGATATTATTTAAAAAAATAAATGTCGAACCACTCAAACTCGATATTTCTCTTTCATTTTTTAAAATAAAAATTATTGTTAATGTAAATTTTTTACATTTTAAAAAGAATTCAAACTCTTACATAATAATTGTTATAATTATATTTTTTTATAATATAACAACTGATCATAATTAAATTATAGGTTATACTCACAACAAAGCATTATCCTGAATTTTGTAACAGCTTAACATGGTATAATTCGGTTCAACATTAAGCACTTAATTTCGTATCCCTCACGACTAAAGCATTATGTTCAATTTTGTTATTGTCATTAGAATAATGCTAGATGTTACCAATCTAGATCGGTAAAATGGCACACGAATACAAAATGACTGTGCAGTTACCCAATTGTTCTTGTGTTTTATTACCCCATACATACGTGAGTTGCGCATGAATGGGTAGCTGCCAACAAATATCATGTTCGTGAATATTTCAGGAAATACGTTTCGTGATGAATAGCAATGTTCTCATTAAATTACTAAGCTCTCGCAAATTACTCTCTTCATTCACTTTTATCTATTCATTAAAGTCAATATGTATATATTAAAAAAAGTTATTAATATATCAAATGATAAGAAAATATGATTTAACATGACTAAATTATCTTTTTCTCACATAATTAATATTTTTTTCTCTTCCTATATTTTCGTTAATCTCATATTCTCCCTTCTCCTCACACTCCATTGATTAGAATAATTGATTTTAAGAAGTTGTAAAAATTAATTAATATGTATTTATTGTATTTATTAAAAATAATAAAATAT
This sequence comes from Ormosia emarginata, assembly GCA_029884605.1. Taxonomy (NCBI): domain Eukaryota; kingdom Viridiplantae; phylum Streptophyta; class Magnoliopsida; order Fabales; family Fabaceae; genus Ormosia; species Ormosia emarginata. The sequence goes on from JAQQTP010000082.1 coordinate 73,114,775, forward strand.
TAGGATAAAGTTAAAAAAAGACTAATAGATACTCTTTAGTTTTCTAAATAGACATAATGTTAGACAAATCAATATTCCTAGATAGATAGATAAAAGTGGACAAACAGAGTAACTATTTTTAGTTTTTCAAGGTATCATTACTAGGGATGTCAACGAGACATGGCAGAGACGGATAGTGCTTCCCTTGCACACACCCGCGTCCTCGTCCCGGTCACATATACTCATTTGTTATCCTCACATGTAGATAAGTATTTATAGGTATCCGCGGGTAGTTAATAATTTAAAATAAAATCATAGAAATTACAAAAAAAAAACTTTAACACTATACATATCACAACTTTGTTCAACAGTATAAGATTCTTAAAAAATTAAAAGAATATTAGAAATAATGTATTAAATTCATTTATATTTTGTAATAATCAATTTACATAAATAACTATTATATGAATAATATATATTTTTTTCAACAAGATTTATCATTATGCACTCATCTAATAAGAAAATTCATTGCAAAATAATAAATATATATATATAAAATATATATATATTTTATATATCATTTATATAATATATATATATATATATAATGAAAGAGTATGTTTTATAGGTTTGCAATTACTGTAGAAAGCAAGTACTATAATCTTTGCCCTCATCCTCATTTATTAAACGGGTATCCATCATTCTTTTCATTGCAAGTAATTCCCGCGAATCACAGATATTGATAATTTTTCCATACCTAATCATCACATCCTTTAGGTGTAGATACATATATAAGACTCTGAGAGATTCTTGCATGAACACTCAAGTTTGGGGCATTTAACCAATCACACCACTAATTATGATAAATAATGACAACTAATTAATATTTAAATATAGTAGTTATCCATTAATTAATGATGTGATTGATCAAGTACATTTAACTTAAGTTCTCTAAGTTTATCTAAGAATTTGACTTAAATCATTGTCTTTTTTTAATAACACAATTCATTTACCACTACACCTAATTTCATGTTGCTCTCCAATTAACTATTATTTCAATTGCATTGACCTAGATTATACAAACTACGCTGTACACACACACAAAAAAAAAAAAGATTATACAAGCTATGGTGTGTTTGATATATTACAGGTTTAATTAATTTTGTTAAAGATATAAAATTAATTTTGAACCTTAAATATAAAACTAATTATCACATCGTGATGTGTATAATACTTGTACTTGTACAATTATGTAAAGTAAATTCTTCAATTTGATAATTTTATTGAATTAGTTATTAATTACTTATTTAATTGTTATCGTAATTAATTATAATTAAAATTATTATTAATTGTGATTGATTTTAAAGATAATTATAATTGATTTAGTACAAAATTAGATTGATTTAGTATATAATTATATTTTATTTTATTTTTTTCTGTACAACGGTCTTCTTCTATAAATAGAGGTTAATTCTCTTGTATACATTCATTTAGAAAGATACACAAATTACTAATATTTGTCTCCATGTTTTTGTTTCTAACATGGTATCAGGTAGATATCATCCTCTGTGGCCTATCTCATCACTATTCCGCAGTATAATTCTTAAAAATTTGGAACTCTGATTAGTCATCTCTCATGTTGTGTTATCTTTCCAACTTCTGCTCACCGTCATCGTTTTTTCATCACTCCATTGCAGACTTAGTTGCCACAACTTTCGTCTTAGATTCCAGACTATGTTTTAGACTTCGTTTTAGATTCCAAACTTCGTTATGATGTCAAACTCCGCTTTAGACTCCGTCTTAGATTTCAGACTTCGTTCTGATGGTAGGATTTCATTTCAAACTCTGTCATAGATTTCAAACTTCGTTATAGTGATAGGACTCTGTTTCAGACTCCGTTTCTACTGTAGATTTTTTCAGATGCAGATGGTTTCATCTTGAATGTAATTTGGATCTGTTGGTTTCTCTAAGATCTCGACGTTGTGATTTTAGATTATTTTTAGTTTATTTTATTTTCGTATGTCTACTTATAAATATTTTTAGTTTATTTTTCAAACTTCAAACTCAAGACTTAATCATCATCCTAGTTAATTCCGCACTTTGGTTTCCAAACTCAAGTTGATTTTTTTACCCACTTGAGTTTGAGAGAGATGTTAGTGTGATTAATTATAATTGAAATTATGATTGATCGTGATTAATTTTAGGGATGATTATAATTGATTTAATACAAATTAGATTGATTTAATACATAATTATATTTTTATTATTTTTCTTTTTTACACAAATTCTTCTTCTATAAATAGATGTTAATTCTCCCGTATATATTCATTTAGAAATATATACAAATTACTAATATCTATCTTCATGTTGTTGTTTCTAACATTAATAATTTTTTTAGACATAAAAAATAAATTTATAAATACTTATTACTTTTTAATTATTGACATTTTTAAATAGTTAATATGATTTGATTGCATTTCACATTCGAAACAATTAAAGAAATCTCCCGTTCTTATCTACTTCCCGCTAGCAGAATAAGGAGAGTTAATCTTGATATGTAACTAAACTTAGGGCCACTCTGCCACATTAGCTTATTCCTTACAAGAATGGTTTTAACCCTCGACCAAATGATCGAAACCTCTTCTTATTGAGGTTTTAGTTATGCAACAATAAATTTCTTGCTCCCCTTAAGCTCAAATCACTTTTTTTTTTTATCTTTTTATATTAAGCATATCAACGTGAAAAAATCAATCTCTTATATCATAGATGTTGGTATAAGTCCACAAATCTTTAGAAAAAATTGGTGCAATAAATCTCTGACATAAATCAAACAACTATCAGCAGTCCAGCACCTAAACGTACAACATCGGAGAATGCCGATTTACCACCAAGTGGGACTGGGCCCTGGGGATATAACCTTGTTTATGGTGTTTTTTGGTTAAGGCCAAATCCAACAAACAAATAATGAAAAATCAAGTGAATGTGAGTTTCGAGTTACGCGGTAATCTTGTATCAAAGTTTTAAAAGATTTATCTATTGACAGTATAAATATGACAAATTCAATTTCACAAAATATGACAAAGATTTATCAAACAAAAGTTATGAAACAAGAATGTGAATACATGAACATAAAAGAAAGCATGTAAAGTGTAGAATGTGTAAAGTGTAAGGAAGATAAAGTGCATAAAGTTTAAATGTGCAGAAAACATAAAAACACACGAGAATTTAAAGTGCAAGAAAAGTAAAGTAAGTTGAAGAACAAGTGCAGAAATGTAAAAGGATTGAATATAAATTGCATTGAAAGTAAAGAATGGAAGACAAACTTGATGTGAATCCGTATATCTGTTTGAGTGAGATGTTTAGGATTTTAATCAAATATCCAACCTTTTGTACATTGTAAATCCTAATATTTATAAGTAAACTATAAAAATAACTGATTACTCTAAAATTTGACACGTAAGTGACAATTATTTTTATTCTTAGGCCACATCTGTAATAGTTATATTATGTCTAAACTGAAATATTTAGACATAACTGTCTAATTTGACTTCAAAATAAGGACCTTGACTCTTCTGAATACTCGACAACATCTTTTGCCTCTTTCTTGACGAGTCAAATAACAATTCCATTGCTTAGCCATTTCTGCTAATCTTCTAGCATCTTCGACAACTTTGTATAACGTATTTTGTTAGAACTTACTTTCTAACAATTATTTGTCAAATCACATCCTTTTGTTAATACTCTATCGAATCATAACTTAGTACTTTCATTCTCCCATTTCCTTCGACAGCTTTATGCATCATTCGACAGAGCTTAGCTTTTAGCCATTCTTGTCAAATAATGTCATTCTATCAGCTTTTATTGTGTCAAATCGTAACTTAGCCATTTTCATTACCAAGTCACATTATGACTGACATCTTTTATCATTTTCTGTCATATCATTCCATCAAAAGGTAGCTTTATTTGTACATGAAGATTTCCTCTATCCAATTCAAATTTGAAATTTATCCCCTGACAAACCTACCGAATGAAGTTCAATCAACAGAACCTATATGTGTTAATTAATCCATATTTAAAACGTATAGGTGAAGAATTGAATATAAAAAATTATACGCTAACGTAATCACCAAAAAAAAAATAATACGCTAACGTAAAAATATTGTACTGGAATTTAATTTTTTTTTACAAGAATAGAAACAGAATGGTTTTATATTTAACATTTGTCATTTCCTATTTGTCCCAAAGAAAGCATCAGATAATTCGATTATGTCAAGTCTCTCCTGCTTAAATTTTTTTTTCCACCCTGCAGATTACAATGGTAATTAACTAACACGCACATTACACTTGAAGAGGAAGAGGGCATATTAAGCTTTGTTCATGTGATGGAAATAGATGAAGGCAGAATTTGATCTTAAGATCTCGCAATTAACTGTAGAAATTTTTACTTAATGGATTAGTTAGCATCTTTCCTGCTAAGATTGTAAGTATATTTATTTCTTGTAATTAATTATATTTCGTTTAACATATAGTTTCGGTAAAATTCTCACCGTTACTAGTTTTTCTTGTACTTTCTTTATAATTTAGTGAAAAATAATAGGGGAATGTGATTGAACTCATTGAAGTTTTTTTTTTTTTCTTTTGAAAGATGAAGTACTTGTTTTAGACTTTTAGATGTTTATATTTGGGCAAATTAGAAAATTCCTAATTCGGTAATATGTAACTCAGGGACCGACAGACTCGTGGAAATATATCAAGCGATGACGTCGGCTATAATTATAATTGGAGCATGTTTGGCTATTTAGCAAATAACATAAGCCTTTAAAAAACAGATTAGCTGGAATTCCTTAAGCCTATTATAAAGAAAGTAAAATTAGGAACAGAATCATGAAAACCTACATGTATGTAAATAGGCATGGCATTGGGCCATTAGCATGGATTGATAGGAGAGAAAATATTGCGTTGTCGTGATTGAAGGGAGTTGAGATAAATGTGGTGCAATCAGATACGGGATCTGTATCATGTGAGGTCGAAAACATGGCCTCAAGCTCATTATCTATAAATTGTCAACCTTGATATCATTATCCCTCGATTTTGACGTTCATATATAGTGACATCTGGCCAATGGGATATAAGATTAAAAAAGGTTACCTTTTAAACCAAACTTTTCTCCTTAATTAGAATATGGCCAAGGTAAGTATCAAAGCAACTTATCGTTTTTTTTTTTTTGTTAAAAAAAGTATCAAAGCAACTTGGCAAGTTTCAACATGCAACTGAAGTTAAATAATTTTTGTCTTATTGAAAGTTATCCGTCATAGTTCATGAAAAATTACTAAAAAATCTATTATCTCCATCAAACATATAATAATTTCTGTTTGTAATGACACGATGTTTTTTTTTAAAAAAAATTGAATTAAGCGGTACATTCATATCTATATCTTGTAAAGTTTAATATAATTATTATTGGCCTTATGTACATAATAAAATAATAATAGTTTGAATGTATTGTCAATGAAAATATTTTTTATACTATTATTCAATTAGGTTTATCATAATTATATTGAAAATTACATATATAATAATGTATAATAAGGGGGATCGACTTACACCAGTGTAAGTCTTTTTTGACTTATATTTATTTTTAACCGTTAGATTCACTTTCATCTAATGACTGAGATGATTTCATTAAAAGTAATCATTAGATGAAAGTCAATCTAATCTGGTTGAAAAATGAAGTGAAAGTCAAAAACGACTTACACCTGTAAATGATCCTCCTCATATATAATTAGTTGATAGTATAAAAATTTTTACATTAATAATACATTAAAGCTAATTTTTTTTAAAAAAACTATTGGAAAAAAAGTAAGTAATAATACTGAAATTTAAGTAAGGCTAACATCAGAGCACACGGATCTAATTTTGATGTTAAAAAATGTCAACAAACGCCGATATTCTTGGTGCAAATTAATCAACTTGAAGACAGGCCAGGAAAACCTACTTAACCAAGAACAATTACAATTTACAGGAGAAGATCGAGTTGGTAAAATGAAAAAACAAAAAAGTACAGCTTCAGGACATATAAGTAGCATTCACAATGAGCTGGTAAGCAGAAGGGAACTAGACAGACACAACACAACAAGGATTACGGAGTTGGAGGGAATTAAGCAGATCAAAATGCGGAGGGTCGCATCAGGGTCAGGGCTAGCAATTGAAAGTTTATATAGTGTGGATTGTAATTTGATTGAATTGGTGTGTAAGGGATGTAATAAAATGAAATAAAATATAATTTTATTGTTTGAGTTTTTTTAAATAATGATGTAATGAAATAGTATTGGATGAAATAGATTCTATCTCATATTATTTTATATTTAATTTTTTCTTTTCCTCCAAATTAAGGGATATGGGATGGAATGAGTTTATATTTTATTAATATAAATATATAATTACGTTTTGATCCTTAAATCTGTAACAAAAATTAGTAAGAGAACAAACTATCTTTTCTCGCTCTGCCTCATCGTGTAGCAAGCGGTTACCTTTGTTATGCTTTTTGGTATACTTTAGTAGCTGGTTGTGTGAAATGCTTTTCGACTTGTGTTCAGGTTTAGAGTCAAGTGGTTCTCTATAACAATGGAATCCTTTCATACTTTGTACCGTTAAACCAAATTCATTTTTTTTTTTACTGGAAACTTCGTTGTGGTGATAATATAACTGTTAGTTTTTACTTGTTTTATATATTGAGGCTTGCCTACGGCTTCTTGACCTAATAATCCACTTTTCTAAATGAAAAAAAATATTATAAGAAATTTGTTAATTAGCGACAAAAAAATTTCTCGTTAATCTTTTGTTAAATTTTGTTAGTGAATGATTAATGAGAAATTAACAAGAAATTTTTTTGTTACTCGTTTTGAATCGCTAATTAGCAACATAAAAAATCTTCATTATTAATTTTTCATTAATCACTCAATTTCTGTCACTAATTTGTCACTAATTCATTGCTAATATCTTGTTAATCACTCAATTTTTGTTGTTAATCTGTAAAATTCTTGTAGTGAAATATTTCGCCACAATTAATTTTAAAGAGGAAAAAATATTTAACGAATATGATTATTAGATAATATGTAAAAATAATTTAAATATTTTTTTAGTTAAAAGTAGTTGAAGTTTAGTGTGTCTAAAATAAGGGTAATATGAGAATAAAAATTTATAATTCTTACTGTTCTATTATGTTTTATCACATCTTATTCTATTTCATTTCATTTCATTTATCATTAGTATCCAAACATGGTCTTAGATGTCTTTCGATTGGTTTATTTCATTTCAAAAACATGTATAATTAAAAATGTTTAAGAGGTGATAGTTAACAGAAAAACTTTTTTTGATTACAAAAAAAAGTTTCTATTACATACATGCATAATTTTTTAAAGAGAGAAATCAATTTACACTGATGTAAAACTTAACATTCTTACACCACCTAATAACTATATATATAATGTAACTTTTATCGATTCAACCGTTGAATTATAACTATTTATTATTACCATGATTATTTGTGTTAAATTTTGTAAAAATTGAATATCAATAAGAATATAATCAAATTGTTCTTATTTTCATATATTTCAAAAATATATATTATGGTAATCTTGATATATATCAATGACGTACTAAATAATTTTGAATTAATATAAAATTTTATAGATATAATTTATATGATAAGAATTTTCAATTCAATAATAGATTTAATAAAAAAATTATTCTATAAAAAGTAATAAAATAGTGTAAGAGTAACTTTAATTTATACCGATATAACTTGATTCTTCCTATTATTTAATATTGGAGTTGACAACCGTTATATCTAAAAAGACATTTTTAATACATTAGTGAATGCTAAAATTAAATATGAATTTTGTTTTAACAAGAATCTGAAATTTTATTTTTATAATTTAAAATTGGACCTATTAAATTTTATAATATCTTTTTTTTTTGTTGCTAAGTTTATAATATCTATTTTTAAAAATTTTGATAGCTTCAGCCGTTTTATATTAATATTTACCAAACTTATTTGAACTAAAGTGCAATATATAGAAACTTTTATCACATTCCACTGAAAGACTTTTACAGACAACATTTTACAATAGTCTTTTTATAGCACCAACGATACAACAGTTTTTTGAAAAGTCACAATATTCTCAAATCGATGCCAAAAATTTATGGCAATCAGACTCACATGAAAGTCACATTATATTCACATCATGCTTTTGGAATTCCCTTTTGTTACCTTCACATTTTAGCTTTAAAAGTGGTTTCCTCCTACTTTGAAAGGGAGTCATCGATCAAACTTTTTACCATAGCCAGCTTCTGCAATGATATTTACTGGTCTAATCACAAATCCTTCTAAAGAGATAAAAGGTAAAAAGATTAAAGTTGGTGGTGGTTAAGCGTTCCCCCCCCCCCCCCCCCCTTATTTTCCCTTTTCTGAACCTTTTTTTTTTCTAGTAATTTACTCAAACTTATATCACATACATTTTACATATTTTTATGTAAATTATTAAATAATACTTTAGCCCCGATCTAACTTTTTAAAATGTTTCAAATTATGGACATACCTTAAATAATTTGTGCTGATATAAACACCACCCTTATAGCTGCTCCTCCCTCCTCCTCATTTTATTTAAAATCATTTTTTTCTAAAACACATCTCCTTCAAATTCTAATGCATTTCTAGCACACTCCATGTATTTTACCAATTAGACAAACTGAGTTTTTTTTTTTAACTGTTCGTTTCGTCTCAATTGATGACTAACATTATATTGTAAAAAAAAATCGACGACTAAAATTAAATTTTCATGAGTTGTTTGGAAACGATTCAACCATTATTCCATTTATTTTGAATGAGTTTTAGAAGATTATCTGATTAAGGTTGTTGAAGGTAATTTCCTCTATTACACGATGGCAATGACGGTAGTGCGAGAAATAACTACTTGCAAAATATATTCTGTCGTTTAAATTATACCGTACACAATGTGGGTAAAGTGTTTTCGGTTTAGATACATACACTTGTTACCTTGTATAGTATTTATAGAAAAGTCACGATAAGTAAGAATCATAATTAAATCTATATTAATGGATAATAAATGCTGTTAATAATGATAACAATCTATTAAGATAATTATCTTTTATAACTATATTATTTTTTTATGTGAAATTCTTAAAGAGATTTACTTATCATAAATAAGTATATTTATTAATTTAAAGGAGCTCAACATTAGTTAAGACACATCCTTAACGGGTTGGGTTGTTCTTAATCTACTAACTTGGAACTTGATCCATAACACCATCTTATTGAGATTATATAATACTCAAAATGAATAATTCCTAAAATAACTGTATATGATCTTTGATTTGTAAATACTTTTTGCAACTCTGATTATCCATCTAAATTTCTAATATTCCTTTTATGCGTGCTACTAACGGTACTGTTTATATAGATTGTTTTTTGTTTTACGATATTTTCTCACATTTGTTTGGTGTGAGGCATTTTCACTCGGGATATTGGAGGGCTATCCCTCTATATAAGTGGTTTTTCAGAGTTAAAATCCCTAACATCGTTGAGTTCTCTCAAGAACCGCTAAACTTTTGCCAACTTATCACTTGAACCACCCCTACGGGTCATGACTTATATAGATTAATTGTTAAGCATTTCATATATATATATATATATATATATATATTGAGAGTTGCTATGGTGGCTACATAAAAAAAATAGAGTTGCTATGATACTATAAAGGTGTTGTATTTAAGATAAATTGTAAAATATTTATTGATTATTTGTTTTACTATAAATGTTTGAAAATTTATTAAGTACAATCAACAAGTAATAAATATTTGACAATATGTATTTGTACGATATGTTTGGAAAAAAATGAGTACATAAATAATATTCATATTTTTTTTGCTAAAATAATAATATTCATATTTATTGCTTAAATAATATGTTTTTATATTTAATTTGAAAAAAAAACAAAGATAAAATTTGGAATAGGGAACTCTAATTGACTAATCACCCAAATATAAGGGTGTGACTACAACAATTAAAAATTGCGTGTTGTCTTTTCAAATTTTTCAAACCTAAATGAAAGGGGTATTTATATGCATTTGATTATTTTCGTTATTTGATAATGCAAATGGTAAATTTTGGTGTGAATAGCTTTTGTAAAACGGCTATAAATTTTGTTTTAAAGACGTAATAATTATAGTGTGTGTGGATCTTGGTTATTAATAAAAGTAATGTTATATCATCTTATAAGTTCTTGTTAATAATTATTTTAATATTAAATAAAAAATATTAAATAAAAAAATAAATATATCTAATGTTTTGATAATATAAAAAATATTAATATTTTTTATTTAATAATTAAGAAGATTAGTAATAATTATAATATGTGGATCTTGATTATTAATAAGAGTAATTATATTATTTTACAAGTTTTTGTTAATAATCATCTTAATATTAAATAAAAAAATAAATATATTTAATATATTAAAAATATAAAAAATATTTATTTTTTAATAATTAAAAAATTAATAAAAAATTAGATAAGGGAATAAATTATTTTCCTATCAATAGAATGAAGTTAACAGGAGAGATGACATTAATTACTACACAGCATTATTGGCCCGGAAGAGGAAAGTTTGTGTTTGGACAATGTCTTCATCGGCTTGCTACTGGTTGGCAAGTAGCAGAAGGGCTTGCATAATCATAACCATAGGAGTGAAACAGGAAAAATTCACGCTCAGCCTGCGGGTGCATGATTGTGATGATTTGCCATCATGTACTTTGACTGAAACACGTGTGCAGTGTGTGCCTCTCTCTCGTGCGCCCAAATTGAATGGCACGTGTATAACTAAGGGCTGGGATTACTTGAATGTATATGTTCACTCGCATGATGACTAGGTTGATGGTTGGTTAAAGAACTGTGCTTAGTTACCCAATTGCCAGCTGCTCTCAACACTCAATCATATGCTACGCAGGAAGTGAGAATTATTGGCCCCTCCTCATAAGCTTAGCTTATTGAGGATATATACCTACGTAAATGTAAATGTAAATGTAAATGTATATTATTATTATTATTATTATTATTATTATTATTATTTCACTAGGACATTTATTAAAAAAGTCAAAATAATTTTTTTTGATAAAAATAAAATATATAATAATTTTTTTTCACTTTTCAAATACATTGAATATTTTATTTTTATAAAAAAAATATTTTGACTTTTTTAATAAATACACTAAGAACACTTATTAATAAAACCCTTATTATTATTATTACCAGTATGTCACAAATATTTTTGCTAGCTAGCTGTAGAAAAATGCATGGAAGCAGTTGATAGACTCAAATTTGGATATGAATTTGGATGGACATGGAGGGTAGATGATGGGTGCATGGTCTGTAGATTATAGTATAAAATAGTATTTGGGAAATGGGAATAACAATTCCCAAAGGAGTGGGAAATGGGTTTAAGATATGGTTGAGTGAGTGAGTGAGTGTTTTCTTCAACATTCTCTACCACTTCAAAAGGACAAAGACGGCATTCACCATATCCCTCTCGACGTCTCGTCTCACTCATAAATTTATATAGAAAAATCCGTATCTTGAAAAGCAGATCAAAGGGCTTCCATTTTCAAGTTTTGGGATTGGAGGAATCTTTTTGCATTCTTCACTTCACTTTATTGATGAGCAAAAGCTTTGAAAGAGAGAGCGCCACAGAGGCCACCGAAAAGCATGGACACATTATCATGAAAGCAAGAAAAAAACGACCCGATTTGACGGGCCAACACACACGCACATACACATACACATACACACGCATGATCCATCCATCCATCCATCCACACATAGCGCCAGTTCTGTCCACACACGCTCATCCCATTCATAAAACAAAATTAACTTTACTAATATACCGTGTACGGTGCATGTCTCTGATTGTGCGTTTTTCTTTTTCTTTCTATATTTATATTAATTTTACTTTTGATTCGATGAGTTGGACTGCCTTTTTGTTTAATTTATAGGAGGAAATTCCCAAGTCAACTGCACCTCATCATTTGGTCTTGGTTCTTACAGGCAACACCTCATTTCCCACTTTGTCCACTTAACAATAATGGTATTTTCTCATCCTCCTCTATATAATTACTGATCTCCTTATCATCCACTTCTCCACCATGGGAAGCATGAAGGTGCATCAGTTCGCACGTGGATTCTGGGAGCACGAACCCTCCCTCACGCTTGGGTGCAAGCGCTTACGCCCTCTTGCTCCCAAGCTTTCCAACCCCGAAAGTACCACTCCTGCTTCTGTTGCGCCTTTCGATCTCAAGAGCTTCATCAGACCAGAAAGTGGACCCAGAAAACTCGTATCCTCTGGCGATAATAAGAAAGATCCACCTTCACCCCAGGGCCAGGTCCATATTCTCTTAATTATTGATTTCTTTTCTTTAATTAATTTGCTAGCTCCATGCCCATCATCCATGCAGTGATCATATAATATACGTGCACATAGCACACTACAAATATGATACATACATTTTATTAATTATTTGAAGAGAGAGATACAAAAAATGAATGAATTGTTGATTAATTGATTAAGAAATTAAAACTAAAATGCACAGGTGGAAACGCATCCTGGAGGGACGCGGTGGAATCCGACGCAAGAGCAGATAGGCATATTGGAGACGCTGTACAGACGAGGGATGAGAACTCCAAATGCTCAGCAGATAGAGCAGATCACTGCCCAGCTTGGCAAGTACGGCAAGATCGAAGGGAAGAATGTGTTCTATTGGTTTCAAAACCACAAAGCACGCGAGAGACAAAAGCAGAAGCGCAACAGTCTTGGCCTTGCTCATAGTCCTCGAACTTCCACCACAGTAGTGCTTTCACCCACCATTCATACTCATACCATAACTTTGGAGACGACAAGGGTATGTATGTATGTTCTGGTCTAGACTGATCTAGCCTCATTATAATTAAGTAGTGGTATCCAACATCTATCTCAATTCTCAAGGCTCAAGAATCAAAGATATATGTATAATTATATATGAGAAGGAATTTTTCTTAACAAAATTAAGTTGATGGATTTTTTCAGGGGGAAGTAGTAGAAAGAGATCAGGAAGATAATCCGTACAATAAGAAGTGTAGGAGATGGGGATTTGAGTGCTTGGAAGACCAAAGCTGGTCATCATGTAAAGAGGAGGAGGAACATAGAACTCTGGAGCTTTTCCCATTGCACCCGGAAGGCAGATGAAGGGGTTTGACCATTTTATCCATCATTTTGCTTTGCTTTTGTTCCGAATCCCAGCTGATTGAATTGAATGTGCATCTTTAATTTGCTTTATTTTTCTTCTTTCTTTTGCATTGGGAAAGAAGAAAGACAAAGTTATCTCTGAATTGTACTCTTGCGCTTAATGCTATTCCTGACTTTGGAACCAAACCAAAGCGATTTGTCTCTCTTTATTTGTTAATTTCAGCTCGGTGGGTGTGACTTTGAAAACGATAGATGCTTTTGACTACAGTTTCTTATAAATCGAAGCTTTTAGGTTAAAAGGAGAAGCTACGGACGCGGAAGTCCACGCACCTACTTCTTCCTCCTCTTCTTCTTCTTCCTAAGCCTGCCCCTTCACGTCTTAAGTTTCAAATTGAAAAAGCGTAAATGTCCTCTAGCCGAAATCTTAAAAAATAACCATACTAGATACTCCACTCACCCATCATAAATCAGACTTTCATAATGTATGACACATCAAGTATCAAAGGGTACATGCATTTATTTATTTTTTCATCATTGACATGCAAATTTCTTTTTACCACATAGTGCTTCGTAGGGCCATGAGAATTAGGACTTGGGAGGGAAAGGAAGATCAACAATTTGAAACATAGGAGAGCCAACCAACCGGCTTCTTCTCGTTTAATGTGTAATTACATATTCAGAACATGTAATCACCAAAAAGTCCTCCAACTAAATTGTTGAATACAAGAAATTAAGAACAAAACAATTTTACTCATCTAACACTCAAATAAATAAATAAATATATATATATATATAAAATTGAGATGATAATTGAATAAGTGAATATACTGACGATTTATGGTTGATTGGTTTAATTATAGTTGAATTGGTGATAATTAAATATATATTTTAATATTATATAATATATTAACATTAATATTTTATATTATGTTATTTAGTATTTTAACATCTTATATTATATAATAAGTGAAACATTCAAATATATAAAATATATAAAAGCTAAGATAAGACAACATTTACAAGTTTCATATAGAGTAGTGAGTAGAACAATTAAGTATACAATTTATATAAAATTCAAGAAGAAAACAAATTTTCTTATGCCTTTTTAGCCTTATATGTGACACTTTATAGCATGACATTATGTCTTTATTTGATTCAAAAATTATTTTTGAATAAATTAAAAAAATTTAAAAAAATGAGTTTAATTTTTTTAATAAAATTGATTCAAATTGATTTATTATTAATTTTATCAATTTTTGACTAGTTTTGATTGATTCTCTCGTAAGCTAGTTCTGTGAATCAAATAGACTGAATTTGTGATCAATTAACTGGTTTTTCAATCAAACTGATCAATTTAGGCTAATTTTTTCAACATTAATATATGTACACTAAAATTACATTTAGTACATCGTATAAAAAAAAATCTAGTAATATTATTAGTTAACAGTATCAATCTTATTAAATATTTGATATACGACACCTCATTAGATGTAATAGTAAATATCTTACAAATTTATCCCTAAACTTTTACTATTTCTCACCTCAACCATTCATCTCTAACCATTACCTCTCCTCTTCCCCTCTACCATGACTGCTGGACCACCGCTGTTGCTGGAACGCAGCCATCATCATCGCTGGAATGCTGCCTTTGTCATCACTAGACCGCTGCTGTCCGCTGTCTTCGTTGTTGGAGAAGAAGGCTTCTATAACATCACACGACAACAACGATGTTGCTGGACACACCTGCTATTGCCGGAACTTCAACGACGACAGCGTTTCGTCATCGCCGGAGAAGTATTTGTGACATGACGCAACAACAGCAACGGTAAAAGCAACGATGATAGCAACACGACATTAACAACGTCACAATCTACCCAGATCTATACCAGTCGTTAGGATCCATGACTTGTCTCCAGATCTTTAAACCGTCCTCTATTTCTCTGTCTCTCTTTCTGCCATCAACGAATCACAACAGTTTGAGTTTTGAGCCTTTCCCATTTTCTACATTCAAACAATTTCCAGCTTTTAAATTTTGTAAGAGAAGAGGAATCAAATGGCTCATGCGAAGAAAGACTTGATGGGATTAGGGAGATTTGATGAATTTGTGAGTTTTTCTTTTCTTTTCTTTTTTTAAAATAAGGCTGCTGCCGTTCTTCTTCCATGGAGGAGTTGAAGGTGAGGAAAATATTATTTTAATTTTTTTTAATGTAAAAGGATAATTTTGTCATGACAAATAATTATTTATACAATCAATTTAGTTATAAATAGTTCACCAAATACTTGATGAGAAAAGAGCTTATAAACTCTAGACTTTATCATATCTTTTTATATTATCATACTTTATCTTATTAAGTAAACAAAATGAGGCCTAAAACATTACAATCTTGTTTAGTATATTATATAAAATAAGATTAGATAGTATAAAATATAATAGTATAAAATATAATAATATAATATAAAGTATATATTGTATAAATTTTTATATTATCAAATGTTTGGTGTGCCACACATAATTGTATAATCTTAAAATTTTATTTCAACAACAAAAATTATTAAAATTAAATAAAAATTTTGATATAATTCTATTTGTAGTTTTGAACATATGTGCGTGGTGTCAAAATGATCAGAATTTGATGAGTCAGTCTGAATAATCCAATAAAATATATGAACTGAGTTAACAAAATTTAAACCTTTAAAAATTTTGGCTCGACGAGAGCTATTGGGCAAGCCAAAAAAAGTCAAACTTTACTATTAAAATTATTAAGTTTCTACTTTTAAATTTTACTAAAATTTTATTTTAAAATAAATATATATTAATTTTAAATAATAATTAATTTAAAATCTTTCAATACAATTAATTTAAGCTTTTACACAAAAGTTAGTCAAATAAATTATTTAAAATTGATATTTTTAAACTCTAATTATAAGATTAAAATAAAAAATGCAAGTTAGCGAACTAACAATTCACTACTAGAATTCTAAGATTTAGAGACAGAACAAATTCTATCTCTAAATGTGTAAAATTCCGTCTCTAAATATTTAAAGATGGAATTAGACACGAAAATTATTTCATCTCTAAAATTGGCATCTCTAAATATTTAGAGACGGAAAATGAATTTCTTCTCTAAATTAGAGACGGAAAACATTCGTCTCTAACTAAAAAAAATATGTCTCTAATTAGAGATGACACTATTCTGTCTCTAATTCCGTCTCTAAAATTAAAGACAGATTTTTTTCATCTCTAAATCCGTCTCTAATATTTTAAAAAATATTTAAAAAAATAGGCATCTAGTTGGGATTTGTCACAACTAGACGCCTTTATTTTATTAAAAAATTATATTTTCCTATGTATATAATTATCCAAAATCAAAATTTACTAAAAATCACAATAAATCACCAATTATTATAATTATTCAAGTAATTATAAAAGATATCAAAATAGTTGAAAGTATATGAAGTAGTACTTGAAAAAATATCAAAAAATACTTTCAGGCTAAACTGGATCTTTAACAATATGTATCAAATAAGATTTATGGAATGGTTTATATTCCATGGCATACTTCAGCTTTAACAATAAGTTCAATCCTCTTACTAACAGCTAATGGCTTTTAACAAGTGATAAAACTTCTACTTCTGAAACCAGTGAAAAAATATTGGTTCACCATGACCATGCATCACGCCATATATCTCATGAACTGCTTGTGGAACTATCTAAAGAAGCAAATATATGATGTTTCCATGAGATATTATCATTACATAACAGATTTCAATAGAAAATTGGAAATGAAATACCTCTTTTGGTTGCTTGTTTCTGTACAAAACTACAACAATATTGTAAAAACAAGCAATTATGTATTTTATTCCTTCATTTTCAATCCATTTGCTAGCAATGATCTGCTTAATTAATTGTGTGCTCTCCTAAAATATGGACAAAAAACTAATTAGTTTCTCAAAACACAAGATCTAATCACATTCTGTTAAATAGTTCAGAAATTCTAGAATGTATTTTTTAGTGGGAAAAACATTATAATAGAAATGATAACACTTAAGAACATTTCATGATAACAAGGAGAACTTGGAGTTTAAGATTGGCTCTGATGGAAAGGGTGAAGGCTGCTAAAGCTACATTAAGTAATGTTCTGCTCTTTTCATCAAATCCATCTCCATTCTTTTCAGATGTAAAGCTGCAGATAGAATGAAGTGAAATTTAGAGATTTATCATAAAAAATAGCACAAGATGAAATAAACATAAGGTTTAATCTTTCAAACTTGTTGACATATCTTATAGAGGAACACAATGGCTAAAGGTAAGCTCCTAGAAACTACTATTCAGTATTAATGTGACAAGTGAAAATTTTAGTGTAAAAATGAACAGGTCCACATAGAAGATAAGTGACAAGAGGAACAAGAACTCTTTTGTTTCTGTAAAAGTGAGTAGCTAACATAGAGCAAAATAAAATAGAAAGATATATAGGCCAAGCATGCAGGACTCTACTCTAGCAAAATAAATTTGACCAAAATAAGCCAAGAAGGAGGAGGCAACCAAGAAAACACTGTATATTGTTTATGAAGGAGATACTCATGTACACCTTGAAAACATTGACTAAGTGTTTATTGTATCAAAAGTCAAAGATAAATTAATATTGTCTAAGTGATGCAACAAATGAACTACAATACTTTATTAAGAATTCCATCACATTTTTATCAATTTGCATTACTCATATACAAAATTAGCCTGATTTAGAAGAAGAGAATGAGGACTGCACTTTATAACAATGAAACTAACAACACTTAACAAGAACAAATTAGTAATCTATGTGGACTATCATTAACCCATATAAATGTATAATTCTTTTTGGCATCAATATTGTTGTTGATTTGTCTAGCCCAAGTGGTCAAAGCCCTTGTATATGCATTCAGAACCTCGAGTCTTGGACAAGGTTGCCTTCTTGATAATAGTCTTCTCTATAATAGTACCCGATGACAGCAAAATCAAAAACCTTACTTCCAAATGCTTTTGAGCAATTTCACTTTACAAAATTGCAAACATGTGATAATATGGTATGCAGGAACTTGAATTAAATATTATGCTAAAATTATGTTGTTATTCATCTTCAAGCACCAACATTCTAAACTAGATTAAAAAGAACCTCTGCATGGAGTTTTACTTTCTTGAAGTAAGGATTAATATTTTAAAGCAAATAAATATCTATATTTAATAGCAATAATTAAATATCAACTACATGTCTGAAACCATTGTGTGTACCACACATATTAAAATAAAGACCACCACAATAAATTAACTCATCACAATAAAGTGAAAGAAAGTAGACTAGAAAGTTAAAATTCTAAAACCTGCTCTATGGTGCAATGCGATTCCATGCAGAAAATCAAGCCAAGCATGTACACCACTTATGTCAACTGAAAGCATATAAACATGTAAAAAACTCAGAATTGCACAGTTTAAATAGGAAAAATTATCAAACTCCACAAAACATCAAATTGGTTAATAATGGATCAACCAAAAAAAAAACTCACCGGAATGTCATTAGTGGCAGAGTATAACATATGCCTAATAATGGATCAATTTTGGGAAGGTGCCCACTTTTCAAAATTAAAATCGATCGATTACTATTCCACAAATCAAGATGCATCAGCTTGTCTTTTTTCTTGGTAGTCTCCATCATCACTTACTGCTCTCCACCAAAAGTATCTATAGTAGATGTACTGCAATATTATTTGTCATACATTGTTATGGTTTTGGTTATAATCCCAGTTTCTTCAATAGTGTATAATAAACAGAGAGCACCCTAACCATAATAACAATGTGCATCAAGAACTGCATATATATAGGATACAAAAAGGTCCAGGGCCACGCAAACTATAACATCCAACATCCATGGCATATTAGCTCTGATGCTTTCCCATTCTGTAGTTCATATAAGAATACTGCATGTACACAAGTGTGAGAATTAATTAAATTGTTTATTTAATTTAAAGAATAATCGGATGCAAATATAAGTAAAAGGGAGGGAGATTGGAACCTTCCCAAGTAAGTGACATTAGCAATCAGTGCAAAGACGAATATGAGAGGATGTAAGCCCTATTATGATCAAAAGGGAAATAATATATAAATCAGTAGAAAATACTAGTTAATCTTAGCATTAGTAATTCATAATTGGAAGGCAAGAGATGTTTAAGGTTGATTGAGTATTACCTCCACACTACCTCTTTTAATCTGAACAAAATAACTAAGGACACAACAACTAATATCAATAACAAGAAAGCACATAAACCATATAGATAGCAGCCATGAGCCATCCCAACCATTGACCAAGTGTATTATGTATCTCGTGCTCCTGTGATGAGCATTATTAGTTATTAGCAACTACCAAATGCAATTATGCAAAGTAGCCAAACACTAATGAAAATGATGGGTGCGAATTAATTTAGATACTGGTACCACTGGCTAGTCCTACCTGCAAGAGCTTTCTTCCATTAAATCCTATGTATCCTTCTCTCAAAGCATTACCCTGCAAATGCAAGTTAACTGATGCTGCTAGAAATGTTCCATAACTTCCCTGAAATGGTGTACAATATGACAAAAATAGTAGTATATGTATCAGTTTAAGGAGGTGAGGACACATATTTAGTTAGAAGAATAAATTTGTACTAGAAGTGATCTTTACTATGTAGGGAAAATGACTTGTGGGGTGAGGGTTAATCGGTCAGGTTGATAATGAGGCTATTAGAGGTATCAAATGAAAACATTTCATATAGCAAATAAAATACAACAACCAGAAAACTCAACTCATCCTCTCAGAATCACTCACAAACAACAACTAAAATCCCACAAATGTCATTCAATAGAAAATACTCATGCCAGCAAATAGCACCCCAGATTGAACAAACCCCAAATCCCCAACTGAACATTGAACCCTTCCAAATCAAATAAATAAATATATTCAGCTCAACCTAGTCAATTCATAAATAGATACCCAAATTCAAAAATCCACAACAGTAGAAACTCCAGTAATAGGGACAAATTACCGTGTCATGGATCTTGATATCAAGTGCATAGAAGACGCAAACCTAGCCATGCTCCTCCCTTACGTCACCCACCCATTGCAGAACCATCGTTAACCAAACCCAAACACTATTCTTCACAATCTAACAACTCACTATACGACCAAACCATGGCAGCCACCATACCAAAACAGAACCACTCCACCTAAAGCCACCTTCGATCCCCACCATGCTAATAACTTAGATTAGAACCACTCTACCCAAAGCCGCCGTGCCTGAACGCACACCATCGCAACCACTGCCCAAATCTGCATCGTTCTTCCACTCGAAGACCGTTTTGACCTTCCTCCAGCCGCGCCGCTACAAGCCTTTGCTAGCAGAAGAGCCACTGCGACCCAGAACCCCTTGCACGCAAGTTTGTCTGCGCCAACCCCCAGACCCCAGCCGCTTCGTCACCGCCTCACACTACTACCAAAGTCAAACCACAACTGCGCATTAACCGCATCTTCCTCCATCGTCACCGGAGCCACGCCGTCCTCCAGCACCACTCCCCCTTTGTTGCTCGTTTTTGTGAGTTTTCTGATTGAAGAATTAGGTTTTCTGAAGAGAGGGAGCGTGATTTGTTTTTTTTTTTTGGAAGAATTGGGTTTCTCATGTGGGAATTAGGGATGTAGGTAAAAAAAATTAGAGATGGAAATAACATTCCGTCTCTACCTTAAAAAAATTATTAATTAAAATATATATATATATATATATAATTTAGAGACGGAACACATCCATCTCTAATATATTTTGATTTTTTTAAGACACTTATTTGACTAAATAGAGATGGAATTAGAAACGAAAAAATTCAGAGACAGATAAATTCTATCTCTAAATTTCGTCTCTAAACATATTTGACTTTTGAAAATATCACATTGACCGAATAGAGACGGAAAAATATGAGATGGATAAATTCCATCTCTAAAATCCGTCTCTAAGTATATTTGACTTTAAATTGATCAATTAGAGACAAAAAATTCTGAGACGGATCATTTTCATCTCTAAATTCCATCTCTAAGTTTTAAATTTTATTTTTTCTCTCTAAATTATCAAATTCGTCTCTGTTTCCGTCTCTAAATTCTATCTTTAAATAAAAAATTTCTAGTAGTGATTTAGTAACCTAAATTAAATTTGGCTTAATCTGACCCCATCGTAGCAGTCGACCCAACCCAAATTGACACTAGTACCTATGATAGGAGAACAAATGGCTTAGGTTAATTTGGAATTGAAGTATTATATTTTTCATTTAATCTTATACAAAATAATCTTATCAAGTCTTATAAAGTCACTTGAAGTATAATATATTTATCCTATGACCATAGGATAAAAATAAGTAGATCAGATAATTTTATCTTATCATATATCATATTAAATATATGATAAAAATTAGCATTATGATACAAGCTTATACTATAAGACTTTATACTATGTATCAAACAGGACTTAACGGTGATAAAGTGGTTACATTAAACTCAACAATCATATATAAATAGGAATTTGTTTGGAAATATTTTTTAGGAGAAGACTCTTCTAAATTAAATTTGTCTTTAAAGTAAACAAATATAAGTATCTACCTTTAAATCATTTGTTGAGTTGAGATTTCAATTAACTTTCTCAAACTTAGTCTTCTTATAATTAGTTTCTTTTGTTACAATATATGATTCATTTAACGTTTTCATGCCGGTGATGTTATACCTCCATTATTTCGTGTCACATTAGAGATCACTCTGTCACAAAATAATCTGTTACTATTTCTTTGTTTAGCAAAACAAAAAGTATCGACTTTTTTTTTTAATGTACTAATTGTTTAGATTTAGCTAAGGTAAAAAAATTTAGAAATTTTTGACAATTTTTATTAGAAATAATTTGATATAGCATTTAATTGTTTTTATTATTAGAAGTAATATATTGTTGATTAAGACGCGAATATTATTAGGTACAATAAAATCTAAATATATAACCTTATACAAACTATTCAAAGTATCCAGATGGATGTGAATGTACATAACTTCCAATGATAGAATTAAAATAGAATAACAACAATAAAAAAAGAGCATTGTTATATCACACAAAAACTCATTTCACGAATGTCCATGAATGAGGAAAAAATGGTTAAAGATATTTATATAGATGAATTCATTTCATGATTGAATCATAAAAAGCATTTTCCATAATGTCGCGACCGAGATCGCGATAGAAATAACAACTCACGAGATTTTAAATTAGAAAATGGAGTCGCCACTAATTTTATTTGAATTAAGTAAAATTGAAAAATCTTTCTTTTTAAAAAAAATCTTTCAATCAATGCATTGACCAATGATGATGATTGAATAACGAATGTTATCTTCAACGTCAATAGGATCATATGAGTTTATTGAGTAACCTAGTGCTACCTTGTATCCTGTACAAAGATGAATTTGTTTTCAAAAATAAAATCTCTTTTTCAAAATAATATTTTCCTTAATTAAAATCAATCAACTCACACTTATTTTCTAAAGAACTACGTGACTTTGAGTTTTTCATTGCATCAGAAAATACGTAGGAGCAGAATCTTTATTCTATCAAGCCAAAAATTGAATTTTCACAATTTGGTTGTTTCTTTCTTTTTTTGTTAAAAATAAAAAAAAAATAGTTGCAATGTTTTTAAGAGAAGTAAAATAAATATATTTGAGATTATCAAGTTTTGCACAATTGATTTAAGGTACCGTCTTAGGATGGATGTGATAGAGGTGCTGTGGGATTAAGTTTCCACCATTTCATATACATAACCGACTCCCGAATCCGATTTGGTTTTCAAAGAATTTTTTTTTAAAGAAAGGTTTTCCAATTTTTCCTAATTCAAATAAAATTGGTGGCGACTCCATTTTCTAATTTAAAATCTTGTGAGTTGTTATTTCTACTGCGATCTCGGTCGTGACAAATGGAGATTCCATTGGGGATGTTTGGATAGTTTGGCCTGTTGTTGTTAGTTGTGCAAATTATTAATAATCTCTATTTATTTATTTTACTCCTTTTTGTCTTTGTCTTTGTTTTTTTTGTATTTGTAAATAGTTTTCATTTATTACTTTTATGTGAATACCTAATAGCATCATGTTGTGTGTATTTTGACTTGTATATATTTTTGTACTTAATTGTTGAAACCCTAGGGTAGATGATTGTTGGCTGGCTTTTGTATATATGTTTTTGCATGTTAGGTGGTAATTTTATCTTTTTAAGTTTTTGTATGAGTTTGTATGCTCCCTCACACACGTCACTATCACTTACCTCACACACTTTTTGAGCTTTATACCCGAGTCTGTGCGAACCCGAGGAATAAGAGGGGTTTTGACTTTTGTTATGAAGGGGCTTCATGCTCACTTGACATTGATTGAGACACCACTCAGATTGTTACTAGTGTCATGGACTAGTCATATTGAGAGAGTTTATCCCTACTTGTGATTAATTCATGAATTGGGTCCTTGTCTTTCAAGATAGGGGCAATCTGCGGACCATGGCTTTTTTTAGAAGTTTAAACCTATCCCAAGAACCTTACACTGATAAATTGAACACAGTGGCTACCCAAATTAGAGTCGTGACTTTAAGGAAATCCAACCTTAGGTCCCACTTGACTAGGGCACAAAGAGAGCGTACTTCATCTTTATCTATCCATTTCTCATGTAATTCATTTTTACATTCCTTTAAAAAAATAGAAAAAACCTCATCTTGCATTTTCTTAGCATTTCCTTGCATTCCAAAAAAATAAAAAAAAATATACCTTGCATTTTCATAGCATTCTTAGTATTAAAAAAAATCATACATTTTCATATCATTCATAACTTTTTTTGAAAAAGAAAAAAAATATATACATCACCTTGTATTTTCATAGCATTCTTAGCATTCAAAAAAATCTTGCATTTTCATGTCGTTGATAGTTTTTCTTTTTGAAAAAAGAAAAAAAATATAATACACTATCTATCATTTTCATAGCATTCCTAGCAAAAAAAAAGAAGAAAAAAACTCACCATCTTGCATTTTCAAGGCATTCATAGCAATTTTTTTAAAAAAAATAAAAAAAATATTTTCAAAGTTCATTCATTTCACCTTATGCGTCTTATTCATCTCATTCATTTAATCCTATGCATCTCATCCATTTCATCTTATTCTCTGTTTAATGTTATCGCATTTTAATAAATCGAACTGGTTTAGGAACCATTGTGCGAGCTAAGAAAGAAGAGATCAATCAAACTCGAGTTCACAATACCAGATCTCGGACCAGAATGACTGCAAATAATCCTGAGACAAGCAGAAATTTGAGCAAAGAAATCAATGAAATGTGATGCAAACCAAGAATGATGTCCAATTTAAAGGCCAAATTGATTTTTGATGAAAATTTTATTTTCGTTAGTGAGGAATCTATTGACTTGTTTTGGCTTTAAAAAAAAAAAAAAAAAAAAAACTGGGATGTTCAATTTGGGTTTGTCCAAGAGAGTGTTTAGCCTCTCTTAGGTTCTTCATTGAGCCAACCCCTTCGATCTTATCAAGAGTCCAAGACCCTTGTGGCGATCTTCACCTTGGCTTATCAATTCCCCTTGGAATTGTGGCGCCTACCTTTCCATTCCTTATCTTGTCCATTTGATTATTTTCTTCTTCATCACAATTTTGGTTAGTCACTCAAGGATAGATCCGAATTTCTACATGATCCTTTAAATTGGACATCATTCTTGGTTTGCATCAAAATGACAGGGAGGATGAGTGAGATGTTTGAGAGGCAAGCAAGGATGGAAGCAATATTACAAGATGTGAGGGAGTCTCTCCGCTTAATTAGTGGAAATAGAGGTACAGATGGGGTTGAAGCATATGTAAAAATATGCCATCGGTGACTGCTCCGATTTTCTTGATTGTAATCTCAAGCATTGCTATAAGGATCTGTGAGCAACCACCTCAAATGACTTCAAGGGTCATGCCTATTGGGGAGGGGTATCGTGCCTTGTAAGGCGCTCATGTTGAAATTCCTGATTATGCTGGTCCTGCTTGGGAACAACCTCATGTGTCTGTTTCGGGGCAGGTGACAAGGCCTTACTCTGGAAATGGCCATGTCATGACTGTGAAAGACAAGATGAAAGAAGAGTGGATAAAGAAAATGGAGGAACAAATCAAGGCAATCAAGGGCCTCGACGCTTATGGACATCTTATAATGGAAGATTTGTGTCCTACCACCAATGTCATAATCCCTAAAGGTTTCAAGATTCCTGATTTTGCCAAGTATGACGAGAGTGGTAACCCTTAGTTTCATTTGATCAGTTATGAAACCACGATGGTTGTTTGGTCCAAGGATGATAAGTTCTTCATTAGCTTTTTTCACGAGAGTCTTACAGGTTTTGCTTTAAAGTGGTATCTTCAATTAGACCACTGTAAGATTTCTCATTGGACAGAGTTAGCTAATTTATTCATGGATCAATGCAATTTAATCTGGATGTAGCTCATACCCGAGAACAATTGAGATTAATGCAAAAAGAAAGTGAGAAAACCTTCAAGCAGTATGCTCAGAGGTGGAGGGCTCTCGCAGCACAAGTGCAACCACCGTTGACTCTAACAGAAATGTGTTCATACTTCTTGGGGACTTTGAGAGCTCCATATATTGAGATAATGACGGGTATTGTGTATCGAGACTTTGCTGAATTAATAGCTGCTGGAGAGAGGATTGAGATTCTGGTAAAAGCTGGCAAATTGCCAACTGACAACAATGAAGGTGGTTTTGAAGGAGTTTTCCCCTAAGAAAAGGGAGTTTGAAGTTAGCTATGTGCAAGATCAATAACCTTCGCAACCTCGCTTTCCACCGTCTTATCCTGTCCATGCCAATCGCACTCCGAAAACTCAGGACCTCTGAACAATGGACGATCTGGGGTATTAACTGATGTGATTGCCATAATGTTGAATTGATGTAGACTATCTTGAAACATTAATGTAATGGATTTACATGGATCTCAGCGTACTTTGTTTCCATTTCTTATGTTCTTGGCACTCATATTCTTATCATGTCTTTCTTGTCATTCTTTTTTTTTTCTTTTCTTGCTTTCTTTGGGTTTGAATCCTATGAGATTCTCGTTCTGGAAAAATTTTGGTAGTAATGAAACCCATGTGTGTAGGTGTTATTTGAAAAAAAAAGCAAAAAAAACTTAAAAAAGAAAAATAAAAGGGAGCAAGGAAGTCATCACTCGGCATGCACTGTCTTTTTTGTCTCAAAATTAAAATTTTTGAAAATGAGTACTCAAGATTTGAAATGAAAATTAACTATCTTTCTTTATCTTTCATAAGAGTTCATCTTTTCATTATCTCTTGTTGTCCCTTTTTGAGCTTGAAAGTTTCTTCAATTTAACCTTGAATAAGGATCACCCCTACACTAGAGGTTAACACAAAGTAGAAATTGTGATTTTTGTGAAAAAAAAGGAAAGAAAATGAAATGAAAAATGTCATAACAAAGGTCAATTATTGAAGTGAAAAGAAAATGGGAAGAAATGAAGAACAATAAAAGACAAGTGTGCTTGAAAGCGCAAAAATAGTTGACAAAATTTAATTTTGAATAAAGATCATTGGTGCCATTCAACCCTTAAACACTTGTTTGAGCTTTATATCTTTTATTTCATAACCTTTAACCATAGCCACGTTACAAGCCTTAAAAGGTCCATTATGATCAATGAAGAATTGTTGTCATTTTCATTAACTTTAATTTTGAGACAAAAGGTTCGTGCTCTTTCGAGTTTTCAATTCCTTGCTCTTATAAAACAAAAAAAAAGAAAAAAAGAAAAAAGGAAGAAGAGGGAAAGGGGAGGTACTTACTAATCATAGATTAGGGCAAATCTTTTGGTCAGTAGAGCGAGTTTCTACTCTATTCAATTTGGTCTTAGACTGGGACAAATTTCTCTTCGATTCAATTTGACCTACACTGGCGTAAATTTCTCTTTGGTTTAATTTGGCTTTGCACTAGGATAAGTTTCTATCCTGTTCAAGCTGACTCCAAACTGGGGTAATTTTTCTTTTTCCTAGTTCAATTTGACCTATGTTATGACAAATCTTTTGGTCATTAGGGCATCTATCCTATTCAATTCAGTCATAGACTTAGGCAAATTTCTCTTTGGTTCAATTTGACTTGATGTACATGCTCAACAAAAGGCAACTAAAGATCATTTTCATGAAGGTTGAACTAATCCATACTAGGGCAACATATCTTTGAATCCCATATCATTGTTTATGTTTTTTTCCATATATTTATCTTTTGTGGACAATCCTTTTCTGTAATCAAACTTCTAAGACCAATCTAGAAGTTGTTCATTTTTTTCCTGTTGTACTTTTGAATCCATGCATGTTTGTTACGTAATGCTTCAGGTAAGGTGAACATGAGTACAATACTATGATTTGACTATCTAATGACAATCTCCTAATAAACAATTCAGATCGAAAAGAACTTGAAAGTTCCAATTGAAGGATAATGTTATCTTAAGGGATAATTCAGAAACAAGAGGTACGCGAGCAAAAAAAAGATATGTATATGAGAATTTTGAAGAAGGCATGGAAGATGAGCATGAAAGTAGAATTAGTTACACGAGTTTTTTCGAGGAAGCGCATGGTTTAAGGAAATATTAATTCTACTAAGAGACCTTTCAAAGATACATTTATTTGTCTCTTGAGGAAATTTCAAGTCCTTGCCTGATGATGTGTATATATATATATATATATATAAATAGGATTTCCAAGTTCTTGGTTTGATGGCTTTACAAAATTTCAGGTCCATGACCGATAAAGTGTCAAAAAAGAGAAGGAAAAAGAAAAAATGAAGAAAAATAGAAAAAAGAGAAGAAATGAAGAAAGGAAGAAAGAAAATTCAGGGGATTCCTAGCCAACAAAATGGTCTGATGAAGAAAACCACGTGAGCAAAGGGTTTGATTGGTTAAAGCTTTTTGGAATCGCCGTTGGTTCAGACAAGCTTTAATGAATAAATGGAAAAAATGAAAAAAAAAAGTAAAAATAAGAAGAGAAAATAAAAAGAGAAGAAAGAAAATATTTTCATTCCATGTTTAACTGCACAAGTACATTTTCCATGCATTTTATTTTCTGTTGAGCGCATTGGCTCTTTACATTTTAATTTCTTTGAGTGCATTGACTCCATGTATTTTAATTTTCTGTCATTTTTTTGAGCGCATCGGCTCCTGCATTTTAATTTTTGTTATTTTTTTTAGCGCATCGGCTCCATGCATTTTATTTTCCTGTCAATTCTTTGAGTGCATCAGTTTCATGCATTTTAATTTTCTGTCATTTATTTTTTAGCACATCAGCTCCTATCATTTATATTTTGAGAGCATCGGCTCGATGCATTTTAATTTTTGTTGAGCGCATCGGCTCTATGCATTTTAATTTCTGTTGAGCACATTTTAATTTTTGTTGAGCGCATCGACTCCATGCATTTTAATTTTCTGTTGAGCTCATCAACTCCTTGCATTTTAATTTCTGTTGAGCGCATCAGCTCCATGCATTTTAATTTCTGTTGAGCACATCGGCTTCATGCATTTTAATTTTCTGTTGAGCGCATCAGCTCCATGCGATTTTAATTCTTGTCATTTATTTTTGAGTGCATCAGCTCTTATCATTTATTCTTTGAGCGTATCGGCTCCATGCATTTTAATTTCTGTCAATTGTTTGGGTGCATCGGCTCCATCCATTTTAATTTTCTATTAATTCTTTTGAGTGCATCAGCTCCTTGCATGTTAAGTTTCGACTATTTCTTTGAGTGCATCGATTCTTTGCATTTTAAATTCCTATAATTTCCATTGAGTGTATCGGCTCTTTGCATTTTATTGTTCTCGCATTGTTTTGCATTTATCATCTTATGCATCGCCAGACAAAATTGAAGTTGATGTCTTTACTAGTTTCTTACGATGATAATATAAAAATCACGATTTTTCTTTTATCTAGTAAGAAACAAGTAAAGAAGGGCAACTGTGAAAACTTAATTTTGACCGGGCTCCAAAAAAAATGAAAAAAAGGAAAAAATAATAAATAAACAAAAGAAAAGAAAAGAAAAAGAAAACCCTAATCTCTTCCTATAAATCTTCAAGTAAGCAGCAGCAAAAGGGGGGCAGACACAACACTCATTTTTTCTCTCCATTTTCCTTCCCACGTATAACACAGAGGCAACCTTCACCATCTTGATTTTTCCATTTTCTCACCTTCACCAACAGCACCATTTTCACTCCACTCACCAACCACCACCTTCACTATTCACCATCTTCCTCCATTAACCAACCTCCATCTTGACAAACTAAGAATCACCTTCCATTTTCACCATTTTCTTCATCACCACAAAGCTTCACCCATACTCTATCCAAGCCAACCATTTTTATCATTTCTTCATCACCACCAAGCTTCAACCCACCACCACCTTCATCATCGTCACCTTCATCCTTAAACCCCCATTCACCACCAAGCTTCATCAACATAACCAAACACCACCACCTTCAACAAAACACCCCAACCACCACACTAAACCAAATACCACCACCAAACCTACCCACTGACACAACCACCATTATGTCATCGATTGCGACCCGCCATCGCGTGACCAGCTCAGCCTAGATCCCGTTGCCTAAGGTCTTGCCACAAAACTAGCAATGGCACAAAACTGTCGCTCCGAGCTGCGTAGATCGCGGCTCCGTCACCGCGCCAAGCAGCATCGCTCCGCCATCACCGCACCACCCAGCGTCGCGACACGTGATCAAGCTGCCGCATCTGATCTAGTGCCTCCACCTTGTCTTACCTGCATCGTCCTCCCCCAGCCGCCGCAGATCTCCACCGTTCAGGCTCCATAGTAATGCCCCCTTTTTCTCTTTTTTGTTTCTCTGAGTTCGTATGTTTTTGTTTTTTAAATGACGTAAATCATTTGTTGAAACATAAAAAGAGGGGGTCTGTTACAAAAGACTAAAGTTTGATGGCTTTTTTTTTGTTGGTCTTTCTTCCTCTTGGGCTTTCATATTGATTTAGTTGGGTCGGGTAAGAAGTTTTAATTTAGTTTGATGATTTTAATGAGGATGTTTTATTTTATTTTTAGAAGTTTTATAATTTTGGTGTTAGTTATAGTTTTAAATAGATATGACTTTCAAAAATCATAAAAAATTAGAAATGATAAAAAAACTAAAAAATGAAAATAAATAAATAAAAATAAAAAAATCTTTTAATCAATGCATTGACCAATGATGATGATTGAATAACGAATGCTATCTTCAACATCGGTAGGATTATATGGGTTTATTGAGTAGCCTAGTACTACCTTGAATCCTGTGCAAAGATGAATTTGTTTTCAAAAATAAAATCGCTTTTCAAAAAAATATTTTTCTTAATTAAAATCAATCAACTCACACTTATTTTTTAAAGAACTACGTGACTTTGAGTTTCTCATTATATCAGGGGATACGTAGGAGCAGAATCTTCAATCTATCAAGCCAAAAATTAAATTTTCACAATTTGGTTGTTTCCTTCTTTTCTGTTAAAAATAAAAAAAAATTGTTGCAATGTTTTTAAGAGTAGTAAAATAAATATATTTGAGATTATCAAGTTTTGCACAATTGACTTAAGGTACCGTCTTAGGATGGGTGTGATAGGGGTACTGTGGGATTAAGTTTCCACCTTTCCCTATACATAACCAACTCCAGAATCCGATCTGATTTTCAAAGATTTTTTTTTTTTAAAGAAAGGTTTTTCATTTTTTCCTAATTCAAATAAAATTGATGGCGACTCTATTTTCTAATTTAAAATCTTGTGAGTTATTATTTCTGCCACGATCTTGGTCGCGACACATAAAAAAATCCTTTCTAAATCTAATAACATAGCTATGAGAATTTTGTGCTATGTTTTATATAGAATTATGTCATGCTTTAGGCTTGAGCCATTTAAAAATTAACAGAATTATGATTTTGACCGGTCTGTGATACGTAATCATTTACATAGAACTTTTGAAGAATTTAAAAAATGCCTAACTAAAACGAGTTGGAGTGTTGAAACTGTTACGAGGGTCACCAATTTAATTTTTTAACACAAATTATAACTATGTTGCAAAAACTACATTCTTTGTTTTGTTTTCTTTGTTGCAAAACTATATTCATTTAATATATTATTCACCAACTCAAGATTGACCAGCCTAGGGGATTAATTCCCTAATTAACAAGTTTTAAAAATCTTTAAAAATTCCCATAAAAATTGAATTATAATTTCTACTATATTAGTAATATGATTGGCACCTAAAATCACAATATTTTCTTGCATGTCTGTTAATTTTTAAATTTCGGCATCTACGAAGTTCATGTTATTCACATTATAAGTAGAATTTACCCTTAAGTTTGAAGAAAGAAAGCCAATAGGCGTCTAGGCTTTTTTTAAAAAAAAAAAATTAAAGTTTTCATCCTTATATTTTTTCGTATTTTAAAATTTGGTTTTTATAATTTTTTTAAAAGTGATCCTCACACTTATAAAAAATTTTAAAGTAGTCTCTACCATTAACTTTTGTTATAACATTGTTATAATATAATTAGTTGGCTAATAAAGTAAGTATTTTTTTTATCCAATAAAGACTCTAAGGTGCTCATTTTATCTGTAAAACGTTAAATAAGTGTTCTTTCATTCTAATAGGTATTTATTTCTTCTAGGTATTTTTTTGTTAAGTGCTCTTTTATTTTAGTATGTGTTTATTTCTTTTGAGTATGTATTTTTTTATCTAATAGGTGATCTTTTATATGCTCTTTTTTACTTTATAAAATGTTTAATAGAAACTAAATTAATGATGTTAGAATGAAATTTAATAGTAGAGACTATTTTTTTTTTATAAGTGTGATGATTGGTTTGAAAAAAAAATATAATGACTAAATTGAAAATAAATGTAAATTATAAGGACCAAAATTTTTAGTTTAATATTTTTTCCTCTATAGAAAAATTAAGAGAGAAGAACGTAAGAAAATAGGCACGTATAGGATCAGGATCACCTCATGTTCTCAAAGAACAAGAGAGCGTCATGTTCCACAATCTCACCATGCATTGCTTTTGTTTTTTTTTCTCTTAGACCTTTAATCCCATAGCCTCCACCCCAACAGGACACTCTCCTATTCTTTGAGAACAGGAGGTGATCCTGATCCGCACGTATATATGCAAAGTTTTTTAAAATAGACATGCATGCGCATAATTAGAGAAAAAAATTATGAAACTAACTCAGATAAAAAAAATATGAAACTAACTCAGATAAAAAAAAATATGAAACTAACCATTTCTAAATTTAAATTATTAGAAATTTGTTGAGAAAAATACTAAGAGATGTGTAGTTTATGCTATGAAATTGGTGTAAGGATAAGTTGTCACATGTAAATGACAATTGCTTGAGTATTATTTCTGTATTACATGGGTTGATTTTAACATAATTCTAATTTTTAAATATTTTATTATAGTTTAATTATTTATTTTTGTATCAATGTACTCCAAATTAAACCTAATACAACAACAAAACGAAGTCCAAATCTATCAAAACCGAGATCACGACAGGACGACTGAAAAAGATTAGAATTTGAAAAATCAATGAAGTCGCTACAAATGTTTATTTAAATTGGAAAAATATTAGAAAAACGCTTAAAATAGGCAAAAACTGGTCTTTTTTACAAAGTGAGTTTGGATTCGGGAGTTCATTACAGGTAGAGAAGGTGTTAGCACCCTACACTGTCCGTTCCAAGAACGGTACTTTAAGGTAGTTGTGCAAATTTTAATAATCTCAAACGTATTTATTTTATTCCTTGTAAAAAAAAGACTTTGTATCTATTTTATTTTATTTTGTTTTATTTTTTTAAGGAAAGAAAGCAAAGAAACAACTAAATTATGAAAATTTAATTTTTGGCTTGACAAAATATGAATTTTGTTCCTACGTATCCTCGGGTGCAATGAGGAACTCAAAGTCACATAGTTCTTTAGAAAATAATTGTGAGTTAGTTGCCTTTTTTTTTAATTTTGAAAATATTTTTTATTTTGAAAACTCATACAATTTTTTTAATATTTAGAAAAATGTTCGAATCATTAAGCTGCCACAATTTAGATAATTTAAAAGTTATAGGATTAACAAGTTGTCACAACTCAGCTAATCTCAATTTATTATTGAATTAATTTTAAAACAAAAAAGTTTACAAAAATAATAATAAATAAATAAATCAAACTAATAAATGAATAAGTTAAAATGAATAACACGTGTATATAATGAAAGATAATAACACAAGAAAAAATAAGCAAACTTACCTCCAAAGTATATAAAAAAATGATATACTCAAAGAAGTTAATGCACAAGGCCCCACATGTTCTCTTTAAATCAAATCTTGAAAAATAACTTACTTGCAAGTAAAAGTTTTTTTTACTGAAATCCTCTAGCTCTTATACTTAGTATTAAATCCAAGAGTATAATTTCTTCTAACTCTTATACTTAGTATTAAGCCAAAGAGTGTAAATTTTTTGGATGTCAAAACTATTGAGAACCACCCCTTTATATAGGAGGAGGAGAGGAAGAAGGAACATGACATATCTAATGTGAAACTTTGTGATACAAGAAGACACCTTAGTTTTTTCAAATTTCTTCTTTTACCTTTCATTTTTTCCTTTTATTATGAATTAAAATATTTGAATGATCCAAGCAACAAAAAATTTATGGACAAAATTGAGTTTCAACAAAATCCAATCTAATAAAACCTTAAAATATTGAGTATATGTGCTGAGTTGAGTTTGAAGATATTTAACTTCGGGATGCAATATGCTTTGACGTATTGATTAAAATGTATGAGCTTTGTATTTATGGTCAAGACTATTCTATGGGTACATGTACATGTATTTTTTTTACAGTTTAATGGGTAATTGTTGTTTACACTTGATCAATGATATCTTATCTATGCTCACACGCGAAAGTCTCAATGGTGTTATGATATTGAGTAATAATAAGATTAGATACTTTATTTGGTATTCATAATATCTATGATGTCAAATGATTTAGTGCTTATACAGGTTCTATCTATATGGGTTCACATGATTACATAATTATTGGTTCATAGCATATGCCCCCTAATATGGTTAAACTCATACTTTTTTATAATTATAACACGGATGTTTAAATTTATGATTCCTTGTAAATTATTAAAATTCCTCACCATTACACATTAAGGCTTGATTTAAAATGTGGTTGCATGTATTTACTACTCTTTATATATAATGTCTCATTCGTTACAATTTGTAGTGATTATGTAAGTCAACATTAATCTATTTCTAAAATTGATGTATATGTTAGCCACTTAGCAGTATAAGAGGGAGAGCGAGAGAGAAATATGCCTCCTTTGTATCATCACTTTTCTAGACAATAAAACTTTAGTAATCTAATTCTAATGAATGATTATCACCAAAAGGATATCTGCAATCATTGTGACATGTCTGTCGATTGTCAAAGGAAAAATCAGTTTTTGCATCACCAACAAAATCACGATCTATAACATATGAAAAAAAAAATTGAGAGAGAAATTTTGAGTAATAAACCAAACTTTATTAGCATAAAGTAATAACAGAAATTTTGAGAGAGAAAATTTCAGAGATAATGGAGGAAACTATGGAATTTAAATAGGATGAATCAATTAGGGAAATAATGTAGAGTAAAATAATAGGGGCGATATTAATTATGCTACAATTCTACCAAAAAAACTCCAATTATCTTTCTAGGTAAGTATTAGTGTAATAGGTAACGAATTAGATATGGAATTCCCACTAATAATGAGGAAAGCCTTAAGAAAAGAGAAGAGAGTTCTTTGTGGAAATTTTTTTGCCTTTTGATTCTCCGTTCTTAGGTATTAAAAACCCTTCAGCATATAATAATAAATTATTCCTTTATTTAGGATCTGAAGACACCTGTCTCCATCCCCTTTTACAACTTTAAAACATAAATGACATTACTATTAACTACTACTTTATTCCAATTGCTCTACAGGTATTGGATTTGGCTTTTGGGTTATACAAAGTCTTTGTAGCGGCCTGGAACCTTCAGAATTCATTTGGGCCTGTTACCTTCAATTGTTGGCCTAATAGCAGCTGATGGTGGATCTGTATCATTACTTCTCTCTCTCAAAACGATCTTGTCCTTAACATCCAAACTAGGGAAGTTGTCGGAGAGGTATGTCTTTTGTTCTTAAGTGGCTTCAGTGTTGTCTTGTCCCTCCCACTGAACCAAAAACTCCTCACGAGATCCCTGTTTTGTGGTTACCTAACGACAGTCCAAGATGTCGATCGGAGCTTTATCTTCGTGAGCCGCTGAAAAAGGCATAGGCAGAGGTGTGATATAAGCGGTGGGTTGCCCGAGGCAGTGTTTCAAAAGGGAAATGTGGAAAACCGGGTGCATTCGCGCCGTGGGTGGTAACTCCAGCTCATATGCGATCGGTCCAAGGTGCCAGAGAATACGAAAAGGGTCATAGTACCATTTTGCGAGTTTATATGAAGTCCTATGCGCAAAAGAATGTTGACAATACGGTTGAAGCTTGAGGTAGACCTATTGTCCCTCCTAAAAAATTTTCTCCAGACGTTTTGAGTTTGCTTGCTGAACCATCCGATTACGTGCTCTGTTCAGGTTTAACTTCAAGAGCTTGAGTATTTGAGCGCATTGTGACAAGGTGTCATCCAAGGACCCAATCTTGGAGCTTCCAGGATGTACTCCAAAAGAGAAGGAGGATATCTACTGTAAAGGGCCTCAAATGGCGTCATACCAATAGATGAGTGAAAAGAGGAGTTGTACCAAAACTCGGCTAAGGGTAAGAAGCGAGTCTGGAGACGGGGTTCTTCACTAACAAAACAACGCAGGTATGTTTCCAAACACCTATTGAGGACCTCAATCTGCCCATCTGTTTAAGGGTGGTACGAGCTACTACATGCAAGGGTTGTGCCCAAAATCTTGAACAATTCCCTCCAAAATTTGCTAACAAACACCTTGTCCCTGTCACTAACAATAGTTTTTGGTGCCCCGTGTAATCTGTAGATTCATTCAAGAATACTGAGGCTAAGGAGGAAGCAGTAAAGGTCGTGGGCAGGGCTATGAAGTGTGCAAATTTGGTCAAGCGATCCACGACTACCCGAATAACTGTTTTGTTGGCAGAACTCAGCAGGTGAGTTATGAAGTCCATAGATATCTCTTCCCAGACTTTGCTAGGTATGGGTAGTGATTGCAATAGGCCATAAGGGGAGTGAGTGTTGTACTTATTATATTGACACACAGAGCACTTGTTCACAAAATTCTTAACATCAGTGTGCATACCCGACCAATAGAAGGTAGGTGTGATAGTGTAGCTTTAATGTTTGAGTGACCACCCAATGGTGCCGAGTGGAATTCTGCAAGCAGTGAGGGAATTAATCCTGAAGCAGCAGGAATGAAAATCCTGTCCTTAAAATATAACAACTCTGATCTGTATGAGAACTTCTATTGCATATTTGAGTTGTCATTCAACTTGGCTAATAATTTTTGCCCTGTAGGATGGTTGGCATAAAATTCTTTAAGCTGGGAGTACATTGGGAAAATGGGAGAGCTGAGGGCGACACAAATAGCTTCACTGTTGGTGTTGGGGATGCGGGACAATGCATCGGCGACAACATTTTCTTTGCCAGGTTTGTAGTGAATTTCATACTGATATCCCATCAATTTTGTCAGCCATTTTTGTTGCTCTGGTGTCTGAATGGTTTGAGTCATAAGACTTTTAAGACTTTTATGATCAGTAAAAATCTTAAAAGTGTTACCCAATAAGTACTGACGCCACTTTTTAACAGCCTCTGTTATTGCATACAATTCTCGTACATATGTTGAGGAGGAACTGAGGTAGGTGCTCATCTTCTTGCTGAAGTATGCTATGGGGTGATTGTTTTGAGACAACACAACATCGACAGCTACATTGGAGGCATCTGTGGTAACTTCAAAAAGTATGGAAAAATCTGGTAGTGCGAGTACTGGAAGAGTAATCATTGCTGCCTTGAGCTGCTGAAAGCTTGTGAGGTTGTGTGTGGCCAAGAAAAAGTAGGAGACTTCAGCAAGTCTGTTAAAGGACTAGCAATAGTGGCATAATTGCGAACAAATCTCCTGTAGAACCCAGTGAGGCCTAGAAAAGCCCTGAGTCTTGTTAAGGAAGTAGGAGTTGTAACACCCCAAATTTCCGTATCTCTTAAACAGTAATTTTGACAGTTAACAAAATTTTACTGTT
The DNA here is from genome assembly GCA_029884605.1 of Ormosia emarginata. Taxonomy (NCBI): domain Eukaryota; kingdom Viridiplantae; phylum Streptophyta; class Magnoliopsida; order Fabales; family Fabaceae; genus Ormosia; species Ormosia emarginata. Next base: position 73,152,373 of record JAQQTP010000082.1, read on the forward strand.
TAGCAATTTCTGCGCACTGTAAAATTATTTTGTTTATTCAGTCAACATATTTGATTGCTTTGAGTGATTTACTCCGTGTCAGGAAAATAAAAATTTTCGGGCCGGAGAAAACTTTACGTAATTTAATTTTTACCGTTAGGTAATTATTTTACGTAATCTGATTTGATATTTGTGCGTTTTCTAATTTTTGTAATTTTATGGATGATTTTGAAATTTTTCCTGTCATTGGACCCGCAGGTATGTGGGCCTGTGGGTCCCATGAAAGAAAAATTTTTTCTACGCATGTAGAAAATTCAGATCTTGTTTGGAGACAGTGATCTTACTAAACCTGAATCCGGAAACAGTTTTTAAAATTTTATTGTACTGTATTTTATACTGTATTTAATTATCGGATGATAAAAATACAGTAAAAATATTATTTGTAGGATACAAGAATAAATATTATACCGCGTAAGTCAACAAAGAGAACTTGACTTGATTTATACCCTTGGATGAGAATACTTAGTTTGAATATTAACCATTGATTTAATCAAAGGTTAAGAAACAAACTTAATAAAGAAGCTTGGATAATAACCATTGATTTAATCAATGGTGTGAGTAATGCTTAGTTAGGAAGGCTTTGATATCAACCATAGATGTAATCAAAGGTGTAGAATTGGTCTTGAAAAATGACAAAGCACCATTTATAACCATTGGATTTAGATTAAATCAAGGGTGGAGATTTAATCTAAAAAAACAAAGACCATTTATGACCATTAGATGAAGAATCAATCAATGGTGGAGATTTGGTCTTAAAAAAGCAAAGACTAATTAGGACCCTTGGATTTAAAGTTTGAAGAAACAATCTTTGACCCTTAATTTTGGAGACACATCTAAATTTAGAATTTAAAGGAGAAAAATCCAATGCACTAAGAATTAGTCTTCTAAAATTAAAAGTCTACTTAAATCCTAACCATTGAATTAATCAATGGCTAGAAATGCTTCAAATAATGGCTTGAAAAAGATGACAACATGATTTAATGCATGCATGGAGGGGGCTACGGTTTTGCATGTTTTTGAAGACAAAGAAAAAGTTTCAATGCATTAATTGATACTTTATGTCAATTTTTCTTTTCTTTAGTCAATTTTGGTTTCTTTATTGCTTTGTTTGCTTCCTTAGGAGACTTCTTGGAGGGGGGAACGGTTGAAGAAGCAAGGAAGAAAGGAGACCTTTTAGAATAGCTTTTAGCCAAAGAAAAAAAGAAAGAAAAACAAAACCAAGTGTCATGACCATTAATTGTTTTACTATTGATCATTAATGATCATGTTTGTCAAACTTCACTTTTCATTCTTTTTCTAATGCATGCTACGGCAATGCATTCTCTTGAATACCAAAAGAATTCATTTCTATACTTCATAATATCATTTCTTCACTTTTCACTTAAGTTCCAAGAAAACCAAACCAAGAAAACTCCATTTTCTCTCCTTATGAAGACCATTCGGCCAAGCACTCCAATTCCCTCTTCCATCACTTTTTAATTTTATCCAACTTGATTTTCCAAACCTAAACATCATTCTAAGAACATCTCTAGTTATGAGTTTTTCCAAAATCATTCATCTTGATCTTCAAATTCAAGCTTCAAGTTTCTATCAAAAATCAAAAATTTCATCTTTGTTCTTCAAAATACACCATTCGGTCATACTACCTAAAACCACCATCCAAGCTCTTTTAATTTCATCCAACCTTAGATCTTGAATCTCCATGATATTCTAAGCAACTTTCATGTTGAAGATTTCTTCTAAATCATTCATCTTCAAGGAGTTTCTTCAAGATCAAAGTTATTGGGTTTTTGAGGTGAAGTATAAGGAAACTTCATTTTCTTCTCTCTTTTTCATGATCTAAACCATGTTTGATCCATGGTTCCTCTTAATCAAGCTTAGTATACTAATTTCTATGTATTTTGTTTTGTATTTGAGAAGCTCTTGGTGATGAAGGACTTGAAAAAAGAAGCAAAACAAAGAGCTTTTGAGGATCTTCAAGAGGTAAGAGGGAGATCCATCTCACCAACCAAGCATGGTGGTGAGAGATGGTATTTTATTTGATGGATGTGGAATCCATGTGAGGATTCATATCCATGGTCATGTAATTAATTTGTGGGTGTTTATGAGCTTTGATTAATTTTCTATGCTTGATATGCTTTGCATGATTTTATAGCTTTGATGATATGCTTGATATGCTATACATGCTTTTATGGCTTTAATGGTATGCTTATATTATTGATGATGAAATATATATGTATATGCCATGACTTGATGGTGGAAAGGAAATTGATTTTTGGCTCCAATAGCCAAGGAAGAGCTACGGTTTTGATGCCCTTGATTAGGGTTCATGTTGAAAATTTTCAAGAACAAAAGAATTGATTTTTGAAGACTTAGAACATGGTGGATTTGAACAAGACACCTCAAAATAGGTGTTCACAAAATTAATATTTTCTTGAATGATGAAAATGGATGTTTAGAAAAGTAAGGAAAATAAACAAAGAATTTATTTTTCAAAGAGTACATGAATATGGTTTTAGAAGGATTTTTATTGATTTATTTTGTGTAAAAAGTTTCTAAGTGTTTATTAAACATGAGATTTAAATGAAAATAGCAATGATAATTTTAAGGATTTGCAAAGAAAGTGAAAAAGAATTTGTAAGGAAAGTAAAAATGAATTTGAACAAATGGGTTTGGTTTTTATGACCATTGGTATTTCGGTTTTAAAAACAAAGAATTTTTAATAGTTTTGTTTGTGTAAAACCATATCAATTTAGAAGAAATATATTTGATATTTCAATACCAAACACTCTACGATTTTTGGAGGTTGGAATAATTTTGGTTTTATGAAACAAAGTAATGTTAAAGTGGAAACAAAATGTTTGAATAAAATGTTTTAGTATAAGGATTTTGGAAAGGGAATCAAAGTATTTTATCACTTGAGAAATGAACTTTCATATGAAAATGAAAATGAAAAGTTGCGAGGGTTTGAATCTTAATTTGTTTTGAAGAGAATTTATTTTAGAATTGATTTGGGAAAAATGGAGAATACAATGGTGTTTTGAAAATTTACTAACGTATATCTTATTTTCAAGTTTTGAACACGTTAAAATGTTAAGTTTTAAACGTTGATTTATATCAATGGAAAAGTGATTTTTGTGGATTATATTTTTGGAAAAAGATTTTCTTGAGTAAGAAAATGTGAAAAAATGAAATACAAAGTTATAATATTTTGAGAAAAGTTGAAAGGAATTTTTGATGGTTAAGAAATATTTTCTCGAATGAAATGTGATGAAAAATGTTTTACGATTATCTTAAAAATGTGATTTTAAAATTCTACGATTTGAAAAAAAAACGATTGAAAATGATATTTATTTATTTAAGTCCAAAATAGTGTTTTGGAATATTGAAGAATATTTTACGTTATTGTAAAATATTGAAAAATATTTTACGATCTTAAATATGATTTGAAATACAAGATAAAATATTTATCAGACGCGATTTGAAAAAAATGTTTAAATATTTCTACGCGATTTGGAAAGCGTTTAAATATTTTACGCGACTGAAATATTGTTGAAAAATCACTACGTGATTTGAATAGTGATAGAATATTTTTACGTGATTGTGAAAATGATAAAAAATCGTTATGTGATTTGAAAAGTGTTTTAAATATTTTAAAATTGAAAGAAAATGATTTACGTGACGTAAAAGAATGATTTTTAAGTTACGCGATTTTGAAACAATAAAAAAAATACTATGCGATTTGAGAAACGTATGTTTTTACTCGATTGAGAAAAACGTTAAAAAATTAAGACGTGGTTTAAAAGTGCAAATGAAGAGTTGAACATTTTGAAAACGAATGTAAATGTTACGAAATTTTGTAAATGTAGAAGTGTTACGGTATTGTGAAAACGTAATAAAAACGTTTTAAAATTTTAAAAACGTAACAAAAGTGTTACGGTATTGTGAAAATATAAGAGAAGTGTTATGGTATTGTGAAAACATAACGTAAACGTTTTTGGATTGTGAAAACGCACGTAAATGTTACGCGCGATTGTGAAAATACGGTAAAAGTGTTTTACAACTATGAAAACGTGATAACATGATTTTGAAATTGTTGAAAGTCTGATATGATTATTATTGAATCGGTGTCCATACACCGTTTGTGAGAAAATGACATATTTGTCTCATAATTGGATTTGGTGCATTATACATGCATTGGAATGGTCCACGATGATCTTGATAATGGACTGATGGTTGCTGGAGAAACACACCTCTTGAGTGGGTGCGACATGCGTAGTGTAGGTTACTTGTTGAACTTGGGGGCATCGGGGTGCGGGTTGCCTACACGGTGGTTGGTCGCGCTTCTTCCCCAGGTTAGACCGATGAACACCGATGATCCTGACCGGAGACACTATTCTTAATCAAGATCGATAAAGACTGCCGCGTGTATATGCTTAGATGTGCAAAATCAAAATGAAGATTATAGCACGTGGTCTGAGGCATGTGGTACCGACAGATCTTTTCGATCATTTCTCCGACCTGAGTTTTAGCTCCATGGAATAGGAAATCGAGTCTTGTGTACATGCATAATATGAACATTTATATCTGTGTGATATATTAATTGAGGAATATTGGCTATGATAATTGTTTTGAAAACTATGATGATGATGATGATAATTAGACAATGTTGAGGGCAGTATCGTAATTATTGTTTATGATAATTGAGCTGATAAATGATTGGATGATGATAGTTGATTAATGTTGATAGCATGATATATTTGTATGATTCTTTGTTTGTGTTATCTCGGGCCGCCATGTTAGTATTGGTGTAGGTGATCTCACCTCTTTGTTATGTTGTCTTCACGTCGTGTTCAGATTGTTAAAATTAAACAAGTAGAAAGAATGAGTTGTCTTAGACATAACTGGCGATGGACACTCGGAGATTGATGAAAACATTGAAGAGTGGTTGTCTCAAGTTCGAAGGTGTTCGAGTAGACAAGGAGTAGAGTTCGACGCAAATTTGGATACAAGATAAGGAATAAGTATGTTAAGTTTTATCGTTAGTGTTGTACACGGCGTTATTAAGTAGGACCGTCATGGGGTTTCTTCTTGTTAAAAAAAAGAGTCTGTTAGTTTTATATTTCTCTTTAAATTGTGAAATATTAATTAGTGTCGATATTGCAAATTGAATAGTCGAAATATGATTTTTAATATTACCTAATATTTTCAGTAAATTTATGTTTCAGTAAAGAAGAAATTTTAAAACCCATCTTTTTATAACTCAAACCTTGTGTGAACTTCTTTACAGATTTTGAGTCGGGAATTAGACATGTGATATCCTAGGGAGGGTGTTACAGGAGTAGGTGTGACGCCCCGGGCCAACGAGGGTGGGGAGTGATCGCCGGTGCAAAGAGATGAAGCACGGACAAGGAACGGTTCCTGGCAGGCTTCTAGGCGAAGGGACACATGAAGGAACTGAATTCACACCGGAATGAGAGGGATTTAGAGACTGTGCAAGTATAAGACTGCATAGTTGAGGATGGCTTAAAAGAATTGATTAGACGTAGTCATATCAACAAGTTATAACTTCCTTTCGGGAGCCTAGAATATAAGAACTCCATGGTTAAGTGTGTTTGACCTGGGGCAATTGTGGGATAGGTGACCTCCTGGGAAGTTTCCTAGAATGCGTGTGAGTGAGGACAAAGCACACTAAAAAGACTAGTGTTGGTTTGTGGAGATACTCATCAATCCTGCAGGCAGTCCTGGGGGCGTTACAAATGGTGTCAGAGCCGGGACCTCTCCCAGTACGGTGTGGTTCGGGGACAAACCAGGCGGAAGTTGTTGGGCATGTGACACCCAGGGCCGACGAGGGCGAGGAGTGATCGACGGTGCAAAGAGATGAAGCACAGACAAAGAGCGGCTCCTGGCAGGCTTCTAGGCGAAGAGACACATGAAGGAACTGAATTCACACCGAAATGAGAAGGATTTAGAGATTGTGCAGGTATGGGACTGCATAGTTAAGGATGACTTAAAGGATTTGATTAAGCGTAGCCATATCAACAAGTTGCAACTTCTTTTCGGGAGCCTAGAACATAAGAACTCCATGGTTAAGCATGTTTGACCTGGAGCAATTGTGAGATGGGTGACCTCTTGGGAAGTTTCCTGGGATGCGTGTAAGTGAGGACAAAGCACGCTGAAAAGACCCATGTTGGTTTGTGGAGACACTATCAATCCTGCAGGCAGTCCCAAGGGTGTTACAGTAGGCCAATCCAGAATAGCCTGTATCTTGCTGGGGTCAGTTTGCACACCCCAACTAGTGATAATGTGCCCCAAATAGTCAACTAAGCGCACTCCAAAATGACATTTAGAAAGCTTTGCATAAAATTGATGAGTTAAGAGTAAATGTAGGACCTGTTCAACATGAATCAAATGATCAAACCAAGTAAGACTAAAAATAAAGATGTCATCAAAGAATACCAATGCAAATTTTCTCAAATAAGGCCTTAGTAAATCGTTCATAGCTGCCAGAAATGTTGAGGGTGCATTGGTAAGGCCAAAAGGCATCACCAAGAACTCATAATGTCCATCAAAGGTGCGAAAACTCGTCTGAGGAATGTCATCTTGAGCTAAACGGATTTGATGGTAACCTGATCGAAGATCGATCTTTGAGAAATAGGAGGCACCATAAAGCTTGTCAAGGAGCTCGTCAAGGAGCTCATCAATAGTAGGAATAAGAAATCTGTCCGAATAGTGATGGCATTTAGAGCTCTATAATCCACACAAAAACACCAAGTACCATCCTTATTTTTTACCAAAAGAACCGAGGAAGAGTATGGGCTTGTGCTTGGGCGTATGAGCCCCTCTTCCAACATTTCAACAATGAGTTTGGTCATGGCTTCCTTTTGAAAATGGGGATAACGGTATGGTTTAGTGTTTACAGGTGGGGAGTTGGGAAGTAAATGAATGTGATGGTCATAGGGGCGGTTAGGTGGAAGGCCATGGGGGGTGGTGAAAACATGGGAGTATCGGTGTAGTATTTTGGCTAGGTCAGGTGGGGTGGAGCCCAAAATGGCCTGGCCCTCTGGTTTTAGTGTAGAAGTGTGAGCTGTAGGTAGGTCTGCAGAGGGTGGTGGGTAAAATGTAGGAAGCATAGAAATGGTATAGCAGGTTACAATTGAGTCTGTGTGTATCATGTGTACAAGTTGGTGGAAGGTAGTAGGTGAAAGGAGAAAGGATGTGAACCCTTTTAGGGTGATGAGGGAACCCTCATGGTAAAACTGCATGGATGGTACAGTATAGTCAGAAACAAACGGCCCTAAAGTCTACAACCATTGTACCCCTAGGACCACATCAGTCCCTTGTATAGGTAAGAGATAGAAGGGAATACTGAAAGTGTGTTGGCTCACTGTAATTGGGACATCCAAACAACATCCAGAATAATGTAAGTATTCCCCATTACCCACTATAACTGAAAATGAGGAGAGGCTATAAATAGGGAGTTCAAGGAAAGTAGCAATTCGGGGTTGCAAAATATTATGGGAACTCCCTGTGTCAACCAAGACAGACACCTTGTGACCATGAATAGAAGCCTCAAATCTTAATGTACGGGGTGAGGGATGACCTGTGACTGCATGGAGGGATAAGTGAAAATTTTCTGGGTTAGTGGGTGTGTGTGTCGAGTCTGAGACCGATTGGGCAGCTGATGGTGAGGAAGGCAGGAGAGTTGTGGGAATGGGAAGAGTGTTGTCTGATAGCAAGTAAAGATCCTCAAAAAGGTTTGGTGCTGAATTTTCAAGGGGTTCATCTTCGAAAAGTAACAACAAAAATTGTTTTGTTTTACAACGATGGCCTGGATGAAAACGTTCATCGCAATTGTAACATAGGCCTTTAGCTCACCTAGCCTATATCTCTGTGGGCAATAAACGACAGATAGGAATGGACTGTTTGGGATTAGGAGGGGCTGGGAGGGCCAAACGGGGTGCTGGTGCGGGTAGTAAGGGTGGGTTTGGGGTGGGTGGGATAGTCGGATAAGGTTTAGGTGGGGCTGGTCGCAGAACAGCAGAGTGGAAAGGCTTGGTAGCCTGAATTTTAGATTCAATTAATTTGGCTAGGCCTATTGCTTGTGAAGTGGTTGTGGGTTGTAAAATGGCCATTTCATGTTGTATATCAGGACGCAAACTAGAAATAAAGCAGTTAAGAATGGCATTGGGAGGAAGGCCTATTACTCGGTTACAAATGCGTTCAAAGTCACGCTGATACTCAGTGATAGTGGAAGTTTGTTGCAGTTTGAACAAGGCTTGTTGATGATTCTCAAAGGCGGAAGGGCCAAAACGCAGCTCCAGTGAGCGTGTAAATTCCTTCTAGGTTGCCACTTGATTATTGTTGTGCATCCATTTGTACCATCCAAGGGCATCCCCTGTCATGTACCCAGCTACATTTGTACCCTCACCTACGCCAGTTTAAGTGGTTTAAGGGGGTGCACAGTGTGAAATGGCGTAGGTGAGGGTAGCCGTTGTTGCTGATCTTGGAGTTGGTTTTGCAGAATTTGGAAGGTGTTGAGGTAGGATTCATGTTTATGGTCTTGGGCTGCCCTGAATTCAGTAAATGCAGGGGTTAATGCAAGGATAGAGTCTTGAAGTTGCTAGATTTCTGACTTTTTTGTTTGTGAGCGGGTCATGATGATCAAGAATGAAAGCACCAATAATAGGTAACAAATTAGATATTGAATTCCCACTGATAATGGGGAAAGTCTTAAGAAAAGAGAAGAGAGTTCTTTGTGGAAATTTTTCTGCCTTTTGATTCTCCGTTCTTGGGTATTAAAAACTCTTCAGCATACAATAACAAACTATCCCTTTATTTAGGATCTAAAGACACCTGTCTTCATCCCCTTTTACAACTTTAAAACGTAAATGACATTACTATTAACTACTACTATTTTATTCCAATTGCTCTACAGGTATTGGATTTGACTTTTGGGTTATACAAAGTCCTTGTAGCGGCTTGGCACCTTCAGAATTCGTTTGGGCCTGTTACCTTCAATTGCTGGCCCAATAACAACTGATGGTGGATCCGTATCATAGTGTAGTGTACTGCACCGTTCTGTTTTGGACACCATTAATTAGGAAGATGTAACCCAAAAAGGAAGTTTTTCAAATCAATTAATATTCTTAGTTGACCACTAATCATATTAAAATCTCTCAATTTAATATTTTTTAAATCAATTAATTTTTTTGAATCCTTATAAAAACATGAAACCAAAAGATTATGAGCGTGTATTTTACCGAGAATTTTGACAATGGCAGCAACAGTCAGAGCCAGCATTTTGCTGGGGTTTCATTGGGTATTATATGGCTAATGCTGCAACAAGAGAAGCCCGATGACAACGTTGTGGCCATGGAGGAGACACGCACAAAGGAGTCGCACACGATGGGATTTGAATAGCTAGTGAAGATGATGGTGGACCAGGACATTATCATCGGAAGAAGACAATACTGAATGCTGAGATATCTTCTTTGGAGGAGTTCATTCCAGAAAACTCACCCACATTTGATTTGCATTTGGTCAAAACAATATGACCACGCTTGGACCAATTTTCATATTGTTTTTGAAACACCCATTTCATGGAGCATATCTTATTGATTTATTGTTTTTTCATTTTTCATCTCTTTTTTTTTCACTTTTCTTTATTTTCTTTAAATATAAATTTCTTTTTGTTGTATTGTATTTCTTTAATTTATTTATTAAATAATTTTTGTACCTATGACATTTTTTTTGTTACATGTTTCATGTTGCTACATCAAATCATGTGATAGAAAATTATCACATAAGATGACATGTGACAAAGTGTTAAGTATTCTAGATGTCACATATCAAGTAAGTGATATATTTACTTGCTGACAAGAAAAACACATGACAATTTTTTAAGACATGTATGTTCTTTTTTTATATTATACTAGTATTTTGTATCTGTGCAATACACATGATAAATTAAAAAATGTAAAAATAAAAAATACTTAGCCTAGAGATATAATATCACAGATGATTTAAATAAATTTGATTAAGTTATAATTAGTGAATCTTATAATGAGATTCACTCAAAATCTTTTTTTTTGCTTTCGTTAACCAACTCTTCCAGTGCTATGATAGCCAGATTATGTAACTTCACTCAATAAATATTTTTTATATGATCTTTTAAAAAATAATTAGTTTATATAGTTTTAGATAATTTTATTTTTTTATTCTAGTTTTTTTATTTTAATATTAATTTTTATGAGTTTATTTATTTATTTATTGAAATATTTATGTGTTTATTTATTTGGATGTTTTATTAACTTATTATTAAGAGTATACAAAGTTGACCCCTAATGTCAAATTATACTAACAAAATAATCTTAAATGAATAGATATTACAATGACAAATAAAAAAAAATTTTACTAAAAATTGAAATGGTCAATAATAATAAAATCAAATGATCCTTAATGCATTCAAATACCCTATCATTTTATAATTTATACATTTAGTTTACACAATTGAAGTAGAATAAATAAAATAACACGTTAGTTAAATCAATCAATTGACATATGACATCTTAAATTATTTAATCTTATTCTCTTTCACAAATTCAATATATTTCAATATGACACAGAATTATTGCTCATTACATATGCTTCATCAATATTCTCGTTGAGGCTAATTTTTTTCATTATTTGTTCACAAAACTATCTCAATTCTTACAAATAATTTTACATAAAACATCAATGAAATATCAATGCTATATGATACATGTTTTCAATTACACTTAAACGAATTTATTAAACAAAATTTATTATAAATTTGAACTTTTTAATTGATTTTATCATGTCTTTTTGTAAAGTTTTTATTTCATATATGTAATATTAATATATTTTCATTTAAAATTTTAAATGTCGGGAAATATAAATATAAAATATTTAAATATTATATATATGAATGAAAAAAATTAAAATAACACATAATAATTTCTTAGTTTTCTCATAATAAATTACATTTAATTAATTTTACTATATTTTCATGCAAAATTTTCACTCTTGTGTGATGTATATGTTGAAGTTTTTTAAATAATATAGAATAAATATATATGAATAAATATAGTAATTTAAAAATAAAAAATTAATTAATTTAGGGTGACAATACATATATAGCAGAGATGATATTAGACACTTACAAAAAAATTAAATTTTAAAATCAATTTCTAATTAAAACAATTAATAGTGTGGCCAACTAAAGACATGTGAGAATTTTTTCGATTTTTTCTTAATATGAATTAATATGCAAATGTATATATGTCAATGTAATTAATATGTGATTATAAATTTATATATGTATATGTGTGGACAATATATTTAATTTAGACCGATAACACATATACATATTTCTTTTAAATTGCTATATGGGATATCATAATGATAGTTATTGAGATTATGTATTTGTCACATGACATATTTTTAAACATGTTATTTCATGTTATTTATATTTAATTAAACATGTTTTTTTTCTTTGTATTTTCAAATATATATATTGAGGTTTTGATTTATTATTTTTTATATATTTTTTGTACATGTGGTAGTAGCCATATCAGTTTACACTTGGAAAAAAAATCATATCAGATGACACGTGGTAAAAATTTAATTATTCTACTTGACACATATCAACAAATCAAAACATTATAACTTATTGACTTGAAAGACACATGACAACGTTTTAGGCCATATATATTTATTTTTTATATTATATTATATTGATTTATTGTATACACGGAGTCAGCTTTAGCTTGATAATTTTAACATCAAAGCTTTAGCTTGATTTTCAGATTGAATTGTACTAAGATTGTTTTGTCTTCAAATTAGTCTACTCTCCCTCTTTTCGCATATGACTTATATATTCCTCAGCTAGTATATGCAAGCAGCTTCTCCCAATATATAAGAAACTTAAGGGGAAATTAAATTAAACCATGTTTCTAACTTTTCAATCAAAAGACAAATATAGCAACGTGTGATGGTCAGAATGGAAGATGCTCAGGTCCCTTAAGTATGTGATTTTGAGTTCGATCTCTAGTTTTATATGTATGAAAATGAAAATAATACCATTGAAAGATGTCTCTACTTAAGCATTTAACCGTATTCTGAGAGATTAATTTCTCACTTATCGGATGAGGAGGTACTCTGAGAAAAAAAAATCAAAAGAGGAATATTGATATATTAAAATGTTGTGTGTTAATGAATTAAACTATAACGTTGATTATATTCATCCTTTTAAGAAGATCATAAAGATAGTTGTAACTCTAATAGAGATCCCATTTGATATCCTGATTGATGCTAAGAATTAAGAAAATGACTTGGGAGTTGGGAGTGTCTATTGTTACTCTTATTTGTTTATTATCACTTTTTTTAATTATTTTTTTCTTAAAATGTTGTTTATTTAAATAGTTGAGTGAAACTAATGATATATCAACATTCCTATTATTCTATACTTATTTAAATTTATGATTAATAAATATAATAATAGTTGATTTTAAATACAAAAATCACTTTATAGGTATAGTATTTTTTTTTTTATCACTTGTAATATGTGAACTTTCATCAACGGACTGCAGTGAATGAAACTGTAGATAAATAACAAGGTAAAAGCACAAGACAAAGTAAAATTCTTAAAATGTCACTAATTACAAAAATTTTCTGTTTTCATTTTCCTTTCCCTCTTTATTGTTTGTAACTCTTCAAAGTTATTAAAGTTCGGATATATTTTCTGCATTTTTCAAAAAAAAAAAAGACTGATAAAGAATGCATAGTCCTTCAAGGTGGTTAGCAAGGGAAGGACGGTTTTTTTTTTTTTGGAGAGAGGGAATGGCATGTGTATTGATTTTATGCCAAAAAAAACTTTAAACTTCATATGGAGCAAGTTACTAATTGCTTTTAATAGTGTATAATTCATTGAACAACCCGCCCCTACAAGCAAAAATAGAAAAGTAAAAATTTATTTTGATGATTTACATGAAGAACACAAAAACATTATTTTTGCTGAAAAATAATCTAACACAAAGGTAGAGAGAGGAATGTTTATGCTGCATATTGTTTGATAAGTAATATTATGAGCCCCTGAATGACCTTAAAAGCCATTTTCTAATTATAAATGCTCCAATATGACATAGCCAAACGACGTTAAATTAAAAAAATTAGTGTGGTAATAAGCAAGTAATTTTTATTAAAATTTATTATAATTGTTAATTATTAATTTTTTGACTTTTTGTTAATTAGAAATTTAGATAAGTATATTAGTAATAATAAAACATTAGCTTGATTCAATTATTTAATAAAATACATTTAAAAAAATTGAAAAAGAGTGATAATAAACACACTCAAATGACTCGCTTTCTTTTTTAGCCATGCTAATAGGGGTGTAAATTGGTTCAGGTAACCCGACCAACCCAAACTGAACCAATTAGGTTGGTTTGGTTTGGTTTGGTTTGAATATTTTGATTGGTTCGGGTAAAATTCGAACTAACGAAGGCCTGATTGGTTCGGTTCTCGAATTTTAGATTCTCAACCCGAACTTGAACCGAACCAAACCAGTATCTTTTTTTTTTTTTAACTTATGGTAACTTAACTTGTCTTCAACTTTTTTGGTTTCAATACACAACTATAAAGCCAGAAACGAAAACCATAGAAGGCAGAAGCTCACTGAAGCTTATTTTGCTTGCTCAAATGTTCCGAAGCTCATCGTCGTCTCCGCTATAGCTCAGGGCCAGATCTGCTCCGCCATAGCTCACCCACCACCGTCATAGCTTGGGCCGCGCTAGATCTACTCCGCCTGGATGCCATAGTTTCACATCCATAGTGGTGCGACCCTTTTGCGGTTTTACCCCTCCTAATTCCCATTCTTCCCTTCCATTGCCCTTCTGATTTCACGTTTTTTTCCCCCACCCGCGAAACACATAGACCTCAAAATTTCCTTTCTTTCTTATTCCTTTTCTTTTTATATTTATTTGTTCTTTGAACTGTGATTAATGGATTCTCTATTAATGTCTTCCATTGCAGGTTTTGCCAGCCACTCCTTCTGTTTCCCAACACCGCAACTTCTACTTTGTGAGTTTTTGAAGTTTCCAGATTCCTCTGTTTTCTATCCCTTTCTCTTTTTTTTGTCTGATTGGGGAAAATTTTCTATTTTTACTTTATTTTTCTTGATGAAGCTTAATTATAGGAGCAAAAATAAGTGATTTTTTATTGATGGGTTGGGTTTTCCTGGAAGTAATTTTCGTAATTTGAGAAAAAGAGCCATAAAGGTATCAACTTTGTGAAAATCTGACCCGATTCCATGAGAGAAAACAAAAGGTGTATACGAAAAAGATGAACTTTATCATCATTTAGAATTCATTGTTTGTGTTTGATTGATAATGAGGGAGAAACTTAGTTGGCTCGGTTGAAAATGTGAGAATTCTATTCTGACTCAAATTTGAAAATTCACTGTGAACCTCTTGCTCAACTTAAAGTCTCAACCTTTACCTTTTTTTTTTTTGTGAATTGGGAACATTCCCATTTAAGAAATTGGAATGGAAACGGAAAAATGTTATTGCTTCTAGGTAGAACAAATGGTGGGTTTCTGCTTTTGTGCAATTTCAAGATTTTTTGAATTTTAAAGTCTCAAACTTTAGTACACATATGAATAATTTCACATGTTTTGTTATGCTGCACTAGGTTCTGGGAACATGTTCTTTTTGGAATTTGAAAGGAAAGTGTGGTGTTGGTTCTAAGTGGAAAAGAAAATGATTTTTCTGCAGACCATGACCGGCCTCTGAGTAAATCTGGGCAAGTGGATGCTGTGCAAGTTTCCTGCAAGTGCCAACAGTTGGGTTGGATTCCTGAACTTATACACTCTAGGTTAGTAATTTTATGGCAGTTGTTCTTTGACATTGAAATGATTGCATTGGGTTGACTGCTTATGTAGATAGGCTTTTGAGGTTCTATGTTGATTTATGTTGTTGCAATGATGCGGTGCGAACTAAGGAGACACTCAAGATAATGTAGGAACAAGTACAAGAATTGTTGGAAGCTGAGGTTCATTTTGTTTCTAGTTAATATTCAATTGCAGCCATGGATGGAAAAACAACAGAGCACCTTCAAAAGGTTATTTGTAGATATTCAAGGGATGAGATACTTACTGTCATGTGAGTATCTTCAAATTCCAGCTTTTAAGAGTGGTTTGTAATTGTAAACTTGTCTTTAGTATTTAGAAGCAAGAGGTCGATGGTTAAAGGTATACTAGAAATATGTCTTTCAATCCTTTCTTGCTAGTAAATAGACAATCTATGGATACAAAAATAATATGGTTGTAATCAATACTTTACTTGATGTTATATTTAATTGAATTTGCTATAATTGAGAAATCACATGTTGATGTCAAATCCGAAAAATCAGTGGATTCACATTTCCATTTTTCGCACTCCACTTATTGTGAACTTTTTGAGGTAGTGTTTTGAACTTTTTCAACACCATCAATGGAAATGCATATTGTTTCACTCAAGATGGTGGTTGAATCTAGCGTGAAGGTCACCCTATGTAGGTGGTTGTTATCTTAATCATGTTATATAAAGCCTATACTTAATGAAGCAATGTGCGTTTCATTTTCAAGAATTCTCTATGAGCCTTTTGCTTTTTTGTGATAATATCTTTTCATTATTTTTTGAGAAAACATTTGAGATTTACAAATTACAATTGATAATATCTGATGGATATTTGATCATTGGGTGGTATACAGGTGCATGGGACATAATAGGGGGTGGGAAGAGGCCGCCTCAAGTTTCTGTAGAATTAAAGACATGCAATGCTGCACTGTTTGAGGCTACTGGAAAATCTTGGGATGAGGTTAGGTTTCAATACCTCTGACAATTGCATACATTGATATATTCGTCCAGGGTGTATACTTTTCTGTATTGTATGTATAATTTAACTAATTTTTGTGTTAAAAAAAATAATGATCAATTTGATCACCCGAACTAAACCAAACTATAGATGTTTGGTTTGATTCGGATTTAGTTATTAAAAAATAAAAAAATCGAACCAAATCAAATTAATTAATTTTGATTAGTTCAAATTTATTTTTTTTTAAATCTGAACCAAATCATCCACTTACACCCTTACATGCTAATACAGTCATGCTCTAAGTTGCCAACAACTTGGGCGAAATAACGAAAGTGAAGAAAAAAAAAAACGAAGTGAAAACAGGTGTGTCGCCCTTTTATAATGGATATGATGACGCATGGACTGTTGTGCCCAGTCCAACGTTGATGGTTTTTTTTTTAAATGTTTTTTAAACATTTATAATACAATATTCGCATATCGTGTCACATGTTAATATAATTTATTGTTCATATATATTATATGTAAAAGTGAGTGGAGTGTTATATTTTGAATGTTTAAATATAATACAATTCATTTTTTTTTTAATGTGAAAGTATACCCAAGTTCGATGACAGGCAGGCCGTTATTAATTTGGACAAAAATGAAGCCGTTTGATTGAGTTTTCTTTTCTTTTCCTTTTTTTTTTATTCTTAGAGGAAACTTATATTTACAAATATATAGTTGACAAAAAAAATTACAGATATATCATATAAATAGACCAGGCTACAACTGAAGTGTAAATTGCCACATTGGTAACAACTAACAAGGAAATTATGAACTCTTGTTATTTTGATTTTTTAAGCTCAAATCTTTATGTGGTTATTTTTAAAAAATAAATCACCTGTAAGTAGTATTGTTAGAGAAAAAAAAAATTCTTGGGCTAGTTACACTGCATTACTAAAAAAATATCTAATCCAATAATAATAATATTTAGCGGTTAGTATTCAAAATTAAAATAACTTTTTTAGAATTCAATGTCAGGATTCAAACCCACAGAAACATATTGTTGAGAGGCAATTTTAATATCCTAGATTAATCTCATATTCAAAAGATGTGGAAATGCTTGTCAAAAACTTTAAAAAAAAAATCTTATTTGTTTTCAAGTCTGTAACAAAAAAAAAACAAACCTTTTTCAACTAAAGACAAAAAATCCAAAATCAACATATTTTTCAAAGAATAAAATATAAGTAAAATAAGTATTTTGATCTCTTATCGTTAATTTTTTTTTTTCAGTTTGTTCCTATATATTTTTTAATTTAATCACTTATATTGTAAATTATTTATCAATGTAATTTTTTGTCATAATTTCATTATAAACCCTAATAAAAATGATAATATAGCAATAACGTTGTACAATTGATGAGATATATCATCACTTATATGAGGCTACTTTTGCACAACCGTTGATGTCAAAAGCATTCTTGAAAAATATTTCCTTGGACTACTTTGTCTGCGTTTTAACTTTTTTCTTGCCCCCTACGTCTCGACATTTATTTCAACTTAATAATGTGTACACTTCTCCCTCATAATAAGAAATAAATATTAAAAATTGTAGTTAATTATTATATTTTAGTGGGTACAATTTTTTAATTTGATGCTCCGAAGAATATAATTATTTTAAAATTCTTATTTTAAACTTTAGACACTAACTTATGATTTATAATAACGAACAAAAAAAGAAAAATAGAAAACAAAAATGTAATTAAAGATATGTTTGTTTAGCTTATTTTTAAATAAATAATCACTTATTTTTTAAAAATTCTTTAATTTTTTTATAAACAATTTTAAATACGAAATAAATTAATTTAAATGCAAAATAAAAATCCAGTAATGCTTGACAAAAGAAAAAAAGTAAAACTTTCTTCATAATAAATATTGGTTTTTATTTAGTAAGAAATTTGTAATTATTCAATTTTGTCTGAGATATTAAAATCTTTTTAGTCAAAATAAAATAAAAAATAAATAAAAATAAAAATTATATAAATAAAATAAATTTAATTCCATGATTCAAATCAAGCTCGACCCAATAAAAAATATATTCAAGTCCATTTAATCACCTTAGCCCATTTGTCTTGGGTTTCCAAAAAAAAAAAGGGGAAGCTAACGTTTAGCCAAAGCCAAAGGAACAAGGCCAAAAAATCAAAGACAAAACAACTTTTTTTGGTGATGGTAGAAGAAAAGAAAAAAGAATGCTAACAGAGGTTTTAAAAAATAAAGCATTAAAGAAGTAAAGGACTAGCTGCCTCTTAAGTAGCATATGTTGCAACTCATTTGCAATAATGATAAAGTCAAAACTGTGAAAAAAAAAAGCCAAAAAGGATGACACACAAAAGATGGAAGGCTGCAGTCCTACGAGAAAAAAGAAAAAATGAAGTAAGTCAAGAAAATGGAGTGAGAAGAGACTGCACAATCTGCTCTCAGGCCAAGTTAAAAAAATTTTGTGCCTATATAAAGGAGAGTAATGTAAAGTATAGGGGATCTTTTTGGCTAGGAAACAAAGGGAGAAGGGAGAAAAAGGTGAAGTGAATTTGTAAAGAGAAACTGAATTAGAAGAAACTTTGTTGGTGTTCTTCTTAGGGTTGGAGGTATATTCACTGATTCTTTCATTACGCACTTTGATTTTTACCATTGTTATTTGCTCAGAATTGCTGCATTCTTCTTCTCTTCACGTTCTGGCACCCACTCACAGCACACACATCACGACACTCACTTTATATTCAGACCAACACCATAGTCCTTCAATAGACCACCACACCCACCATACACTTCAAATTCCTCATGAAAATCAACAATCAAATGCCAACCTATTGCAAATCCAACATGAACAAAACACACAAATAACGTTATAACCCCAACCATCATTAACCACAACAAATGAACTTCAACCTCACCAAAATCAAAACCCAAACTCACCTTTGTCAACAAACAAATCAGAAAATCCATCCCTTCAACCAATGCACCATTATCAAATCACCATTTTCCTCCATAAAGCAACTTCTCTGCATCCATCACAACCAATACCCTGTTGCCATCCCAACCACCTAAATCACCAACACTCCCCCGTCCTTATAACCACCCAACACCGAACACAACCCCTGTGCCACCACCACCAAGCCCCAACTTCGACGTCAGCCTCTATTGCTTCACCACATCAAGACCCCACAACCAAGCTTCCATCTTCACCAACCAGCAACTCCGGCCACCATAGCCACCACCCAAACTCCTAGCTGCGAGCCCTCGCACCATTTGCGCCTCTACCACGACCAGATCTCAGGTCTGCGCACGAAACAGAGCCACCCACAACCAGCCACCGCGCCACCTAGCTTCAACCTCTGCGAACCGTCCAGAGCAACCATCACCCGTGCCGCTCTTCACCGTCAAGCTCACCGCCCAGATCTGCCCCTCTCAGCCGCACCACGCACCCTTTCATCCACATTGTCGTACGCCGTCTCCGAAGCTGCCCACCACTGCCGTCCCTGTTGCTTGTTGCCGTGACCACATTCTATGGTTCTATTTTGTTGATGGTCTCTCTAAACGAGAGCTATTCCTATTTCATTTTCTTTTCTTTTTATTTTATTTTATTATATATCTCTCTTTTTTTTTTGTTATTCAGCTTAATTTTAAGTTGTTGTGGGTTTATGTTCTTTGGGCTAGTAGTATCATAGTTGGCATACAACAAGAAAAGTTAGTGGGTTGACAGTTTGCAAAAAAAAAAAAAAAGAACCTTCTTAAAGTTAATTTTATTACATTTGAAACAAAGTTTTTTTCAAAGAAAACTATAAAAAAAAGAATTTGAAAATTTGTTAACATGTTTTTTTAGTCACATAATTTGGGTTAAGATTAGAGTGATAAAAAAAATGTGTTTTGTTTTCTTTGTTGACTTATTGAGTTGGTGTGTTTATTATATTATTAATATTTGTTTTAAATAATGATTTTGCACTAATTTTATAAATAAAAGTTTCTTTTAAAAATAAAATTAGATTAATTGAGTTATAATAACTTATTAATCCTATAATTTTTAAAAAATGACGTATCTTTTAATTCCTCATTGCACTCGCGAATATGTAGAAGTAGAATCTCTATTTTATAGAGCCAAAATTAAATTTTTATAATTTATTTATCTGTTTAGTTTATCTTTTAAAAAAGTGGTAAAATAATTTTTTTAAGAGTTATAAAAAATTTTCACAATCAATTTAGGGTAACCATCTTAGGATAGATGCATTAGAGATGTTAGGAGTAAGTTTTCATCCTTTCTTGTGTATAATTAGATTCCCAAATATGAATTTTTGAACGTAAATTATCTTTATTAGGTTTTTCTTATTTTTTCTAATAAAAAATAAAATTAGTGTCGATTCTATTTTTTTTCTTAACAATTTATTTTTTACCGCTCCTGCTGCAATTCCAGTAGTGAGAAAATTCAAAATTATTCGCGAAATTAAATTTGGATTTCACAATCTCACTAGTCACTATATATCCTTACCAAACAGATTAAAAATAAATACATTTTTAGTTAGCAGTTCCATCCTTCTCACTTCAGCTCCTTATCTCTGGTAGGTTTATCCAAAAACCAAAAAAATTCCAAAGTTATCTTTCTCCGAAGAGAAAATCGTGATCAGTATTTTAGGGTTTAGTAATTTCTTTCCATTGACATGATTAATCGCGTTTTTATCTTTCCGATAACTATCAACATAACTGAATTTTGATTACAAACTATATCCATCCCACAGCCGCAAAAGCGTTGGATGTGCTAAATTCACTCCGTTGAACAACAAACCCATTATGATAATGTATTCTCATCGCGATCCTACTGCTCGGAAGGGTGGTACTGCTAATATTTTTATCAAGGTGCCTCAGCGTAATTCTTAAACCTTTCTTTCCTTTATGAGTTGCGGTTGTTCAATAAACTAATTGAATCGTGTATTTCGTGATGCTATTGATGGTGCAGAATTTGGATAAGGCAATCGACCACAAAGATTTACATGATACTTTTTTGTCTTTTGGAAATATTCTTTCTTGCAAGATAGCAACAGATGCTTCTGGCCAATCTGAAGGCTATGGTTTTGTACAGTTTGAGAACAAAGAATCTGCACACACAAAATTTAATAATGTATATGTAAACAACCTATCAGAGTCGATGACAGATGATGACTTGAAGAAAAAACTTTTGGAGAATATGGGACCATTACTAGTGCTGTAGTAAAGAGAGCTGTAGATGTAAAGTGTATATAAAATTAATAATAAAGAGGTTATTTAATTAATGATAAATAAATTATTGTTTAAATAAATTTAAAAGTGTATATAAAATTATTCTTTTAATAATGTAAGCATCTTCTTGCAAGGATTTAATTTAAATGTAGAGCAATTTTTTTTTTTACATTATCATTTAATAATGTCTTGACACATTATTAAAAATGTTTATTTATCACAATAATTACTTTAAAAGTCACATATATAATAATATATAATTAATTGATAATATCAAAAAAATTTACACTCATCAAAATTAAACTCTTTTTGCAAAGTGGAAAATATTCATATGATTCACACCTTTTTTTATTAGTTGCACACGCTCTATTTTTTACAATTTTACTATTCACACACCTTTTTTCGCCTACCATCTACATAATTGGTGATTTACATATATATAATTGATGATCAATATATATTATATAGTGGTTGAGATGATGATTAATGTGCAAATAATTAATAATTGAAGACATTAATCTAACATAATTGTTACACGATAATCACTAATTAATATAATAATGCATGCTAATCATCAATTATTTGTGAAACAAAGTGTACAAGAGAAATTATTGTATGCTTCTAGAGTGTCACATAAGATTATACTCACACCACTCACATTTTAACATTTAAGCTTTCATTAATAATGAGACCCACTATTAATTTATATATTTATTATTCAACCTTATTTTTTTATTTTTTTAAAAATAATAAATAATAAATATATAAGTTAATGGTGAATTATATCGTTAATAAAGATTAAAATATTCATGTATAAATAATATGAATATAATCTTACCTAATAATTTAGAAGCATGTAATAATTTTTCTGTGTACAAATAGCTTTTTTCCTATTTTTAATATAACAAAAACCAAAGTTGAAGTCACGTTACATTATAAAAATCGCTGCACGGCAAGGGGTGCTTTTAATATGAACCTTATAGTCAATGGTTCATCAATGGACCCTTTGACTTTACTCATAACAATAAGTTTTAAATTTTGCAATTTTGCCTCAAAGTTTATTTAATTTATTTTTTTAAATCATGCAATTATTTATATTTCTTACACCAAGCTTCTACCATGACCCACGTCACCGGACCGCCACCGTCTTCAACCCACCCATCAAACACTTGGAGCCATCACCACAAAACCACCACCGAACTCGACCTTGCTCCGGTGGTGGCGAGTTGTGCAATGGAGCATTGCGGCTAACGGTGGATCTGGACAGAGGTTTGGAGTTGTGACGCAGATGGTGGTTCAGTTGGGTGGTTCTGTTCCAAGTTTGACTCATGGGTCGCAGTGAGGCAGATCTGGTTTGAGGTGGCTGTTGGGTTGCTACTGTTAGCGAATATGGGCGAAGCGAGGCAGAGTGGTTCGCAGTTGGGGCGTGGCCTGTGAGTAGGGATGGCAATGGGTATTAGACCCGATGGGTACCCGCAAAAATTACTCAAAATGGGTAGGGTAATTACCCGCTTAATGGGTATGGGTAAGGGTACGGGTAATTACCCATAAATTTTGATGGGAATGGATGTGCACGAATGCACCATGGTGCACCCCCGCCCCATACTCGCATTACATGCTTATTTATTTATTATTTATTTATATATACATATATACATATATAACACATTATCTTGATAAAATATATATATATATAACACATTACACATCTTTGAGCTTGAAAGACACGCGCCAAGACTATACGATACCTACGTGGGAGAAGTTATTCAATTGAAATTAACAATATCAAGAAATTATGCTACTCATTGTTTGAAGATTATCTAGCCAACACAAATGGGATAATGGAAGGTTCAGCTGAAATGTTCAATGACAAGGAGTCGAATTCAGATAATCTTAATATTAATAATTTTCTTAGTGATTATGACTCATTTGTCAATGATACAAATGAGACACAATCAAAGTCTGAGTTGGATCTTTACTTGGAAGAGAAGGTATTGCCCAGGAGTGCTACATTTGATATTCTTGGATGGTGGAAAACAAATGGGATCAAGTATCCAATATTGCAAAAAATTGCCAAGGATATTTTGGCTATTCCAATTTCAACTGTTGTTTTAATCGCTTTTAGACAGGGAGGTAGGTTGTTGAGTCCTCATCGTTCTAGGCTTCATGAGGAGGATACTTTGGAGGCACTTATGTGTGCACAAAGTTCTGGTTGAAACATGAGAAGAAAGGTAATAAATGTTACACTTATCTATTTATTCATTTAAATTTATGTTTAGTGTAATCATTAATTTTCTTTTTATGTTGTAGTTTATGTTGGTATCACTGGACCAAAACAATATTTACATGTGAAAGATAAGCGTTTGCAATCTTTTCAAGATTTTGATTCGATGATGAGGTATAATAACATAATAATTTATGTTATTAATTTTGACTTTACTATCATAACTAATTAGTGTAATGTATCACTTTTTAATGATTTTAGAAATCAAAGACGCGACTTGGAAGCTTATGAATTTGTTGTTTATGAATTTCTTGTTACATTAGATTTTGGAGAGTACCAACACTTTTTATGATTATGTTTGAAAGACCTTTGAATAGTTTGACAATTGTATGACATTGAATTTTTAATCAATGTCTTTTTATCCATTGATTTTTTCGTAGTTAATAAAAGTGCGGGTAACGGATATGGGTACGGGTACTTAGGTACCCAGAGGGTAAGGGTACGGGCATCAAAGTTGTTACCCACACGGGTATGGGGACTGGTACGGGTATTTTTTTTAAATGCGGGTATTGGGACGGGTACTATAGTACCCTACCCAAACCCTACCCATTGCCATTCCTACCTGTGAGTCCGCGACAGAGGCAGAACAGAGCGAGTATGGTGGCAGATTGGGTCGCAGACGTGGTTGGGTTCAAACTCTAGACTTCAAAGGTTGCGGTGCTGCAACAAAAACACAATCTCAGGAAAAAAAGCATTCATTTGCATTTTTGCGTGCGATCAATGATTCAAAGCTTGGCATCGTACTTGGCAGCACGATTCCAACAGAAACAAAGGCTTCTGCACTCTTATTCTTCTGCTTTTGCTTCTACTCTTCATCATGCTTCTCCCTCTTCACTGTCTTCGTCTTCTTCCTCTGAACCCGTTCACATAACCCAAAATTGTATTCGAGTATGTTCCCTCATCTTTTAATAACAATATTCATTTCGCTTCTTGGCTCAAAATTTTTTTACAGCTTTTGATTCATTAGACTTATGTGTTTATTCTTTTTTTTTATAATTAATTTGTGATCTACCTATGTTTCTTTGCACGTTTTTGTTGTATGTGCCTTGGTGAAACCAAAGAGGGAAACAAAATTCAAGCTTGCACAAGTTTTTTCTGCAATTTTAGGACACTTTTTTTTGGCCAATTGATGATCACTACCTAATATAATGAAAGAGTTTTTTTTTTTTGTATGATATACTTACAGGCACAAAATATCAATCATATGCTTCGTTATTAGTTATTCATTGTAGCAGCTGCATGATGTCGGAGTGGCCGTGGATTTTGCCATGGAAGCCTCTTTTTTGGCATGAATCTTTTGCAAATATTATTTCATACAAATTTCTTTTATTTGTGGTGATAAATTTGTAAAATACATATCTTTAAAAAATACTTATTCACCAAGTTACAAGTATTAATTTTGTAACATTAATCTAATTTTTTACATAATTAATGATTATAAATACAAAGTCTATGAATAGACCCTATTTCACGAAGTCCACGTTAAAACGACCCGCACGGCAGCCCATTATATTCCTTGAAGTTTCCTTATTTTTTAAATTATTTTTTTGACTGCAGCTTTTTTTTGGAAAAACATCTAAATAGATTTTATTTATATAATTGTGTGGGCTAAATCAATTATTACTTAAATAATTATGTAAATCTTTATGTCATATATTATTTTATATTAAAAATAACAATATATAATTTATTAATTAATTTAATTTATACAACTTGACTATATTGTCGTCTACACAAATATTACTGAGTTTCTTGATCTTTTCATCTCCATAACAAAAAGGTAGTGACGACCAGCTGGAGTTGACAGTTCATTAGTAGATCTAGAGCTGCATACATTCATATTCATATAAACAAAGAGTAACCATCCCCGCAGTTCAGAGATCTAAAAGGAAATAAATCTCTAAGCTCTCTGCAACCCAATTCCAAATTCTATGACTAATTGGATGATGAATACCGCTGCCGTTGGTCGCGTTTCAGATTGCTTCATCAAGCCGCAGCGCCCCACTGAAGAAACCAATTGGCAAATATGTTATTTTAGAATAGTCTAACTTGTCGGTCAAACCATTAAAATTTAGACTAGCAACTTGAAGCGCAATTTTATTTTGCTTAATTTAAATATTTAATAATAAAGTCTTTAAATTTAATCAGGTATATATTCATTACCTACATGAGTTCAGTATATATTCTCATTACAAGTTTACTGAACTAAACTAATGACTTAAGACATCGGAGTGCTATTATACGTACCCTGTCACCCGCTACAACAAGCTGATTGATAGAGCTCTCTGACGTGTTCAAGGCAGTCCCATTCCATTCAAACTAGGTACAGGCGGCAACAATTATCTTTGTCATAAATTAGACATTTTGAGAGGGTATTTTCATAAAATGAGTATTGATAAAACTCTTGCAATGTAATGTTGGACAGTATTTTACTATGGATATATAATGTCATAGGAAAATGTTTTTTTTTCACACCTTCAATACAATACATATGTAATAAGACATAATATTCGATGGGAGTGTAATTTGATAGTATTATATATAGTATGCAAAGTTAAAATAAATGTAACTTATATATAATAGCCAAAAGTTGGTGCCATAAAAAATTTAGGCAGTGTATATTGGCTGCTACAAGACTAGTTTTTCCACATTGGCGTGTTATGGACCTTGTGGTTATATCAACATCAAAGTTGTGATTTACAACAGCAATTTCTCCGAAGGGAAAGAACACGGATTGGACCATTAACTTAAGACGGTGACCAGCTGCAAATATAAACGAAGAGCAATCATGCCTCCCAAACAAACAAGTTCAGACATCTTAAAGCAATAAATCTCTAAGCTCACAGCAGCTGAATTCTGTGATTATTTGGATGATGAATACCCCTGCCGTTCGACACGTTTCAGAATGCTTCATCAAGCCGCTGCGCCCCACTGAAGAATCAAACCAAATATGCTATTTAACACCCTGGGATATTCTCATGTTGTCTGCGCACTACATTCAGAAGGGCCTGCTCTTCAAGAAGCCTGCACCGCTTGATAATGAACAAGATTTCATCGAGAATCTGTTGGATAAGCTCAAGCACTCCCTTTCTCTCGCACTTATCCATTTCTATCCATTGGCTGGCCGCCTTGTCACCCACAAAACCCATGACCCTACCTCTTATGCTGTTTTCGTTGATTGCAACAACTGTCCCGGAGCTAGATTTATCTGTGCAACTTTAGATATCACCATATCCGACATCCTCTCCGCCGTTGATGTCCCTCCCATTATTCAGTCATTGTTTGATCACCACAAAGCAGTCAACCATGATGGTCACACCATGCCTTTGTTGTCCGTCCAAGTCACCCAACTATTGGATGGCGTTTTCATAGGGTGTTCCATGAACCACTGCCTTGCTGATGGAACTTCTTATTGGAATTTCTTTAATACATGGTCTGAGATCTTTCAAGCTCAAGGCCATGCCCATGATGTTCCTATCTCACACCAACCCATTCACAATCGCTGGTTTCTAGAGGGTTGCGGTCCACTAATCAATCTTCCCTTCAAACATCATGACGAGTTTATTAGCAGATTTGAAGCACCCAAGCTCAGGGAGAGAATCTTCCACTTCTCAGCAGAGTCTATCGCAAAACTGAAAGCAAAGGCCAACAAAGAATCCAATACCACAAAAATCTCTTCATTCCAAACCTTATCAGCCCTTGTTTGGAGATCCATAACTCGCACGCGCCGCCTACCACATGGTCAGGAAACCAACAGCAGACTAGCCATAAACAACCGAACAAGATTGGAACCGCCTGTGCCGCAGGAGTATTTTGGAAATTTAGTTCAAGTGGTGAGTGCAGGAACCACGGCAGGGGAATTGCTTGAACATGATCTAGGATGGGCTGCGTGGAAGTTGCATCTGGCTGTTGCAAACCACAACGACAGAGTGGTGCGACAGTCGCTCAAAGAGTGGTTACAGTCTCCTTTTGTCTATCAAACTGGTCGCCATTTTGACCCATACAGTGTGATGATGGGTAGTTCACCCAGGTTCAACATGTATGGGAATGAATTTGGAATGGGAAAAGCGATGGCAGTTCGAAGTGGGTATGCGAACAAATTTGATGGGAAAGTGACATCATACCCAGGATATGAAGGAGGGGGAAGCATAGACTTAGAAGTGTGTCTTTTGCCAGATACAATGAGCGCGCTGGAATCAGACGAGGAGTTCATGAATTCTGTTTCAGTGTCCCATCCCCTGTACTAGTTTGCTACTTTTTTGCCCTGTACTTGACCTTGTTGAACAGGTCATCTATGAAATCAGATAACAAGTATTCCATTCGCTTCAATTAATGTTCGAAATTGTTCTAGTTAAGCTTTCGTTAAAATGCAGAAAACTTTTTGTCAAAGGGAATGCGATGCAATAATCCTTGAAGGGAGTGAATTTTCTTTCTTCTTCTGAAGAAAAAATATATTAATGCATTGGTCCTACTACATAAGGGCTGACTGCTCATTGCTCAGAATTACGTTCTCACCTGCTCAATTTTTTTTTAAAAAAAATACAGAATAAAGGATTTTTCATTCTCCATAGTTTGCATTAAAGAAATTTTCCTCAAAATATGTATCTGAATTCCTTTATTACATCATATCTCTCCCGTGGTAAGGGCTTAAACATCGTTGCTTACTCCTTTCATTTCTTTTACCTAAAAGCTACAGAACACGAGTTGTAGTGCTGAAAATTGAACTGAATTGTAAAAAAACTAGTTAGTGTACCCGTGCAATGCACGGGTAACTCTACACTGTCTAATGAGTATGGAAAATATTAACATCACAAATAATATAACGGATATTCACTCAACAAAATATATGGTTTAACTTCTTAATAAGTATATAAAGCTAATACAAAAGCACTGACATAGTTTTGGCATAGTTTAAAAACCAATAGTGCAATTACAGGGTGGTAATATTGATTGAGCAAGCAAATAGTTAGTTACAAACTCTTAATTTGGAATACTAGTTCGTACAAGTCAACTGGTGAATAGGCTGCATCCAAACCATTAATCATTTTTTCAACTAAGCACAACGGCTAGAGGCCTAGCAGCATCATAGATAGGCTTCATCCAAACCACTTAACATCAATTGTTAATGTGAGTAACACATAAAACATTATAGCATAAGATTGCCAGCAATGTCAAAGGATCATTAGAATATATAAGTCCAAGCACAGACCAACAGTTTGACAAAATTACACAGTTACTTCACTATTCAACTTATTATACAAAAAGGTAGGCTACCATAAGTTTATACAAACATTTGGTTACATATGCCAAATACATTAGTCAAAATAACATTAAAATGGGTATCCCCACACATATGCATTGGTAGCTTCCAAGTAGATAAATATGCTACAAAAAAAAAATAATGAAATAAGGTCAAAATAAAATCAACAATAGATAATACAAAAGCATCAAATTTTTGGTATAACATGAAGAAGGAAACTCCTACTAAAAAAGGCAGAAGAAAACTCCAAATTCTGCCATCTCTCAAGTTTCTCAAGGTAACCAACATTTGACATAAACCCAACAGGAAAATTCATTTAATACATAAGAACCAAAAACAGTTCCCATCTACAGATATCTTCACCTTCTTTGAAACACATTACTGCTTCAGGTTCACAGTCTCTTCCTATACCAATTGCACAGTCCCTTCACATATTTAAGCATCACCATTATGTGGAGACAAATGCAAAGTTGTTGTAAATTTAGATAGACAAAACTCTGTTGAAGTGCAATCTACAGAGGTACTCCGCTTCTTTCCCTCATTTCACTTTCACATGCGATAAAAGAATAGAGAGAGAAGCTAAAAAGATCCATGGTATCTATTATCTTCCATTTAATTACTTAAACATGATTCATAGAACTTTCCCTATTTTAAAGTATCATATCATGGGAAAAAAGCACCCTATATACAATCATGACAATATTTGAAATATGGTGTTGCAATGTATTCTAACATTTACAGTTTCCAGTGAACAAAATAATAATAACAATGAGAAAGAAAAATGAAGAACTCACGTTCTGAAAATTAGAAAAAGTGATCATACAGAGAGTAATGGAAAGTGCATTGCGAGAGTAAATGGAGAAATAGACCCCACCAATCTCAAATGGTGGCACCAAAAGGCGTGGGATAGCCCCTTGATACTTGGAAGTAACCCCTAATTGGGGCTTCTCCACCACTATCGTTGTTTTGGTCCCATTCCCATTGCTAGCAGTGAACCACCAAGCCCTTATAAAAGACCAGCAGAAATTATAAAATAATTATGCACCCTATTTCTTGATTTTCAATCTCAACCCCTTATTCTGTAGTGCTACAATGGAATTATTAAGTGCATACATGCATTTTAGAATATTAAGTGCATAACACAATCTGTCAAAACTAAGTTTGGTTATTAAAAAAACATGCAGAAGCAAAAATCAGACTTATATCTTTTCTATCTTCCCACCAAAAGAGAACTACTTGACCACTTCGTTCACTAGTAGCAAGATGATCACCAGATCAAGCTCAATAGCAGAAATTATGCCCACTATAGACAGAAATTGCGAACAAAATCAGTGAGGGTGTGTTTGGATAGAGTATTTTAAGAAAAGAATGTATTTTTATAAGGGATTTAAAATACTTTATAATAAAATAACTTGTTTGGATATTTTTCAAAATCATTTTAAAAATTCTAAGTAATTTTATAAGGTATTTTATCAGTTAAAAAAAAGGGATTTTAATTCCCACCTAATTAGGTGGAATTTCTAAATTCCCGTTCTCTCATCTGCGTTCTCTCCCTTCTCTCTTCGGCGTGTCTCCCCGTTCTCTCTCCCTCTCTCGTCTCACGCCCCTTCTCTACCCGATCCACCTCTCCCGCCCATCTCTCGAACCCCTCACCCACCACGGCACTCTCCCATCCGCGTCCCCACGCCACTCGGCGCCGCCCATCTTGAACTCCAACCCATCCACCTCGCACCGCCCATCTTGAACCTAGACCCGCCCCTTCGGTCATCCATAAGATCAGATTTTCATCAATCCGTTGTAGCAGGTAAATGTTCTGTTCATTTTCTTCATTGTGATGCAGTTCTTATTTTTCTGTAGCTGTTGAAGGTTTTGGGTGGTTTTGCTTTATGTAAGTGTGAAGTGTAAGCATTTAGGACCAGAATGACTGAATATTATTGGTTTTTGATTAATGCGGTGAAAGTAGAAGGAGTAGCAATTTGGACAAATTATGGTTTGAATTTGAATTTGCATTGCAAGAAATAGCTGGATATTTATGTAAGCAATGTTTGATATCAGAGGACATAGTAAGGAATATTTATTTGGCTTTAAGGAGGCATTTGGTAAAAGGCCTTTTAGTATTTACCAGGAAACTTCATTTGGAAATTAAGCTTCTGTGTTTGGTGTAAATTTTTAAATTTACCCCAAACTCATTCCAGTTTCTCCATTCTTCATCATGAAAAGCAACAAAACATGGTTCTGACACAGGAGAGTGAATTAGCAAAGAAAGAGGTACAAAATATTTGCAGTTACAATGTTAATGCAACCCATAAATAAGAAAAATAGTGAAACTGCAGGGGCCTAACATTTTATTTATCCTCCTTTTAGGCTTACAGGCATTGGAATTTCGTTGATGAAAACCAAGGTATATGTTGTGTGTGAAATTATGAAGCATTTGAGTATAATGTTTGGCCATTTCATTCAGAAAGAATGCTTGTTAATTGTTGTGCATGAGAAGTGGTCTCAGATCAGAAGAATGAAAGCAAGTTAGTGATTCTAACAGGCACTGTACTAGAATGCCTGCAAATTGTTCAATGGACTTCTGCAGCATCTGCAGTCCAAGGGTAGAACATGTCAGTGACTATGAAATGTTTTGTTTTGAGACCACTTGCTTCAGATCTTGTCATCCTTTTTCCTAAGCATGCTGAATGTTTTTCATAAAAATATATTCACCTGCTCATGTGTATTGGATTGCTCATTGTATGAATGGCACCATAAAAATTGCTCATTTGGTTCGTTCACTTAATCCTTCTCTGTTTTCTCTTTTTTTTTTTTCTGATAATACACTCTGTTTTGGTCTTAAATTTTTTCTGATAATATACTCTGTTATATGTTGTGGATTGTGAAGAAATGGATACTAGTGCAAATTGAATGTCACAAGGATCACTTGTATAGCTTACATTGGTTTGATGTCAATGCTAAATGCTGAGCACTTGGAAATATCAGCTTACTTGGATACTTTATGGAATAAATCTGAAATGATTTGAATGTGCTAAATTCTATGTGTTAATTTTTTTTTAGTTTGTTGTATTTGATTGCAGAAGTTGACTATTTACTTTCTCTGATTTTCATTTTTTGCTTGATGGTTTGAGTCACTGATTTTTATTTTCATTTTCTCCTCATACACAAAAGGGTCTTCCATTAGAGGTTTTCCTAATGGCCTAACAGTGAAAGGATGTCCCTCCTCTTCTTCAATTGCCCAAACTTTCAAATGCTTATGTTTTTCTTCCCTTTGGTAAAGGTATGTACTAATAGTTTACTGTGGTGATTAATCCCTGATTTCCCTTTTGAATAAAAGGCAGAAAACCTGTCAAATCTGAATTTAGCAACTCATAAACCCATTTTTTTTTTATGGAAATTGAACTTAGTAGCTTTATCCTAACCCCACCAGATTTTTCATTACATTGCCCACCTCCATTTACACGCTTTGTCAATTATCTTCATTATGATTTATGAGTGAACTGTATTGTCTTCTTCTAAGTTTTATAAGGAGATTGTCCTCCCTGAAAGTTTTCTAGTATTAATGATTTTCTAGTATCATGTAGCCTTTGATATTTTTATGTGCTTCCTGCATAAAATCTTCATTCTCCATTGTTATTAATGTTGTGTTATATGTTATGGATTGTGAATAAATTGATACTAGTGCAGTTGGTACCTCAGTTATTTCAAGAAAACGTAAAAGAAATGAAGAAGAGAAGGCAAAATTTGAGGAGAAAATAAAAATCATTGTTGTTAGTGTCATTGCTATGCTTATGGGTGTAATAGCTTGGTATCATGAGAAGTATTTTATTTGTGTCATTGATGATGCTGACAGTTTTTCCAAGTTACAGGCTAGCCAGCCATCTTCTGAAGTCTAGAAAGGTGCTTGAATTGACATGGGATGTAGGACTTGGGTTGTTCTTTCACTTTGCTGGATGCTAGTGGTACAGGCTGGCTACCCATGCGGTGTCAATTGAGTCTGTTTGGGATCTTTGTTGGGTTTGGTTAGTCCTATAGGATGGATTCATTAACCTGTTGAAATTGACAGTTTTCTTATGGCATGTCTGTCAATCATGGCTGCTTATTTTTAATTTGAGTACTAATTTGGGGCTTGCTGTTATTTTGGAGATTGGAGGAGTCATGATTGTGGTAAAATCTGAAATGTTGTTGTCACTTCTTTTCTCATGGAGTCTTCTTTCTGCCTATTCTCATCTTTGGCTTTTCCTTTTGTTTTAGGAGGCAAATAATCACTGAAGATTTTGTGTACCTAGCTGAAAAAACTAATTGTTTAGATAGGAACTTATAACTGAGTCTCATAATTATGTTATGGTTGTGGTCAGGTTGTACATTTTATGGTTTTGTAATTATTATGGAGCCATCCAAAGAAGAGGCAAGACAAAGGGAAAAAGAAAGATGATAGAAAGCAACATTGAGGACAAGAAAGAGGATATGAGAAGTTACTTCCTATGGAATTTGAAGATGGAACGCGTACTGGCTGATGTACTTAGAGATCAAAGAAATTTGGACAACAAGAGCGATGGAGCTTTGTGTGATTGGAGAAGAAGAAGGATTACATCTTGGCTTTTATGTCTTAATGCCAAGTTGAAAACATGCTGAGAGTTGATATTACTTTGTGTCATTTCAATATTTGTTTCTAGTTATTAGATGTGGAGTTAGAAACATGTTGAAAATTTATTAGTTTGATTTAAATATATGTTACTAGTTATATATATAGAATTACAGATTTAAAAAGACCATTAGTTGAGATATTAAATTACAGATTTAGTCTCTATTTTGTTTTTTACATTATGTTCAATTTATATCACAATTATATCGATTCTGCTGAGCTTAGTTTTGAGGTGTTTTTTCAATATTTGTTACTATTTTTTTTTGCCTAGTCCAAATTATATTAGATGGTGTTATATTTAAGTTCATATCATCTCATTTTGTTTACATTGCAATTAAATTGTGTGATTTGTTAATTTATAAAACTTAGCATAGACACCATGAAGCAAGTATTGTAAATAGTTGCCAAGGAAGTTCATCTTAATGAGAATTTATAAAAATGGTATATTAATATTTTCATTTTATAAAAATGGTATATTAATATTTTCATTTTATAAAAATGGTATATTAATCTTTTCATTTTATGCAAAATTTTCAATTTTTTTTAAATTTATTTTATTTTATTTATTTTTATTTTTATCACGAATAAAAAATAATATTATATGATGTTTATTTTGTTTTATAAAATTTTGTATTGAAATCCAAATTTTACAAAAATATCTTAAAAAGAGATTTTTCAAATGAAGACAATTGAATTGTTTTATCCAAACAAAGAATTTGAAATTCAAGGGAATTTAATTGCTTTATCCAAACAAAATATTTTACAAATGAAGAGAATTGAATTGATGCAATTAAAATTCTTTGAATTTTAAATACTTTGAAATTTCAAAATACCTTATCCAAACACAACCTGAGAGAAATCGTGGAAGAATATGAAACCACAAAGGATCAAATCTAACTATAGCAGGCCTTCCAAAATATTATCTATTTGACAAATCAAGCATATTTCAATTAATTCATCTTAAAAAATAGTGCCTTAGTCAACATTTCATGATAAAGCCAACTACTCCCCCTTCCTTATATGTATTGAATGTTTAGTACCAAAAGACTAGCACACCTTTAGCTCTTGCACAGTGAGCTGTTGTGATGTATGATAGAACAATAGAAGAAAGTAAATTCTAAAGCAAGTGAACCAAAGCTTAACCAAGCCATCGTAAGACATGAAAAACATGATAAATCAGTCCATGATCATCCTTTCAAACAGTGTCAATTCATAAGTCTTGAGCAATTGCAGTTGTATCAAAGACACCAAATGCAGGACATGGGCACATGAGCTAACCCTTTGGAAAATCTCATAGGAATTAAAGGTAGAAGCAAAGAGGTGATTTTCCATTTTCACATACCTAAAAATTACACCCTGCAGTCACATGTTTGCATTCTTTATTTTTAAAAAACAAAGTCCAACGTCAATCACAAAATGCTAATAAGTGACTATAAATGATACAATTTCATGCCACAGAAATGAAGCAATGAACACAACATTTGATACGAATTCTACTCAGAATAACAATCACAGAGCCTTCAATAACCATGACCATTAGTAAAGATAAATTATCAGCTATACTTATTTTTAAAAAAAGGAAAGGATATTTTGTCACAATACAGATGAAAATAATAATAATAATAAAAAACAAATCTACTATATAAAGAAATTATTAAAGGCAAGGAAAATGAACCTAAATGTTTGAGAGGATGCATCAAGGAATTTCTAAAAACACAGATGAGAAATGGTCAACAATTAGCAATAAAATAATAAGCTATTCCTAGGCAGAACACACAGCAATATGGAGGAAGAATAGGAATTTCACAAGACACAGGATAATACACATTAACACAACTAACCAAGCATGAAAGAAAGTTTTAATTTCAAATACAGGACGAAAAAGGGAAATTTCAGCTGTAAAAAAATATTACTTGCAATTCTTTTGTTAGCAAGGACATCAATTAGCACCTTAGTTAAGTGAACAATATTATTTATAGAAAGAAACAGGTTCTCGAAGAACATACCATTTTCACTGCTAAAAATTCAGCAAGAAATACATCCTCTCACTCTTTCACCATCTGATTGGTGGAGGTTAATCATGTGAGAAACCACAAGCTTAGAGAATTCATTGATTGCAGCTTGAACCTGATAATCACCTGACTCACTGTACACTGTCCATCTTGATGGACTGTAGGCTTAATCCACCATATTCATATCACTTGCAGCAACTTTCATCTTCTGTGAAGTGGCAAGCACCTTCTCCAAATCTAACTGTGACAAAGGCCTAGGTGCCTGACACATGAAAAATAGACAAAACAGCTCAGTAATTTTCAACATCTCCAGCACTTCTTGTATAAGAAAGTCACCAAGAAGACTAATCAGTTTCTTTTTCTAGATGAGACACTCCTACTCCTTGTTTCTTTTGCCACTTCCATCCATTAACTTACAATAATAACAGCAAATGAGACAAAGTATTAAGAATTGACTCCATGTAAAGAAAGAATAAATTGCAGCTTCCACTTCAATACCATATCATCTTAAAGCCTTTAAAAAGACAATTTATGAGAGTCATATCTAATGATAAGTCATAAGTTGATCTTGCACATTAAGTAATTGCTTTCATTGACCAGAGATGCAGTTCAAGCATGCAAATATAACTTTGGGTGTATACAGTAGTTTTAAATAAAATAGACATACTCAAAATTGATTTGTTCTCTAGTTAACAGAACTTGAAACAGATATAGATATGCATTCTGGTCAAGTCAGCCGTAAATAGCATAGTATCCACAATTGGGAAAATGAAAAAATTAAAGGAATGGAGAAAGTAGAAGAGAATGACAAATATACTAACAAAAGATCGTTTCCCTTTCTTGTCTTCATCCAGTAATTCTCTAATAGCAAAATAGGCAGCCTTCTTGCAGAGATCAAATAGATCTGAACCAGTGTAACCCTCACATAAGCCAGCTACATTATCAAAGTCTATGTTGTCTTCAACCCTCTCATCCTTCAAGATAACCTTTAATATTTCAGCCCTCTCCCTCTGGTCTGGAATTCCAATTTCAAAGGCTTGAGGAAGACGCCGAAGTATTGCTTCATCAAGTTCTGAAGGACGATTAGCTGCTGCAAGGACCATGACTCGAGCATTCTCTACACACAGACAAAAAAAAATAGTCATCATAATTAACAATTCTACTCAAATATAGATAACTTGAGAATAATAGGTAAATCTCCATCAAAATAGTTATTATCCTATTTGCAACTTATTTTAAATATTTATGCAACAAAAGAGAACCCGTGAATAGATACACCTTAGGGATTTGATAAATTGCAAGCAACAATAGCAAAAATAAAATAAAGTAAAACAAAATCAAGTACAACATAAAGAACTAAACTGTCGTCAATATCATTTCAGGGATTAATCAGATCCAACATCATAGTTCAAATTTAAAATTCAGTGAGAAGATTCTATTTTATCTCAGGCCTAAAAATATATGTTTAACGGAAGAATACTTGCCTACCCTATCCAAAAAGGGAAAAAAAAATTAGCAATGGAAGAAAACCCCAACAATAGAAGTACCTACCTTCAGGATATAATGGATCAAGAGACTGAGGCCCTTAGCATCTGTATACGTCGTCAGCATCCGCGATTCCTTTTTGGATATCTTCTTGCTTCGATTGCAATTCTACCAAGAGCAAGGGGCACAAAAAGAAAAGAACCCTAAAGCAGAAAGAAGGGATAGGAAATAGGAGGGAAGAGAGATATTGAGAAGAAAGAAAGTAAATTGAAGGCAGAGAAATGATAGAGTGGACTATGGGTGAAGCTGGAATGTCTCGAAAGTCTCTGCCTGCAAAGTTTACCTACTGATGCTAAAAGAGAAAGAAAAAATAGAAAAGTATGAAACTCTCAAGAAAAAAACTTTAGCAATGGATGAGGTGATTCCGACACGTCAAAGGAATAGGAAAAGAAATAGTAGAAGAAAACATTCTGTAGTTGTATATTGTATAGATTCGCATGCCTTCTTTGAAATGGCAGACTTATCTTGAATGGCATTTAAATCAACAACCTTTCATAATTGAAGGTAAATGATAGTCTTAATCTTGCAATACAGTCTTGTTCTTGCATGAAACTGACCAGCTCACCTGATTTGAGTTGCTATCTTTAACTTATATAATGATACTTTAAAATTGGCGTGATAGTAATTTCAGCCTACACCTGGCAGAATAGCATTGTATTCCCTTAAAGTAACCTGTCCATAAACTAACATTCATATTTGCAACCAAGCAAACTTAGTAGAGATCGATATTAGTCAACCAAATTTTGAATACCGTAACACAAGAATAACAGTAATGACTAAGAAGTCAAGGCTTCTCCAGATTTTTCTAGTCAGCTCCAGAGTATGACAGACTCATAAGTAAACCAATCTGAAAATTTCAAGTTAAAAGGATATACCAAGGAGCTACAACCAATCTAAAAAAATTATCAAGAGGTTCTCAGAACTTGATATTTCTATGAGTTGAAATCAAAACAGTCAAAATATGTTATTAGGGTGTCATAGCATTTACATTGACCTTTTATATACATTGAGAAAATAGAAATAAATACCAGAGATTGAAGATGGTTGTCAAAAGAGGAAACTTGAAGGGTTCTTGCCCACCAAACAACTTGCAAGAAAAATAAGTTAGACTGTGAAGAGTTTTGGATTATGCAACTTGTAGAGGTAAGTGACAAAAAAGTCTTAGAAATAAATTTCCTAAACCAAGCAGCTTGCAGGAGATGACGAATCTTGGATTTTGCATAATTTTCTAAACCAAAGGCTCTGGTTTCATGAATATCTAGATGAAAATGAATGAGCACAAAATTGGAATGCATAGTGACCTTCACAGGGGTTGCCAAAACCGAACCAAAGCTTCAATGATCAAGTTTCTCTATCATTCTAAGTTTCCATTCCTATGATTGGCTACATTAAGGAAATTTTATCTTTCTATCATTCACAGTTTCAAGCAAGTACAATAGAAAATGTTATGTCATTGATATGAAAATGAAGATTGGAAGTTAATTATACATAGGTAGATGAACACTAAAAATTAATGGGTTGACTGCATTATCTATAATGATAGCAAGAAAAGTCAAGAGAAAAAGAAAACAAAGGTTGAGACATTTTCCATAGAGCCTTAATCCTTCAAGTAAAAATTGTCTACTGTGAAGCAGAAAGAGCCTTTCTATCATCAGTTGTTTCCTGTATATTTCTTGAATTGTTGTTCCTTCATTGACAGGTGAAACCTTTGGTTCTCCCTTAGACGAAGCTGTTGAGGTTGGAGATGAAACCTTAGGCTGTGGACAGCGAGCAGACTCCATATCTGAAAAATCAAAATCAGGGGAAAAAAACAGTGTACATATTGACAAGTTGATTACCAATAATAGTCCAAGCAAGAGTCACAACATAATACATTCAAAGACCTAGAACTTGAAAAGTGGTCCCAGCATTTTCAGCACTGCTATTGCCCGACTCCAATATACAATTAATAGTAGACATTAAAACATATAAAATGTTTTCTGCTTGCTTAATGAGGAACTATAAACTATAGAAACATAAGTACGATAGTCAAATTTTGAAAACAGTGAATACTATTTCCTTCTCAAAAGAAAAGAAACAAAAACGGTTCTAACCAAATACAGAATTTGAACTACTTATGCAAGTTAGATAATATACTTATTTTCACATCAAGTTAATTACCACAGACCAAGCA
This sequence comes from Ormosia emarginata, assembly GCA_029884605.1. Taxonomy (NCBI): domain Eukaryota; kingdom Viridiplantae; phylum Streptophyta; class Magnoliopsida; order Fabales; family Fabaceae; genus Ormosia; species Ormosia emarginata. Next base: position 73,191,448 of record JAQQTP010000082.1, read on the forward strand.
GTGAAGCACATCGTTAAAATAATCTCTTGAATTATGAATAAGCACAAGCTAATATTTCCTGTACCTGGTGCTTGGTAAGCCTTCTGCGAATGGCCCTGGTCTTCTTTGGGCGCAGATCAAGTGACAAGTACTTCTTCTTCTTCTTCTTATAAGCTTCCCTCAACGCAGCCTTCTACTTCTGAGAAATCACCGCCAAAACCTGGGCAATGGACAACCTCACCACCTTTCTGCAACCCACCCAGATGAAAAAAAATAAAATTAAAAACATAAACAAATAAACAAAAATACCACATAGGCAAATAAACAAAGTGAGGAAACCCATTGAAGTGAATAGAGTAAAGCAGCGATTTTTACATCCTGGAGAGCTTGTTGGGGGCACTACCTCGCAACACGGAGCAAAGTAAGCTCTGCCTTCAGGTTCAGGGCAGTGGAAGAAGCCCAAACCCGTTGACGAATACATTTTGGTGCAGATGACATGACATGATTGAAAAAGTGTAAAAATGGAAACCTAATTGGGAGAATGATTCCCCATTTTGTAGATTGGGACTGTGTTCCCTGGATGGTGGTGCAGTCCCAGTGGAGATGCTATCAGCATTGCTACCAATATCACTGCCGAAACTCTCTCGAACGCCTACTCTGCTCTGTTTCTTCTTGCCTCCATCACTAGCAGCAGCAGGCCTGGGGAGGTTACTGGCACCAAGCTTATCGCTCCTGAAACCGAAAAAGCTCTCCTGCGGCAACGGCCCCGATCTTGAGTTTATCCTGTTCAATCCAAGCGACGATGCCAATATCGGCGACACTGACGACGACGACGACGACAGTGATTCCTTGGCCTCAGCCGCCGCCAATTTCTTAGACTTTGACCCGGAACTCGGTAACGAAGTGGAACCCGAACCCGAGTCTTTGGCGGCGGAACTCAAACGGGATTCCAGTGGAGTTTGAGTTGGTTTTGGTTTGACATGGCTCTTATTCTTGGTTGCTGCATCACTGATCTGAGGGTGAGGTTCCTTGGCAACAGGTTTGGGCTTCTTCTTTCGCTATAGCAGCACTGTTTGCAAAGAAATGAAGATCCCCACGGCGGCGACCTCGACCTCGACAAAGATCCAGATTCGGGACATAAATGACAAATAATATTGCACGTCAATGAGATGGTCAAACATCAAATTGCGGTGACCTATGAGAGGGATCGGAAGAAGGACCTGGTTATGATGGGTATAATGAGTAATCCGGTGGTGGGTAAGGATATGGTGGGTAACCCAGTGATCGGTAAGGATACGACATGCAAGGGTATGGTGGATAAGTTGGATATGATGAGTAATATGTAGATAGTAGCTGAGATGTCGGGTATGTAGTAGTTACAATTAGAGTGGTAACAATGGTATGGGGCCGAGTCGTGTGCTGGCTTGTAGAATTAAAGGAGTCAAGATGTCAAAGTCGTGTCCAAATACTTGCTAACCCAGTCCTTCTTCTACGTTGCGTCCCATGTTCACTAGACTCCTCGTGTGGCCCTGTAATGTCATCTGCTACTGGAGCAGAACAAAATTGTTTCATCGTAATGCAATCACGCTCCTACAATGAATATAAGATTTGCTCAGCAGATTCTCGAAGAGCCACCATACTAAAACCCGATATAGCGTCAGTAATCCAATCAAATTGCCGCTCTGCAATGTCCGCCTAAGAGACAGATATAATATATTTCATTACAATCAATACAAAATACATACAATAACGAGTGAATTGGTAAAGAGCTTACCACACTCCCAAGAGATGCACTGGTGCGAGAAATCCAACGTTTGATAATTCTTTTATACCAAAACATGTACTCAGAGCACAAAGTGAGGGGGTGTTTGCAATGGGTTTCCCCTAACAAGCTTATCCCTTTGAATATCCTATATGGCTATGTAAATAAGATGTGTAGTTGGTCAATTCTCTTCATTTTTTTCTGCCAGTGTAATTGAGTGTAAATTGTCAAGCTAGCGCGATCTCATTGGTATGGGTTGGTCAAGACCAAACTGGCACATCACCTTGTCTGGTTAGTGCCACTCAATAATTCTGTTTCAGCAGGAGCTTCAACATGTTCATTATGCCAACTCGTTTCTGCTTCAACATACAACTCCATTGAGACTATGTTCGAAGATTGACATAAGCAATCTATCATGTATTGAACATCATCATCGTCCTCTAATGGAAGAGTTATCCATCTCCATGGATTGTGGAATTGTGAAAATTGATACACAACCTTTGACACATGTTGATTTGCTTGGGTCTTAACTTTGAACGGATTTTATTTTTCAGGGCGTCCAAAGTCATATTGGCTGTGATCATGATAGGTCTAGGAGGAGGACTACGATACATTAGACCCTCTTCACTATTGTACATTGTCTCATTGAAGTAAATGAGCATATTAAGGGATTTTGTCATGTCAATCTCACTTCTGAACAATAACAATTTAACACATATGTAATCAATTTACACGTATCAATTAAAACAAAATTGCTCCTCTAACAATCAATTTGTATTTTTTTTTAAGTACAAATAATTTTCTTAGCCCTTCTAATTTGAGTAAACCTACATTTAGTTAATTAAAACGTGTCAATTAGTCAAGAAAAAAAAATCATACTATTATTTTCGTATAAATAATTGTACAATTCATATTTGGTACCCTCTTAATGACACTATTAATTAGTTAAGGAAAAATATAAAAAATTCTAAAACCTCTAAATGTGTATAAACTAACAAAAATATATAATTAACATTAAGGAAAATCAAATAATATAACAAATACTTATATATAAAGAATAATATCTGAATATGATCATATAGGTAGCGGTGTCAAAATAGGTAAAGCCGATGGTGCCAGGCCGATTAGCTTGAAAAAAATGAATGAAGCTAGCAAAATGTTAGCGACCTTACATACCGCTAGAATAAATTTGAACTCGAATGGGCCGGACCAACCCGCTCTTTTAACATTACATATGGCTAAATGGGATGGGCTGGGCTAACAAAATACCAGCCCATAATTTATGTTGCCCGAATGGGCCGGGCCGGACCATTTTGACACCCCTACATATAGGAGATCCAAACACCACCTCCACCAGCAACTATCAAATCTATTAGGTGGGAGAGAGTTGAGAGAATTTAGAGAGAAATTTTGTAAAGAGAGTGAAATTTGAGAGAATGCAGAGGATGGTTCGTGTAAAAGCTGGAAGGTGTGTATATATAGTAGGAAAGCGCCATTAAGTTTGGCAGTGTAAAAGCTGGAAGGTGTGTATATATAGTAGGAAAGCGCCATTAAGTTTGGCAGTTTAACCCTTAAAACGCCAAAAGGTATGGCGTTTTTACTATTTAAATGCCAAAGTATATAACATATCCATGTAGACAACGTCAAATTAGATGACGCATCCATGAAGAAAACACCAAATTTGACGTTTTCTTCGTGGATGCGCCACCCTCTTTGATATTATCCATATGACAAAAAAAATAAAAAATGTTACGTTAGACAAAATAATAACAGTTTGATATATAATTTCAAAAGAGTAATATTTTAATAAATAATTTTAAGATAGTAGTATTTTAATAAATAATTTTGCTACTAATAACAATTTAGTAAAAAGGCTTTTGAATTCAAGATATGTTGCGCCAAAACTACTAGATTAGATGTTATCAGTATGCCTTAGTCTCAAAGGAGAAGGCAGCCAAAATCCTTTCAACATATTAAGGCAACTCGTGTTACCTTATATATGTATATTCTAATTAATAATAACATATCAAAAATAAAATAATGATTCATGAGATTTGTATAAAAGTAATTGACTTTTATCTAAATTAAAAATTACTAATGTTCATATATATATATATATATATATATATATATATATATATATATATATATATATATATATATACATCACTTAATAACTTTGTATAAAGTATGATTTTTATCAATCAAACCATTTAATTATAATTATTTATTATTTTAATCATTTATATCAAATCATGAAAAATTAAACATCAATATAAATCTAATGAAGTTATTCTTATTTTTATATATTTCAAAAGTATATATATATTACATTAATTTTTACGCATATAAATAAAGTATTAAATAATGTTAGATTAATGTAAAATTTTATAGAGATTATCTATATGACAGGAACTTTTAATCCAATAGTAAATTTTAGAAAAAAAATTATTCAATAAAAAGTTATTCAATAGTATAAAAATGATATTGACTTACACCAATATAAATTAATTCTTCATTTTATATATATATATATATATATATATATATATAACCAAAAGGTTTAAATATATTTTTGGTCGATGGAAATATAATATTTTTTAGTTTAATTTTGTCCCTCTTCAATTTTTCTTTAGTTTTGACCTCTTTATTTTTTTTTGTTTCAATCTCTACCATTAGTGAGTCATTATTAAGTGTTTACATGACAAATGAAGTCATTGACACGTGGCATCAATAAGTAGGACCGTTACCACATGTGCACTTAATAGCGGCTCCACTAACTGCAGTGACTAAAACAAAAATTTACATGAACCAAAATCAAAGAAAAAAATTTAGAGGGATCAAAACAAAAAAAATTCTTTATTTTTAGAGACTAAAAATATATTTAAGCCTAACTAAAAATATAAATAAAATGAAGTTTGACTTAAAATATTCTATTTATTTTAAAACAATTTATTTATACAATACACTAAAATAAATAAAAAGAAGTTTAAAATAGGTACAACTAGAAAGACTAATTACTAAAAACATTAAATTAATATTCAAAGTTTAAATTATCAATAATTAATTATGATGGGTTAGGTGATAAATTAAGTGTGTGTTTGGTTTAATCTGTTAAAATTTTGATTATTTCAATAATCGATTATTGTATAATCGATTATAATATAATCAATTTTATATTTAGTATATTAGTTGAAAAGTGATTTTGAAATAATATGTTTCATTTGAATAGTATAAAAAGAATCATTTTTATGCATTAAATTATCAAAATAAGTATAAAATGATTAAAATATTTATTTGATTAAGGAAAAAATGATATTTACATCTAAAAGTTTTTAAAATAATTTATAATCTAAAATCATAAACTTTAAGTTTTAAATTTATGAAAATAAAAAATTATTATAATACATTAAATTTCATATAAAAGTTAAAACATATTTACCTAAACAAATATGAATAGTAAAAAAAGTTTTTTTCCAACAAAAAAGTTGTTAGATAAAGGATAAAATAATATCCAAACTTGCCCTAAAAATTAAGCGATAAGTTCAAGCATAAAAATCAAGTCTCACAATATATTTGCAAAAGTCGACATTAGTCAAAAAAAAAATATAATAAGGAAAATATTTTTCGTACACTAAAAACACATACACCATATTTATATCGTAAATTTATGTGAAAAAAATATCAAATCAAATTATATATAATTGTAACTTTTTTATAAAATACAAAATAAGTTTATGAATAAATTTAAAAAAAAAATTAAAGTATAAAAATTAAACAAATAATAGAGTCGATATAACAATTTATTAGTAAGAGTCCAAGACAAATATAGTCATAATACTTGTGATTACCTTAAAAACATTTGCTTGTACGAGTATATAGTGATACGTGAAAGTTTATTTATTTGGTCCGCTAGGTCTATTATATTCCTTTCGTTTCAAAATATAAGTTATTTTAATCAATAAATTTTTATTTTATTTTATCTATTATTTTAAAAAATTAAGAAGTTATTAATTATTTTTTAATTTTATTTTTTAATTTTGATATTTTTATGAAGTGAAATAAGAAAAAGTATTAATAGAATGAAAAAATAATTTAGTTAATTATAATTTTTTTTTAAAAAATGGAGAATATTTATTAACTTTTTAAATTTTTAAGTAAAAACTTTAAAATGATAGGTATTTTAAAATAAAAGGAGTAATATTTTAGAATAGTTTAACTTGTCGGTCAAACCATTAAATTTAGACTAGCAAGTTGAAGCACAATTTTTTTTTTGTTTAATTTAAATATTTAATAATAAAGTCTTTAAATTTAATAAGGTATATATTCATAATGATCATTCTATATTTTTTTTTAGAAGTGTAAAAATTATTAATATTTTTTTTAAGAGTGTTAATTAAGTAAAAAAATAAATAAAATATATATATATAATAAATAATATTAAAAAATTATAAAAAAAAAAAAAATATATATATATATAATAAGAATATAAGAATTGATTCGTTATATACATGAGTTTGGTATATATTCTCATTACAAGTTTACTGGACTAAACTAATGACTTAAGACATCGGAGTGCTATTATACGTACACTGTCACCTGCTGCAACAAGCTGTTTGATAGAGCTCTCAGACGTGGGCAAGGCAGTCCCCATCCATTCAAACTAGGTACAGGCGGCAACAATTATCTTTGTCATAAATTAGACATTTTGAGAGGGTATTTTCATAAAATGCGTATTGATAAAACTCTTGCAATGTAATGTTGGACAGTATTTTACTATGGATATATAATGTCATAGGAAAATGTTTTTTTTTTCACACCTTCAATACAACACATATGTAAAACATAATATTGGTGTTTATGGATAAATTTGATTAAGACAAATTTTAATAAATAAATATATTTTATTAGTCAAATGTAAGTTCAGAGTTATGTGATAATCTAGTTTAGAAAAACTTTTTTTTAAAGAAATTTGTGAAAACTTGATGCAAGAAGTGAAGAAAAAGAAATAGAAGCTCAGAAAAAGTTTTAAAACATTGCAGGAAATTAAAATACAGGAAATAAAAGTACAAAAAATGTAAAGTGCTGAAAATGTAAAGCGCTGAAAATTAAAAGTGCAGAAAAGTTAAAATACAAGAAACGTAAAATGCAGAAACTTAAAATGCAAAAAGTTAAAGTGCAGAAATTTAAAATGCAGAAGTTTAAAAGTGCAAAAATGTAAAGGAAAGCAAAAGATAAGGAAATTTAAAAGAACATTACATTAAAGTAAATGGCTTGAAATGAAAATGGAAGGTATACTTGGAGCAAATCTGTTAATCTGCTTGAGTGAGATATTATGATTATATATCCAGTAACCAACCTTTTTTACATTGTAAGCTTCAGTATTTATAGACAAACTATGAAAATAACTGATTCCTAAAAATTAGACACGTATATGACAGCTATGCCACGTTTTTCTCCCACTAACATTTTGCTCAACTATGAGAGCAACTACCATTCAACAAAAACCAACGCCTGACTATTAACATTGGTGATCCATCTTTTCAATGTCATCATCCAGATGTCGAAAGTCTTCATCGAATTTAGAACTTGTAATTTTTCCTCCAACATATAACACTTGCGGTGATCTATCACTTGAAAAATTTCTTCAATGTCATTCTTCAACTGTCGAAAATATCTTCGTCGAATATCTCAATGTTACCATCCGACTATCAAAAGCAACATTTTCGTCGGACTATAATTTGTAATTTTACCCCAACAATTGGATGTGAATGTAATTAGATAGTATTATATATAGTATGCAAAGTTAAAATAAATGTAACTTATATATAATAGTCAAAAGTTGGTGCCATAAAAAATTTAGGTACTGTATTTTGGAGACTACAAGACTTGTTTTTCCACATTGGCGTGTTATGGATCTTGTGGTTATATCAAAAGCAAAGTTATGTTTCACAAGTTACAACAGCAATTTCTCCGAAGGTAAATAATACGGATTGGACCATTAACTTAAGGCGGTGACCAGCTGCAAATATAAACGAAGAGCCATCATGCCTCCCAAACAAACAAGTTCAGACATCTTAAAGCAATAAATCTCTAAGCTCACAGCAAATGAATTCTGTGATTATTTGGATGATGAGTGCCCCTGCCATCCGTCGCATTTCAGAATGCTTTATAAAGCCGCTGCGTCCCACGGAAGATTCAAACCAAATATGCTATTTAACACCCTGGGATATCACGCCGTTATCTACACGCTATATTCAAAAGGGTCTGCTATTCAATAAGCCTGCACCTCTCGATAATCAACAAGATTTCATCGAGAATCTGTTGAACAAGCTCAAACACTCACTTTCCCTCGCCCTCCTACATTTCTATCCTTTGGCTGGCCGCCTTGTCACCCATAAAACCCAAGACCCTCCCTCTTATACTATTTTTGTTGATTGCAGCAGTAACAGTTCCGAAGCTAGATTTATTTATGCAACTTTGGACACAATATCCGACATCCTCTCCCCCGTACACGTCCCACACATTGTTCACTCTGTGTGATCACCAGAAAGAAGTCAACCACGATGGTCACACCATACCCTTGTTGTCCATCCAAGTCACTAAACTAAAGGATGGCGTTTTCAAATTAGAATGGCATGTGTATTGAATTTATGTCAAAAGAACTTAAAACTTCATATGGAGCAAGTTACTAATGTTACATATTGACTCTTTAATTCTTTAATCTTTAAAACAAATTTTAGATGCATACATCATATAATAAAACACCATATGGCCTAGGATTTACATCATGCGAGATTATCAAAGATTCTTAGATTTTCATAAATACTTGGATCCATAATTATTAATCACCAATTATTGCGAAATCTTTTCGGCAATCAATCACGAATAAGGGGGTGGTTTTTAATCTTTCTTAACCAAATCACCTTAACTCTTCTATGGAACCGTCGTCTCTCTTCCAGATGGAGAGAAGGGAAACTGTGTTATGATTTTGGTATATTATGGACCATAACCATTTCTGACGTATATTAACCAATTAGGGTTCCCATAATCCCCTAATGGACCAATATGGTATCTACTCATTAAGCTCACATCAAGTTGTGAAGTCTACGGACTCACTAAATTAAATTACTTAATAACAAGTTCCATCAATTAAATAGCTAATATAATTATTAATTAAATATGATGCCCAACATTAATTAAGAAACATAAATTTCTTAACAATCTCCCACTTGGCTTCATATTATTCCTGAAATAATTATACTATAAATTCTTTAAGCGTGCATTCGAATGCTATGGAATCACTGCAACTTTTATCACAATCAAGCGTAACTAAACCACAATGATCACTATAGCAATATACTTAATGACATATATCAAATATGGATGAGTAGCATGGAAATTACATGCAATGTGATCTCAGACATACCAATTTCTAACTGGTCCTTCTTTTGTCCTTAGTAAGATCAATCCAAAGTCCTTAAATACAACACTAATGTTGCATATACAAAGAATAAACAAGTTCAAAAATAGAATCATAAACCATCAACTTTATTCTACAGAAAATTAAATAACACAATGTCCAAAGTAAAACATAGAACATAAAAAGACTCCCACTAAACTAAGGTATCCTCAAGAATAACACCCATATGAGCAGTATGCTCATGAAAAACCTTAGGTATCAATCCCTTAGTTAATGGATTAGCTAGTATAAAATTTGTCCTTGTATGTTCTATAGAAATTTGTCTATCATGAACTCTTTCTTTAACAACTAGAAACTTGATGTCGATAAACTTAGACTTCGTCGAGCTCCTATTATTGTTGGAGTAAAGAACTACTGAGTTATTATCACAACAAATTTTTAGTGGTCTGTCAATGCCATCAACCACACGTAAACTGGTGACAAAGTTTTGCAGTCATATCCCATGGTTGGACGCCTCATAATAAGCTATGAACTTTGCTGCCATGGTCAAAGAAGCTATAAGAGTCTGTTTCGCATACTTTCATGAGATAGCTCCTCTAGCTAACACATAGATGTAGTCTAATGTGGAGCGCCTGCTATCTTGACATCCCTCAAAATCGAAGTTAGAGTTCCCAATGATCTCTAAACTGTCAGATCTCCGATAAGTGAGCATATAGTGTTTTGTTCTCTTCAAATAACGCATCATGCGTTTGGTCACTTTTCAATGCTGCATACCAAGATTACTCAAATATCTTCCCAAAACTCCTATTATAAATGCTATGTCAGGACGAGTATAAACTTGAGCGTACATTAGACTCCCTACCACTGATGCATAGGGAATCTTCTGCATCTCTTTCATTTCAAGATCATTATTGGAGCACTGTTTGAGACTAAACTTATCTCCTTTAGCAACGAGTGTGTCTCCTGGTTTACTATCTTTCATGCCAAATTTATTTAAGACTTTATCGATATAGCTCTTTTGTGACAACCTAAGGATACCTCGAGAGCGATCTCTTAGTATCTGAATATCCAATACAAAATAGGTGTCCCTAAGATCTTTCATCTCGAAATTCATCACTAGAAATTTCTTGGTTTCATGCAATAAGCCTATATTGCTGCTAGCAAGGAGAATATCATCGACATGTAATACCAGGAAGATGTATTTACTCTCACTAAACTTGTGATATACACAGTCATCAACGACATTTGCCTTAAAACCACATGAGATAATGACTTTATGGAACTTGTGATACCATTGATGGGAAGCCTATTTGAGACTATAAATGGATTTCTTTAGCTTGCATACCATAGACTTTGGGTCACCTAACACAAAGTTTTCTGATTGTGCCATGAAAATTGTTTCGTCAATGTTTTCTTTTAGAAACACAGTCTTGACATCCATCAAATGTAACTCCAAATCAAAATGAGCAACCAGTGCCGTTATTGTCCTAAAAGAGTCTTTCGAGGATACCAGAGAGAAAGTCTCTTTGTAGTCAATGTCTTTCGTCTAAGTAAAGCCTTTCGCAACAAGACGAGTTTTATATCTCTTGACATCACCATTTGAATCTCTCTTAGTCTTAAATATCCATTTATAACAAATGGGCTTCGCGCCTTCAGGCAATTCGATGAGATCCCAAACGTTATTGTCCTTCATAGACTTCATCTCATCCTTCATGGCATCAATCCACTTTGGAGAATTAGAATTACACATAGCTTGACATAAGTTGATTGAATCATCTTCTATTAAACTAATGTCATCCTCATGTTCTTGGAGAAAGACGATGTAATCATTTGATATCGCGCTTCTCCTCTCTCTAATGGATCTCCGTAATGACACTTCTTGAGGTTGTTGAGTTTGTTCTATAGGTGGTACTTGAGGAAGAACTTCATCAATGTTGCCTTGTTCTAGAACAATGTCAAGAATAATAGCCTGAACATTATTATCTAATACCGGAATTGTTTCTTGAACAGTGATAGGTACAAGGACTTGATCATTGTCAATAACAGGTTCTTCTTCGAAGACAACATTCATTATATTTCCTTCCCCCTGAAACTCAACTTTCTCAAGTATAGAACAAACTCAACAATGTTGCCTTATTCTGGAACAATGTCAGGAATAATAGTCTGAATATTATTGTTTAATATAGAACTATTTCTTGAACAGTGATAGGTATAAGGACTTGATCACTTTCAATAACAAGTTCTTCTTCGAAAACAACATTCCTTATATTTCCTTCCCCCTAAAACTCAACTTCCTCAAGGAATCTCGCATTTTCCGTTTCAAAAAAGAATCTTGATGTGAGATTGTAAAACTTATACCCTCGAGAGCGTTCAACAAAGCCAACGAAATAATAACTAACCATTTTTTAGTCTAGTTTTCTTTCATGCGGCCTATAAGGTCGTGCCTCAGCTGGATAGCCCCAAATGTGCAAGTGCCTTATGATAGGCCTTTTGCCAGTCCAAAGCTCATTAAGGGCTTTGGTTACTGCTTTGCTTGGTACTCTATTAAGGATATAAACTGCGATCTTTAAGGCTTCTCCCCAAAGTGATTATGGAAAGGAGGAATGACTAATCATACTTCTTACCATACCCTTAAGAGTCCAGTTTCATCGTTTTGCAACACCATTCATACTGGGTTTGCCCGGCATAGTGTATTGCGAGACAATTCTACACTCATTGAGGAAAAATGCAAAGGGTCCTGGACGTTGCTTTCCTGATCCGTCATATCTGCCATAGTATTCACAACCACGATCAGATTTAATAGTCTTAATTTTATTTCCAAGTTGAAGTTCAACTTCAGCCTTGAAAGACTTGAAAACGTCTAAGGATTGAGACTTCTCATGTATTAAATATAGGTAATTGTACCTAGAGTAATCGTCTATGAATGTAATAAAGTATTGTTGACCATTCCAAGAAGGCGTAGGGAAAAGGACCACAAATATCTGTATGTATTAGTTCTAAGACATCCTTAGCTCTTTTGATACCTAATTTTCTTATGTTTGTTTGGTTTTCCTTGATACACTCAATACAGACTTGAAAGTTTGACAGATCAAAGTGTTCAAGAATTTCATCTGATACAAGCCTCTAAATTCTCTGTTTAGAGATATGGCATAAATGCTTGAGTCATAAGGCAGCTGAATTCTCATTTAATTTTTGCTTTGTACCTTTTGAACTTGTTTGCAATATTTCATTATAGGAATCAACAATGTCAAGCATATATAGATTATCAATCAAAGAACCAAAACCAACAATACATAAATTTGATAGAGACTAACTTTATTATTTCCAAATGAACAAGAAAAACCTGATTTGTCCAAACTAGAAATAGAAATTAAATTCCGTCTAAATGACGGTGCAACAAAAGTCTCAAATAAATCCAAATGAAATCCAGTTTTCAATTGTAATCTAAAAGTTCTTATAGCTTCTACTGTAACTTTATTGTCATTGCCCACAAAGATGAATATTTCATCATCACTTGGCGGTCAGCTCCACAGGCAACCCTGTATAGACATACTTATGTGAGTAGTAGCACCAGAATCTACCTACCAAGTATCTTTAGGCATAGAAGCTAAATTAACTTTAGAACAAACTAAAGTGAGAAGCTTACCCTTATTTACACGTCAAGCAACGTACTTGGGACACTCTTTCTTCATGTGTTCTGACTTCTTGCAGAAGTAGCAAGTAAATTCCTCATCTTGCTTCTTCTGATGAGAAGAACCTTCTGCAATATCCTTAGCTCTCTTGTTCCTGTTGTTCTGAGAAGTCAAAGCCAAGTGGACACTTTCTATCTTATCTCTCTGCAGCCCCTCTTTCTCTTGCACACAGTGAGATATAAGCTCATAGATGGGCCATTTGTCCATCTGAGTGTTATAACTCACCTTGAATTGCCCAAAATGTGCAGGAAGAGAGATCAGAACCAAGTACACGAGCAAGTCCTCAGACAACTCTAACTTGAGTGACTCGAGCTTTGATGTAAGATTAGACATTTCCATAATGTACTCCCTTATGTTCCCTTTGCCCTTATATTTCATTGAGACGAGTTTGGCTAAAAGATTACTCACCTCCGACTTTTAATTATTGGCAAAATATTGTTTAATTTCCTCAAGGAACTTCTTGGCATTCTTGCTCTCAGTAATAGAGCCCTGAAACACTTTCGGAATGGAGCGCTTCATGATCATTAAGCATATTCGGTTAGAACGATCTCACTTCTCAATTTTAAACTCATCAGGGATTTTCGGAGTAGGAGTAGGTCGCTCCGTCCTATGTGCCAGATCTAAATCCATATAGCCGAGAATTATCTTCACAGCTTCTTTCCAGGCTTTGAAATTCGTCGCATTCAGCATTGGGATGGTATTGACTTGAGTAGAAATATTTATAGCTCTAGCAACAGAAACTGGATAGAGAATAAAATAAACAATCATATTCACATAAATAAGTACGCCAATAAAAATAAGACATGAACAATTATCCAAAATTGAGAATCCATCACAAGATACCTAGCACAACATTAATTCCTAGTCTTTAGACAGAGAAATTAACTGTAAGTCGTACTCTCAATGCAATAATCAAATATTGACGATAAGTTCTGTCAAACAACAACCTTTCTTTGGACCGACTATTGTTCACATGAAAAATAAAAACTTTATAATCGTCATATATTCACCACCACAGGCATGTCATTATTTGGCCAAATTGTGTCTTCCTTTGGGTCGAGCATAGTTCGCATAAATAACTTCACACAAACATCTATGTAATTTTAATCAAATTAATTTACATAACAGGAGTTACTATAGCAACAAGTTGTTTCAATTAATTTAATTAAAAAATACTAGACCAACCAATAAATTTTATTTTTTTATCAGTACAGGTCACAACCGTATTACTCAACACGGCCTGGCCGTGTTCCATTCTTTTAGGATTACCAGATTCAGTCTTGACGTATTACGACTGTGGACCCCAACACAGGTAGATCGTGTAGCTTACTGAATTTTTTTTTTTACTTTTCACAAAAGAAAACACATGTTTCGTGTAGACCATTCAAAACAATTTACTTTAAACATCAAATCCTTACTTTTGAAAAGAATTTCACAAAAGCTATTAAAAAAAAAAGAAACCATTGCATGGTGGCCTCGTTTTTACGTACAAGAAGGCATTCTTGTTGAATAAAATATATAATAAAACCAAAACATTATTGGCTACAGGGAAGGCACTAAAACCAATTTGAACTTCATGCCAACACACATTCTCGGCCAATACATTCTTGTGCCCCTAAATTTCATAATTAGGGTTCATAAAAATTAGGAGAAACAATCATTATAGGAAGATCAAAAAATACCCTAACTATGCTTCGAAAAATCCACAAATCCTAATAATCTAACAACGATGATCGCTCTGATACCACTTGTTAGATATTAATTCTTTAATTCTTCAATTTTTAAAACAAATTCTAGATCCATACACCCTAGAACAAAACACCATAAGGCCTATGATCATCAACTGTTGCAGAATCTTTCTGGCAATCAATCACGAACAAAGGTGTGGTTGTGATCTTCCTCAACCAAATCGTCTTAGCTCCTCTATGGGACCGTCGTCTCTCTTCCAGATTGGAAGAAGGGAACTGTGTTATGATTTTAGTATATTGGAGACTATAACCGTTTCTGACGTATATTAATTAATTAGAGTTCCTATAATTCACTAATGGGCTAATATGGTATCTACTCATTAAGCCCATATCAAATTGTGAAGTCTACGGACTCACTAAATTAGATAACTTAATAACAAGCCCAATAAATTAAATAACTAATATAATTATCAATTAAATATGATGCCTAACACTAATTAGAAAACATTAATTTTCTAACAATTAATTGCTTTTAATAGTGTATAATTCATTGAACGCCCCTACCAGCAAAAATAGAAAAGTAAGAAATTATTTTGATGATTTAACATGAAGAACACAAAAACATTGTTTTTGCTGAAAAATAATCTAACCAAAGGTAGAGAGAGAGGAAAGTTTATGCTGCATATTGTTTGATAAGTAATATTATGAGCCCCTGAATGACCTCAGAAGCCATTTTCTAATTTTAATGCTCCAATATGACATAGCCAAAAGACGTTAAATAAAAAAAAAATTAGTGCGGTAATGAGCAAGTAATTTTTATTAAAATTTATTATAATTGTTAATTAATTTTTTTTACTTTTTTGTTAATTATAAATTTAGATAAGCATATTAGAAATAATAAACGACATTTTAAAAAATAATTGAAAAAGAGTGATAATAAACACACTCAAATGACTCACTTTCTGTTTTAGCCATGCTAATTCAGTCATGCTCTAGGTAACAACCAACAACATGGGTGGAATATCGAAAGTGAAAAAAAAAAAAACCGAAGTAAAAACAGGTGTGTGGCCCTTTTATAATGGATATGATGACGCATGGACTGTTGTGCCCAGTCGAACGTTAATGGTTTTTTTATCTGTTTTTAAATGTTTTTTAAACACCTATAATAGTATATTGGCATATTTTGTCACATGTTAATATAATTTATTGTTCATATATATTATATGTGAAAGTGAGTGAAGTGTTATATTTTGGATGTTTAAATAATACAATTCATTTTTTTAATGTGAAAGGATACCCAAGTTCGATGAGAGGTCATTATTAATTGAATAAAAATCATCTAACATCTTTAAAAAAATATAAATATTATTTATATTTTTTTAAAAATATAATTAAGTAAAAAATAATAAAAAATATATATAATAAATAATATAATAATAAAAATATAAAATATATATATATTATTTAATGTAAAAATATAAAAATTATTATTAATTTGAGTTGAAATGAAGCCGATTGGTTGAAGATTATAGTTACAAATATATAGTTGACAAAAAAAAATACAAATATATCATATAAATAGACCAGGCCACAACTGAAGTGTACATTGCCACATTGGTAACAACTAATAAGGAAATTATGAACTCTTGTTATTTTGATTTTTTAAGTTCAAATCTTTATGTGGTTATTGTTAAAAAATAAATCACAACGTGTAAGTAGTATTGTTAGACCAAAAATAAAGGGGTCCTTGGGCTAGTTACACTGCATTACTCAAAAAATATCTAATCCAATAATAATAATAATTAATAGTTAGTATTCAAAATTAAAATAACCTCTTTAGAATTCAATGTGAGGGATTCAAACACATAAACATATTGTTGAGATGAGCAATTTTAATACTTTAACCGAAATTAATTTCTAAAAGACGTGAAGATGTCTGTAAAAATCCCAAAAAAAAAAAAAAAACTTACCAATTTTCAACACTGTACCCCAAAAAAAATTAACTAAAGACAAAAAATTCAAAATCAACAAGATACTCTTAAAAGAATAAAATATAGGTAAAATAAGTATTTTGATCCTTTAATACTTTTTTTAAATTTAATCTTATATTTTTTTATTTTTAAATTTAATTTTTTATTTTATAAATTATCTGTCAATATAACTCCTCTTCATGATTTCTGATACAAATCTTAATAAAAATAATGACATACCATTTATGTAATGTTGATGTAAATATGATATGAAAATGATGTTGCATAACCTCAGAGCAATATGTCATCACTTTATTATGTTACTTTTGCACAACCGTTGATGTCAAAAGCATTCTTAAAAATTATTCCGTTAGACTACTTTCTCTGCGTTTTAACTTTTTTTTTCCACTACGTCTCCACATTTATGTCAACTTAATAATGTGTATACTTCTCCCTTATAATAAGAAATAAATATTAAAAATTGTAGTTAATTATTATATTTTAGTAGGTGTTCTGAAGTGAATTTAGAAGGTACTTGAGATAGGCATATGTATGGTAGTTTCTTCTTTGCGTAGCTGTAGTTAAGCGTATGGAATCAGGGGGTGGGTACCTGCAATGAGATTCTAGCACTCAAGTCAGACAATGTACAAGCAGGTGTTTTGTAATGGAGTAGCAGATCTAATATTAGGTTAACTTAGCCTGCTATATATAGAGAGTGTGACTGGAATCCTCATGCAATCCATGATCGTTGCAGTCCGTCTCTGACCTGTCGGGACTGTTCCACGATCATTGAGGTCTGTCTCTGACCTGTCGGGACTGTCCCACGATCGTTGAGGTCCGTCTCTGATTTGTCAGGGCTGTCTCCTTAGTGGCCAATCCTTATTGTAAGTAGTTATGAGAATCTGCATAGGTCTGGCTATCGTTAGTGTCCGATGCCGTGGACCGAAGTCATAAGGCCTTGCCGGGGTGATTATAGAAGAGTCCAGTGGTTCATGCGTCGGGTCGATCCTTTCCGGATGGGACCCTAGACCACAGTCTAGAACAGTTGCCCCCAGCTTGGTGTTTGGATAAGACCCAAGTGTCAAGGTATAGGATCATCAGGCTCGCCATGGACTTCGCCCCAACTTTGGAGCCAGGTTTCGCGGTGCCTAGTGTTGAGACTGAGGTCCATCATTGAGTACGGGGTACCCCGGAGGTTGGGATGTGGTTAGAGACCGCAGTGGGTCCTTGCCTACATTACCATTCCTTGTTATGAGGTTCTCCTCCTGTTGCCCCCGAGTGTGGTTCACGGGGTCTTTTGACTTACAGTAGCATCCTTCGCTGGTTTTGGATCCTATGGAAACTGTTGCTCTTGATTTCCTCGAGAATTGAGGAGCCTTTAATGGGGAGCGTCAACTTCGCACAGTTTCCAACCGTCCGCTGTTCCTGTAGCCAATGGCAATGGGAGAGTATTAAACACAATTTTTATGGCTTGGCAGGCTCTTCGTTTCTTAGGAACCAATCGGAGCGTTCCATCCTTTCTATAAATAAGGGGTGTTAGCGTTCGATTTTGGCATTCCATCCTTCCTCTCTGCGTCTTTATTTGGAAGTGACTTCTCTCAGAGAAATGGTTCCTTCTTTTCCTGTGTGTTTTTGGAGAGTTTTGCCTCTTGTGAGGTTTTCTTTTTGTTCTTCCTCAAATCTCTGAAACTTTATCATGTCTTTATGAAGGTTCCTTGAGTAGATATCTCACTTTCTCAGCGTATTAGTAGTAGATGTCTCACTTTCTCAGAGTACGCTGATTGCTTATTTGATATTCATCATCGCTGGGGAGGCTTGAGATATCTGTCTTGTTAGACAGAGGCAACTGAAGGGGTAGGGTCGAACGTCGCTCTCCTTGCCAGCAGATCCTAAGAGCAGTCGGATATGTAGAAGGGACTATTAGGATTGCCCCGTGGTTTGAAGCTGCTTTGGGTGATTAAGGTTTCGGTGGAATGATCTTCCCACGAAAAAACTGTGCTCCGTTCGACAAAGGTGAGTGCTCCTCGGTCTCTGCTATCCTGGCGGAGGAGGCCGTGAAGAATGTGGTGGGGCCCCGAGGTTCGGCAACAGTGTTCTGTTCTGGGCTGCGAAGCCTATCCACTTTTTCAAGAGGTCGTTTTGCGGGGAGGAGACCGGTGCTGGTTCTGGAGGAAATGTGGATGCGACATGACCCGGGATACCGATGATGTTCGTTCCCACCTCCGGGCTCTTTCATGCCTTTATACTTTCTTTTCCCTCTTCTTGATGTAAGATGATTGGGGTGAAATCCGCAAGTGTACGGTTTCGTCGTCAAGTAATAAAATATCGAATCCACAGGGACTATGTTTATGAATACCAATTAACTAATTAATTCAATTAAATTAAACAAAAGAGAATATAATTGTTGAACAAGAACGTAGAAACCAAACAATTAAATAAATAAAAGTTAAGACGCAAAATTGAGAATAAAAATAGCAAATTGTTGAGAAAAGATTTCAGAATTAAGAAAGCTTCCAGGATTGGGGTTAACCACAATGATACAAGACTCATAATTGACAATCCTCTTATTAACACTTGAAATTCAATTGAAGGTGAATTACCCTAAATTAGTTAATGTTCCCTTTCAAGATACAAAAACCGTGCCCAATTAAACCAATTCCTACTCTCGTGGTAATTGAATTTAAATTGAACCCATTACGTTTTTTGGTAATTCATTAATCCTCGAAAGGCTAAACCTACTCTCGTGATTTGAATAAAGGACAGGTAAAGAAGTATTTTGATCCTTTAATACTTCTTTTAAATTTAATCTATATATTTTTTAAACCTTAAGTTCAATTCTTATAGTTCCAACACCTAGGTTCACCTTTCAGTACGTCCCTAGATATCTATGAGATGCAAATAAGTGGCCAGCAAATTCACATGAATAATCGCAATAAGGATTGAATCAACAACATTCAAGATTAATAAAAGGGTAAACAATATCAATTAATCATTATCAATGTATCAAAGGGCATTGCCCAATCCTAGAAACAAAAGGGAACTACTCGGACATGGAGAAGAAGAAACTAGAATTCATGTTCCAAGAACAACCAAACCCGTAATCCATGAGAGAAGAGAGGAAGATGAAGATCAAGAGCCTCCAACGTGTGCCTCCTTCTAACCAAATTCGAACTCTAATGTTGTCTTGAACATCTATATATACCCCATGGGTTAAAACTGGTTCAAGCCCATAAGAAAAGAGAAAAACGGACTTAAACATCGACACGCACCCGAACCACGGCGTGGTGGCTACCACGGCCTGGCCGTAGTTGGTTCCGGGTTCATGATTTTTATCTTTGTCTCTCAACCACGGCCGTGGTTGGTTCTGGAAACTCCCTTTTTTGCTTTTTCACGCAGTGTTTTGCTCGATCCATGGCCGTGGTTCGGACCACGGCGGGCCGTGGAACTCTCTCGGAATGAGCTTTTTGTCCCAATTTGCTACCCTTTAAGCTCCAACTTCAATTGTGCAAGCTTTCCAACCATTTCAAGGCCAATTAAGCACCAATCCTGCACAATAACACCAAAAACACCGCAGTTATCCGAACTAAAGGGAAAAACAAACAAAAAGGGAAACTAAAATGCCTAGAATGTATAAAAATGCATGCAAACACATGAACAAAATATGATGTTGTTTCACACACATCATAAGATGATGTATAGAATGAGAGATTAATAAAATCTTTCTTTTGCTTTAAATCTTGTGTCCTCAATTTTTCTCTCTTCTGTAAATTGTGGTATTTATATTATACCGGAGTGAGTCCAACACTCACCTTGACGACGCGATATGTCAAGTTGCTCCCAGCTTGGTATTTAGTCGAGACCGGCAAAGTGCCAAGTTCAAAAACCTGGACCCGGGGTCTCTATACATTAGGGGAACTTTAACCGGGGTAGGCCAGTTTCCGAGGTCTGAACGAGTCTTCCAAGCTCTGAATGAGTCTTCCGAGCTCTTGGACCCTGCGGTTACATGTCTCTTAGTCTGCTGGATAACTGTCCTTTGGACTGCCATAACGACTATGTGGGCCACGTGGCATGCTTGGGTTGAAAGAACATGCACAGTGCTTCACGCGCCATAATGAATATATTTTCGAATCTGAGATGCTCGGACGGAATTGCCCCCTAACCGTAACCCCTATAAGTAAAGTGTCAGCCTTTTTATTTTGTTTCGTTGATTTTCATCAAAAACTAGTGGCCTGAGGTGATTTCCGACGAGCGTTACGACGGTGCGAAGCGTTTCTTGGAGTTTTTGGACTTCCCAAAACTTGATTTATGCCTTCCATTTCCAACCATTTTTCAAGGTACTTCCTTTTTTTGGACTTTGATTCTGGTTTTGTTTATTTTCATTTTGAGAACGGTTACGCACCCTTCCTTTTTCGCGAACGAGGGTGGGAAAAACTATTTTATCCCCTTATCTCTTGATGGTGTTACCCTTCGGAGCACCCCTCCATCGTGCTGTGTGCGACATAGGTGTCCTTCTAAGGTTTTAACCTTGGTGGGTGCGGAGGCCAGTGCATGGGTGCATTCAGTCTTCTTTTGTTTGCCCATTGCCATATTTGGATCTTTGAACTTGACTAGTTTTGACCCTGCGCCTCTGTGTGTCTTCCAGGGATTCAAATGGCCAGAAGGAGAGCGCTCGTTCTTGAAGTGCTTGCCCCGGTTCCAGAAGTTAGGGAACCGGAGAATCAAGAGGCCGAGGAGGAGGCGATTCGCATTCGCCGAGGTCCGGGATTGCCTTATACCTGGGTCGCGGATGATGCCTTCAAAAGGATCTCCCGCTACGAGTCTGGGGCCGAGTAGGACAAATTAATAGAATACTTGGAACTTACCGAGGGAGGATCTCGGGATGATGAGTTCTTGATCTTGTCCCCGGGGAGAGAACGGGTGTGTTCGACCCGTCAAGCGGAGGAACACTTCATGTTTCTCTGCGAGGACTTCTTCACGAGGTTTGGGTTTCACCTCCCCTTCAACGATTTCCACATTGCCGTCCTCTAGACTCTTCATGCTGCCCCTAGTCAAATCTACCCCAATGGTTGGGCAAACATCCTGGCTTTCGAGAGAATATGTCGATTGTTGGGATTGCGATGCTCTGATGGGGCGTTCTTCTATTTCCATACGAGCTATTCTGTTCATGGTGCCCGCGCTCGTCAATAATCTTGGCTGTTGGTGCGATTCCAGCAAGGAAGAACGGTCTTCTTTCTATACTTGGAAAATTATAAGTACTTCAAGGAAAAGTTCTTTAAGTTGATGGCGGCCGGCGGCACTCACCCTTTCTGGTTGGGGAGTGGCGGAGAGCCAACATTCAGCCTGTATTGGAATCCGGCGGCATAGAGCATTCCCACTCAACCATTCGAGAGGGAGATCGGCCACCTAGATGACGAAGAGATTGAGTATGTCAATTTCTTAGAAATAGAGGTGAACTAGGTCAGTAAAATCTGGCCTAAAGATATACTGGATGCCGTGGATGATGTGGAACTTTGGGCTGTGCTAGGTAGTATAGGTTGTTATTCATATTTATTTTCTTTTCCTTTGCCGTTTATATGGATCTGACTACTTGTGTTTGCTTTCCAGAGAGCCTAGCCGAGATGTCTCAAGAAGGAAATGCTCTGGCCATTCTTAAAGCTTTGAGGGCCAGAAATGAATAGGGGCCTTCAGGCCTCACCGCCGATGTAGTGCCAGTTTCATCACCCTGTCAGACCGAGATACCGATTGCGGAGAGGGAACCGATCCAAGTGGAGGATTCCCCCCCGCTTGCAAGGCGTAAGAGAAAAACGGCTGGTAAGGGACAGTCAGACAACCAAGGTAAGAGGACTGCGGTTGAGGAAGACACCGGTCCAAGTAGCGGGGGGCCTATCAATTTGTACCATGAGAACCCGGATCCTCGTGATTTCATCGACTTTCAGCTCTTAGATGAATAGGTCAAGGCTAAACTAGCCCCGCGTAGCATGAGGGACACATTCTCTTGTTTCGAGATTCTCGGGTTCCGTCTTGCTTTGGAGGCTCGGTACTTGGAGCATGTACTTGAGGACCATGAGTAGAAGTTGGCGGAGAAGGTTGCTGCCGCGGAGCGGAGCGAGAATGAGGCTTTTGGAGCAAAGGAAGAGGCTGTAAAGGTAAAAAATGATGCTGATGTCGGGGCCTAAGAGTTAGAGAGTGAGGTGGCCGCCCTGAAAGACGTGGTGAAAGAAAAGGAGGCCAACCTAACAGAGGTCAGAAGGTGCATGTCCGACCTAAAAGTTGAGAATGAAGGTCTTCGCGCCGGGAACAGACGCCTTGACGCTAAGTCACTTCCTTACGGGGTGATATCGGGAAACTAATTACCGTCTGCACTGATATCAAGGAGGAGCAGTTTTAGAATGCCATTAACCAAGTTCGGCTCTTTAATCCTGAGTTTGATCTGGTTCTGGATTCCCTGGACTCCGAGAAGGTAATCCTAGATGGCCAACTCGCCCTTCCTCGTCTTGCTGCTAAGGATCCGAGTGCTGAACATTCTTCCGCCGAGGCCCGCGGTTCAGATCCCCCTGCGGAGTAATACTGATGTTTTTCTTTACCCCCTGCGTGGGGTTTTTGTATGGACAAAAATGTTGCTCCATTTTTCAGGGTTTTTTAAAGTTGATTTCTTTTGTGTTCTTTTTGTCTATTTTGGGGTCTAACACCCTTTCTTGAATTTGCGAATTTGATGAGAAGAAACTGCGGTTCGGGTCCAACGCCCATTACCGATTAGAGCTTTCGGCTTCCCTTTTAGGACTTCACGTGATAAGAAATTTAGAAACCTTGGCTTATGATCCAATGTCCAAAGTGGATTGGCATTTGGGATTCGTGCCTAAGGTAAGAAACCTTGTCCGGAGTCCGTTATCAATTGCTTTAGTATTTAGGATGCCGCTTAACTTTGGTTTGAGGGACTAGTCCTTACCGGGGTCTTTCGTGCTTATGGTTTGGTGCGAGAATTTTCCTGAGTTAAGATTTTTCTACTACACGACCTATCTGGCATAAGATAATTTCCCAGGTGGTACCATGGGTCTTTCGTGCTTATGGTTTGGTGTCGAGGATTTTCCCAAGTTGGGATTTTCCTACTGCACGACCTATTTAGCACCAGACAACTTCACGGTTGGTATCATTACTTCTTGGGACGACGTGGTGGGTCTATGAAAATTTCATTCAACCAGAATGCGTTAACTCCGTGGTGCTAGTTTCATTAAATATCTTTGAAGGAGAAGAGGACTAAGGTCTTATGTGACAATTGGGGCAAATAAAACATAAAGTAGTAAGACTAGGAGGCTAGGCCTTAAAAAGCACTTAGCTGTAGTACTTTCTAAGTTTATCTGCGTTTCAAAAATTCTTCACTAGTTTGCCCGTCAACGTCTCTAGAGTGTAAGCTCATTTGCCTGTACTGATCACGATACGGTAGGGGCCTTCCCAATTATGGGCTAATTTCCCTTGGGAGGCATTCCTTCCGCCGATGTCAGCCCTGCGGAGTACTAGATCGCTTGGATGGAATCTTCTAGGAATGACCTTCAGGTTGTGCCGGGCTACCGTTCTTTGCTTGGTTGTGGCATCGCGTATGTACGCGATGCACTTTTTTTCCTCCAACAGATCCAAGTCTTCCCTAATTAATTCGGGGTTACTATCTGTTGAAAAGTTATGGAGACGCCAACTCGGTTCCCTTATCTCTACTGGGATCATTGCTTCACATCCATAGGTTAGCTTGAATGGGGTTTTACCCGTTGTGGAGTGAGGAGTGGTTCAGTAGGCCCAAAGGACGTGGTCTAACTGTTCGGCCCAGTTTCCTTTGGCGTCGTCCAGTCTTTTCTTTAACCCCTTAACGATAACACGGTTGGCCGCCTCAGCTTGCCCGTTTGTACGGGGGTTTTCTACGGAGCTGCAGTGATGCTTTATCTTTAGCCCGTTGAATAGTTCTTCAAACCCCTTGTCTTTAAGCTGTGTTCCATTATCTGTCACGATGGATTCCAGGACTCCAAATCTGGTAATAATGTGCCGCCAAGTGAACCTTTGAATCCGGGTCGAGGTGATAGTGACCAAGGGCTCTGCTTCTATCCACGTAGTAAAGTAGTCCACGACTATGACCAAAAA
This sequence comes from Ormosia emarginata, assembly GCA_029884605.1. Lineage (NCBI taxonomy): Eukaryota > Viridiplantae > Streptophyta > Magnoliopsida > Fabales > Fabaceae > Ormosia > Ormosia emarginata. The sequence continues at coordinate 73,216,086 of JAQQTP010000082.1, forward strand.
CTTCAATTGCCCGGGCATTTGAGGGAAATGACCCAAGATATCCATGCCCCATTGATAGAAAGGTCAGGGTATGGATGTCGTGGACAGTTCCTCTGGCAGGGCATGGTAGTGGTCGGAATGCCACTGACATTTTGTCGCACACTTGGACGTGCACAAGGGAGTCTGCCTCCATCGTGGGCCAATAGTAGCCTACTCTGAGTACCTTTAATACTAGGGCTTTACCTCCTAAATGGTGTCCACAACTTCCTTCGTGGACTTCTGCCAGGACGTATTCGGCTTCTTTTGGCGTGAGGCATTTGAGGAGGGGTAAAGAAAATCCACGCCAGTATAACTGCCCATCAAAGATGGTGTATCTGACCGCCACTTTATTTAACCTAGCAGCTTCCTTTGAATCCTCGGGGAGGCTAGTAGACTGTAAGTACTCCATTAGTGGCGTGATCTAGGTACGCTCTTGCCAGTCGACCTGGAAGACGGCTACGTCGGAGACAGTGGGGTGCGAGAGGGTTTCCTGAATCACTGATCAGTTATTACCCGGACTCTTGGTACTCGCCAGCTTGGACAAGAGATCAACTCTAGAGTTTTGTTCCTAGGGTATATGCTCCACTTTAACTAGCTAGAAGCTTGGTAGGAGTTCTTGCACTTTCGCCAGGTATTTCTGCGGGAGGGGCTCATTGGCCTGATATTCTCCTCGGATTTAGGAGGTCACGAGCTGGGAGTCACTACATAGTTGAATCTTTGCGGCTCGCAAGTTTCTGGCCATTGCCAGTTCGGCGATGCAAGCTTCATATTCTACCTTGTTGTTCGAGGTGAGAAATTCGAACCTCATCGAATTCTCGATAGTCACCCCTTTAAAGCTTTCCAAGATTACCCCGGTGCTGCTCCTTTTTGGGTTTGAGGATCCATCCACAAACACGGTCCAGGATATTTCCTCGACATTACTGGAGTCCGAAGTGAGTTCGGTCAGGAAATTCGAGAGCGCTTGTGCCTTGATTGCCACTCTGGGTTCATAGGTTATCCCAAACTCGGAAAGCTCAATGGACCAAGCAGTCATTCTTCCTACTAAGTCTGGTTTATGCAGTATCTGTCGGATGGGTTGATCCGTCTTTACCACCACGGGATGGCACTGGAAGTATTGCCTAAGTCTTCTGGGCGCGACGATGAGTGCAAAGGTGACTAATGAGATATAATTATAATTAAAAGTTTCAACCCAAGTGTAGGTTGTCTCAAGTAATAAATTCTCGGGAGTCCGAGATCGATCCACAGGGAATTGATGAAGAAAAATATATTGATTTGAGATAAAAAGAAGATTTGTCACAAAATTAATGATAATATAAGTTGTTCACAAATAGAAAAGATTTGCTTGGATTAGGAGATCCACTTTTGATAATAAATTAAAGATAAAATTATTTCTTCTTATAACTCAATTGAAATCATGCATAATGAAGATTCCAATAAGAAGATTTAACATTCAAAGTTCAATCATGTAATTATATTATAGTTCCAATAATTATTTACTAATACTTGTAAATCGTCAAAAGCATCCATTGTGTCAATCCTATTGTCTATAATGGATCAAGATATTCATTATACAAGAAGAGTTTCTAAATTAATTAGAAACAACATATAATACATATAAAAGTCACATAAAAATATATCATTTAAAGCACAAGAAAGAAATAAATTTAACCTCAATTTATTACTAAAAGCTTCACTCCTTCACCCAAGCTAAATGAAAATTAATTACACATAAGAAAGAATAAAATAAAAAGAAAATAAAAAGAAAAAGAAAAACAAAAAGAGAGAGAGATAATTTCTCTCCTGGAACTAGTGTCCCTCTCTCTGTCCCTCCCCCTGTTTATAGAAAATTTGAGGTTACTGTGCATGTATAGTAATACTTAATGATTAAGTATTGCACAGTAACCTGCATAGTAATACAAACGTAACGGATGACGTTTTTCTTTTTATTTTTTTTATTATTTTCTATAATAATACTTGAGCAAACGTGTACAGTCGTGTTTCATGTTTTCTTCATTTTTGAGAAAAGTGTTCTTCATGAAAGTTGTAGGCCTGGATATTTGCTTTAAAATGGCTTTAGTCTGAGTCCAAAATTATGCCTAGAACTCAAGATATGGTCCAATTATTGCAGAGTTTTTAGGTCCGGTTTCAGCTCCTTTGTTTTGACTTCAAAGCCCAATATCACCTATTAGACATCAGAATCTGAAAAAGTGTTCAACGTGAAAGTTGTAGAGAATTGTCTTAGCTTTCCTACAAGACCAAAATCACATCAAACAGATATTTGCAACTCAAATTCTAACCAGTTTACTAAATATTACCAAAGAGATAATTAAGGTTAATTTATGCAATAATTTGTTTAATGATCCAATTCAGCTTAATATCATAAAATGTGTCAAAATTAACTTAATTAAGCTTAATTGAACCTTAAGAAGCCTAGTGAAAGGATTATAAAATGTATAAAATATAGTGTTATCAATGCTTTCTTAGCTGCACAAACACTTCTTCGAGGTCCGAGGTGTGTAATCCAGATGATGGGGTCTTGACTATCACATCATTGATGTAGACATCTAGCATTTTCCCCATCTACTCTTCGAAGACCTTGTTCATCGTCCTCTGGTAGGTGGCCCTGGCATTTTTCAACCTGAATGACATTACCTTGTACCAATAACTTGCCCTTTCGGTGATGAAGGTCGTTTTATCTTGGTCTCCGGGGTACATCGGAATCTGATTATACTCGGAGTAAGCGTCCATAAAGGACAGTAGTCGGAAACCGGAGGAGCTATCAACTAGCTTGTCAACATTTGGAAGGGGGTATAGATCTTTAGGGCACGCTTTATTCAGGTCGGTGTAGTCCACACACATCCTCTATTTTTCGCTTGACTTTTTTACCAGGACCACATTTGAGAGCCAAGTGGTGTACGAAATCTCCCTGATGAAGCCGGCATGTAGTAATTCCTTGACTTGCTCCTCGATGGCTTGTTGCCTCTTGAGGCCAACTTTTCTATTCTTTGAGGAGACCGACTTTGCATCCCGTTTAATAAATAGACGATGCCAGATGAAAGCGGGGTCGATCCCAGGCGTGTCAACGAATGTCCAAGCGAAAAGATCCTTGTTTTTCCGTAAGAGCTTTATCAACTGGGTCTTCTCTTGCTCTTCAAGGTTTGTTCCTATGTTGGTGACTTGGTCAGGGTTGTCACCCAGTTGGAGTGGGATCAATTCTCCTTCAGGTTGGGGTCTTGTGCCTTAAATTTCCTCACGGACATCCAACTCGGTCATCAGGATGTTGACTTGATCGCGGGCGGGGCTGGATGTTCGCGCTTTTGTTTTGCTGGAAGTCCTACTAATCTTCAAGCTCTCATTATAGCATTTGCGAGCTGCAATCTGGTTGCCCTTGACCGTGAATACTTCATTGTTCCTGTTGAGGAACTTCATGGCCTGGTGGGCGGTAAAGACTACAGCGGCAACGGTATTTAGTGTAGGGCGGCCCAGGATGATGTTGTAAGTCGAGGGACAATCCACGACCAAAAATCTCACCTTAATCGTTTTATAGGTGTTGTCATTACCCAGGGTCAAGAAAGTTTCAAAGTAACCAACCGGGGTAACTTTTTCTCTAGAGAATCCGGTCAGCTCACTTTCATACGGTGAGAGTGTAGACAGAGGGAACTTCAGTCTTTCGAAGGCATCCATGAACATGATATCCACTGAACTCCCCTGGTCTACAAAGATGCGACGAACTTCGGCGTTAGAGATTATTCCTGATATGACCAGAGGGTCGTCATGATCTCGGATAATGTCGTCGTAATCTTTATCGGAGAAGGAGATGGATGGTGCGTCTTTGTTCTCATCGTGGGGTCTTCGCGAAGAAGAACCAAATACGCTTAAGACTGCTGTCCGGAGTGCCTTTTTCCAGGATTTGTTAGACGGACCGCCCCCTGCAAATCCCCCTGAGATGGTACTGATGAGTCTATCTTTCCTGTTACTCCTACCTTGAGTACTCGTTCCTCGTCCTACCTGCTTTCTATATTGCGGCACGACGGGGTCCGGGATCTTCTAATAGGGCTTCGACTTCGTTTTGGGCACTAGTTTGGACTTCGCCAGGGGCTGCGGCTTCGTCTCCGATCGCTGCGCCTACCGCGATCTTCTCCTCCTTGGAGACCGCTGATGTACTTTTGCAATCACCCCTTCTTGATCAGGGACTCGATAACATCCCAGAGTTGGTAACAATCTTCCGTTTCATGGCTATAGCTCTTGTGCCACCTGCAGTGTTTCGAATGGTCCCTATCGAACTGCTTCTTTACGGGTGGAGGCCGCTTGATATCCTGGAACTGGGTTCGAAGGACCTCCTTCAAGATTGTCTCTCGAGGGGTGTTCAAAGGAGTATATTCAGAATACTTGGGCCGATACCGTTCGCTCTTGGAAGAGTCACGGGGTTGGTTGGAGTTGTGGTTCTTTTTCTGGTGGGCCGGTTCGTCTTTCTCCAGATTCTCTTTGGCTCTGGTGACTTCCTCCAGCTCAATGTACTTATCAGCCCGTAAGTGAAACTCATATAAGTTTGTCAGCATCTTTTTTGCCAGAGACATGAAGAAGCCCGAATCAGTTCGGAGTCCATTTCTGGCGTAATGGAGGGTTATCATGTCGTCCAGGTTTTCAATGCCTACACAGGCCTGATTGAACCTTTTGACATACTCGCGCAAGGATTCAGAACTTCCTTGGCGGATCCCGGAAAGGGAGTCAATCGACCTCGGTCGTTCCTTTGCTGTGGTGTAGTGTTGCAAGAAACGTTGCGTGAGGTCTTCCCATTCGGTATTTTTGTTCGTAAGGTGATGAACCAACGAAGGACGTCCTTCTTTAGAAAGAGGGGAAAAGCTCGACATAACAACTCCGAGGTATATCTGTAGAGCTGCATGGACTGTGTGTAAACGTCCAGGTGCTCCTGAGGATCCATAGTTCCATCATAGGCCTCCAAGTTGCTCGGGGGCTTGAAGTTCCTCGGAACCTTATACGCCATTAGAGCATCCAAGAATTATTGTTGACGGCCGGGGACCGGGTTATGGTTTTGATAAACCCCGGTGCCAGCATGCTGGATGGTGCGCTCGTTACGAGCTACATCTCGCTCTCCGTTGTCATTGTCCGTCCTCACCGATCTTTCAAGGTTCTTTAACCGACGACGTTATTCTTTCAGCTGACGCCGCTGACCTTCGATGAACGCTGTTTGTTGGCGTAACAACTCTCAAAAGCCATTCTTCGTTATTTCAGATTCGACATTGTCTTCGTAGTGAGACGCATGGTCCACGTTGTCGTGGGAGGTTCCCAAACGAGCATGCACAGGGATCCTAACTCCATGGTTTGCTCCACTATGGGGAAAGACAAGCCTGTTACGGATTGAAACCCTTCGAGATGGAGCAGGGCTTTCAGCAGAGGCTGAAGTCTCGTGTCCATCATTGAGGGTTTTCACCAGAGCGGGCCTACTTCTAGCAGCGGATGTTTCTGGTGGTGTGACAGAAAGAGGGTCGCAGCTTGCTGTTGGGCCTTGTATTTGGCCAGGGGCAGCATGCGTAGTGCTTCCCTTCCTCTGGTTGTGTCTTGTGCTTACCATGGTTAACGTGGGAATAAAAATTTATCAGGTTCCCACAGACGGCGCCAATGTTCTGAAGTGAATTCAGAAGGTACCTGAGATAGGCACGTATATGGTGGTTTCCTCCTTGCACAGTTGTAGCCAAGCGTATGGAATCAGGGGGATGGGTACCTGCAATGGGATTCTAACGCTCAAGTCTGGCAACGCACAAGCAGGTGTTATGTAATGGAGTAGCAGATCTATTATTAGGTTAACTTTGGTATATATAGAGAGCGTGACTGGAATCCTCATGCAATGTAGAACGAAGGTACATTAGGATCGTGCCTTGACAAAGGTTTGAAAATAAATGCCCATGATCGTTGCGTCCGTTCCGTTTCGATCTGTCGAATCGTCCCACGATCGTTGAGGTCCGTCTCGACGTCGCCCTGTCGAAAGCGCCCCGATCGATCGTTGAGGTCGTCTCTAATTTGTCGGAAAGTTTCTCCTTAGTGGTCAATCCTTATTGTAAGTAGTTATGAGAATCTGCATGGTAAGGTCTCTTGCTATCGTTAGTGTCGAGTTGTAGGTGAAGGAGGCGAAACCTAGAGGAGGTGTGGAATGAGGTCATAAGGCCTTGATTTGGGGTAATTATGGAGGAGTATTTGGTAGATGTCACGCGTACGATCGATCCTTTACACGTGTTGTCGATGCGATAAACGATCACGTGATTTTAGAGATTTTAGATGGAACCCTGAACCACGGTCTAGAACAGTGGGTATAATTTTTTAATTTGATGCTCCAAAGAATAGAATTATTTTAAAATTCTTATTTTAAACTTTAGGCACTAAATTATGATTTATAATAAGGAACAAAATAAGAAACCAAAATGTAATTAAAGGTATGTTTGGTTTAACTTATTTTTAAATAAATAATATTTTATTTTTTTAAAATTCTCTCAATAATTTTTTATTATAAATTATTTTAAACACAAAATAAGTTAATTTAAATACACAATAAAATCATCTTTATAATAGTGAAATCCTGCAATGCTTGACAAAAGAAAAAAAGTAAAAACTTTCTTTATACTAAATATTGGTTTTTGGTAAGAAAATCAAAATTATTTGCGAAATTAAATTTAGATTTCACAATCTCGCTGGTCACGATATATCCTTACCAAAAAGATTAAAAATAAATAAATTTCTAGTTAACAGTTCCATCGTTCTCACTTCCGCTACTTATCTCTGGCAGGTTTATCCAAAAACCAAAAAAATCCCAAAGTTATCTTTCTCCGAGGAGAAAATCGTGATCAGTACTTTAGGGTTTAGTAATTTCAATCCATTGACATGATTAATCGCATTTTTTTTCTTATCGATAATTAAGGTGAAAATAAGTCAGATTTTATTTTAAATAAGTTTAATCTGTATTTTAATTATAAAATTTGAATCTTGTGTATAAATTTAAAATAGATTAATTTTTAAAACATGACATGATCTTTTTTAAAGTTTAGCATGACTTAAAATCATATTTAAAGATTTACTTTATAATAAAATCTTTAAAAGTTAACATACTTATCTTTAAATAAGTCAATGGACCTTTACATAGGTTAATAAATTTAACTTTTAAATAGATAAATAAATTTTTATATATAATAGGCTTACAAAAAGTTGAAATAAAGTTTTATAAGTAACATTTTCTTTAAATAAATAAAATAAGACGCTTTTAAATAGGTTAACAAATATGTAATTTTTAAAATATTATATTAAAAATATAATATTTTAATTCAATAATATAACTTTAATAGACCATTAAATAATTTTGTTATAACTTAACACTTACCATTTACTTTTATAAATGCTTACTACTTTCTTGTTTTATTCTTTGGTCGATGTGGAATTTAGAAATATGACACATTCTCACCAAACTTCACCTTAAAACCTCCATAGTTCACCATTTTCACCATCATCTTCCCTCAAAACAACACAGTAAACTCATTAACATTCTGACAACGTGAATTATGTTTCAAATAATAACTTCAATATATTAATAATTTAAAAAGTATATATTTTAATATGACTAACACTCTTTAACTGCCACGTCATAGTCACCATGAACTCCTGCCTAGCATCATGACAATGACCAACCCTATGCTAACATCGTCTACCCAACCTCATCCTCATTTTCAGTATACTTTTATTGATACTTGAGGTTAATGTATTGCTCTAGTCTTGATGTATGAAGACATGTTTTCAAGCCTAACGAGCACAAGTCAGACAGTACACATACTCAACAAGAGGAATGTCACACACATCAATCTTCATGTTACTATATGTTTCCAATAATTTTGTAACTTTGTATTTTTCTATCAAATCTCATATCGATTAAAGACTAAAGTAAAAAAGTAGTGAATATCTATAAAAATAAGAGGTGAGTGTTAAATTATAATATAATTCTAATATATTATTTTCATTCTAACCTACTAACTTAAATTTTAGTTATTGACTTTATTAAAATTTAACTTAATTAAAAAATATATTATAATAAATTTATAATTATAATTATTATAATAATATATATTATATTATATATAATTAAACATGAGTAAAGCCAATGATCAAATCAAATCTAAAAAGCCTATTAAATAACTTAAAGTCTGACTTTTTTAATTAAACAAATTTTTAAAAAAAATTTAACTTAACTTATTTAATAAACACGCCTTATGAATGCAAACCAAACCTCAAACAAACTAGACTATAAGCCCTAAAAGATAACCCGACATATTTCCAACCCCTAACTATATCTATCAACATTACAGAATTTTGATTACAAACTATAACCATCCCACAGCCGCAAAAGCGTTGGATGTGCTAAATTTCACTCCGTTGAACAACAAACCCATTAGGATATTGTATTCTTATCGCGATCCTAGTGCTCGGAAGAGTGGTACTGCTAATATTTTTATCAAGGTGCCTCTGCGTAATTCTTAAACCTTTCTTTCCTTTATGAGTTGCGGTTGTTCAATAAACTAATTGAATCGTGTATTTTGTGATGCTATTGATGGTGCAGAATTTGGATAAGGCAATCGACCACAAAGATTTACATGATACTTTTTTGTCTTTTGGAAATATTCTTTCTTGCAAGATAGCAACAGATGCTTCTGGCCAATCTGAAGGCTATGGTTTTGTACAGTTTGAGAACAAAGAATTTGCACACACAAAATTTAATAATGAATATGTGAACAACCTATCAGAGTCGATGACAGATGATGGCTTGAAGAAAACTTTTGGAGAATATGGGACCATTACTAGTGCTGTAGTAATGAGATCTGTAGAAGGTAAAGTGTATATAAAATTAATAATAAAGAGGTTATTTAATTAATGATAAATAAATTATTATTTAAATAAATTTAAAAGTTTGCACCAAAAAAATAATTTAAAAGTGTATATAAAATCATTCTTTTAATAATGTATGCATCTTCTTGCAAGGATTTAATTTGAATGTAGAGCAATTTTTTTTAACATTTTCATTTAATAATATCTTGACACGTTATTAAAAATATTTATCTCTTATAATAATTACTTCAAAAATTACATATATAATAATATATAATTGATTGATAATATAAAAAAAAAATTCACTCATCAAAATTAAACTCTTTGCAATGTGGAAAATATTCATATGATTAATACCTTTTTTATTAGTTGCACATACCTCTATTTTACGGTTTTGCTATTCACACACCTTTTTTTCGCTTACCTTCTACATAATTGATGATACACATATAAATAATTGATGATAAGTATATATTATATAATAGCTAAGATGTTGATTAACGTATAAATAATTAGTAATTGAAAACATTAATCTAACATAATTGTTACATGATAATCACAAATTAATATAATAATACATGCTAATAATCAATTATTTGTGAAACAAAGTGTACAAGAGAAATTATTGTATGTTTTTTGAGTGTTAAGTAAGATTATACTTACATCACTCACATTTTGACATTTAAACATTTATTAATAGTAAGATCTACTATTAACTTATATATTTATTATTCAATTTTATATTTTATTTTAAAAAATAATAAATAATAAATATATAAATTAATAATAGACTCTATCATTAATAAAAATTAAAATATTAATATATAAATAAGATGAATACAATCTTACATAATGATTAAGGAGCATGTAATAATTTTGCTGTGTACAAACAGCTTTTCTCCTATTTTTAATGTAACAAAAACCAAAGTTGAAGTCACGTTACATTATAAAAACCGCTGCACGGCAGTCTATTATATTCCTTGAAGTTTCCTTATTTTTTAAATTGTTTTTTTGACTGCAGCTTTGACTAAATTAATTATCACTTAAATAATTATATAAATGTTTATCTCATATATTATTTTATATTAAAAATAATAATATATAATTTATACAACTTGACTATATTATTGTCTACAGTGCACATATTTCTGAGTTTCTTGATCTTTTCATCTCCATAGCAAAAAGGCAGTGACGACTAGCTGGAGTTGACTCTTACATTAGTAGATCTAGAGCTGCATACATTCATATTCATATAAAGAAAGAATAACCATCCCCCCAATTCAGAGATCTAAAAGGAAATAAATCCCTAAGCTCTCTGCAAACCAATTCCGAATTCTGTGTCGGACTACTTGGATGATGAATACCCCTGCCGTTCGACACGTTTCAGAATGCTTCATCAAGCCGCAGCGCCCCACTGAAGAATCAAACAAAATCTGCTATTTAACACCCTGGGATATTGCCATGTTGTCTGCACACTACATCCAGAAGGGCCTGCTCTTCAAGAAGCCTGCACCTCTCGATAAACAACAAGATTTCATCGAGAATCTGTTGGATAAGCTCAAGCACTCCCTTTCTCTCACACTTATCCATTTCTATCCATTGGCTGGCCGCCTTGTCACCCACAAAACCCAAGACCCTACCTCTTATGCTGTTGTCGTTGATTGCAGCAACAGTCCCGGAGCTAGATTTATCTATGCAACTTTAGATATCACCATATCCGACATCCTCTCCGCCGTTGATGTCCCTCCCATTGTTCAGTCATTGTTTGATCACCACAAAGCAGTCAACCATGATGGTCACACCATGCCTTTGTTGTCCGTCCAAGTCACCCAACTATTGGATGGCGTTTTCATAGGGTGTTCCATGAACCACTGCCTTGCTGATGGAACTTCTTATTGGAATTTCTTTAATACATGGTCTGCGATCTTTCAAGCTCAAGGCCATGCCCATGATGCTCCTATCTCACACCAACCCATTCACAATCGCTGGTTTCCAGAGGGTTGCGGTCCACTAATCAATCTTCCCTTCAAACATCATGACGAGTTTATTAGCAGATTTGAAGGACCCAAGCTCAGGGAGAGAATCTTCCACTTCTCAGCAGAGTCTATCGCAAAACTGAAAGCAAAGGCCAACAAAGAATCCAATACCACAAAAATCTCTTCATTCCAAACCTTATCAGCACATGTTTGGAGATCCATAACTCGCGTGCGCCTCCTACCACATGGGCAGGAAACCAACAGCAGATTAGCCATAAACAACCGAACAAGATTAGAACCGCCTATGCCGCACGAGTATTTTGGAAATTTAATTCAAGTGGTAAGTGCAGGAACCACGGCAGGGGAATTGCTTGAACATGATCTAGGATGGGCTGCGTGGAAGTTGCATCTGGCTGTTGCAAACCACAACGACAGAGTGGTGCGACAGTCGCTCAAAGAGTGGTTACAGTCTCCTATTGTCTATCAAACTGGTCGCCATTTTGACCCATACAGTGTGCTGATGGGTAGTTCACCCAGGTTCAACATGTATGGGAATGAATTTGGAATGGGGAAAGCGATGGCAGTTCGAAGTGGGTATGCGAACAAATTTGATGGGAAAGTGACATCATACCCAGGATATGAAGGAGGGGGAAGCATAGACTTAGAAGTGTGTCTTTTGCCAGATACAATGAGCGCGCTGGAATCAGACGAGGAGTTCATGAATTCTGTTTCAGCGTCCCATCCCCTGTACTAGTTTGCTACTTTTTTGCCCTGTACTTTACCTTGTTGAACAGGTCATCCATGAAATGAAATCAGATAACAAGTATTCCACTCGCTTTAATTAATGTTCCAAATTGTTCTAGTTAAACTTTCGTTAAAATGCAGAAAACTTTTTGTGAAAGGGAATGCGATGCAATAATCTTCGAAGCGAGTGAATTTTCTTTCTTCTTCTAAAGAAAAAATATATTTGCATTGCTCATACTACTTAAGGGCTGACTGCTCATTGCTCAGAATTAAGTGCTCACCTGCTCTTTTTTTTTTTTTTAATACAGAATAAGGGATTTTTCATTCTCCATAGTTTGCATTAAAGAAATTTTCCTCAAAATATGTATTTAAATTCCTTTATTAACATCATATCTCTCACGTGGTAAGGGCTTAAGCATCGTTGCTTACTCCTTTCATTTCTTTTACCTAAAAGCTACAGAACACGAGTTGTAGTGCTGAAAATTGAACTGAATTGTAAAAAAATACTAGACAGTTATAAATTTTTAGTAAGAATTTATGGTAGAAAAAGCTTACGTGCTTTTTAATTTTTGGATAGGCGAGTTTACGGTGCTTTTTGTGTTTAGACTTGTTATCTGTCAATTAATATGAATTTAACTTTGTTAGTGTAAGAATTTTTTTACATATAGATTTAACGAGTTGGAATTAAACTCTTGAAAACAAATGGCGTTATTATATGGAAAGCGCCATCTAATGTGGCACTTTCTTTCTAACAGCGCCATTACATGTGGTGCTTTTATAGTGTGATATATAAAAAATATTAACTTTGATGCATTATGCATTATCACATCATAAAAAATATGTAACTCTCAAAATCTAATAAAAATATTTATTCAAGCTTCTTTTAAAGTTATACATGTAAGGATTTTTAATAGTATAAAAAATTTTACACAAACAATATATCAAAGAGTTTGAACTTTGAAGCACACTTGTACTCTCCAAACTCCTCCCTTGCTATCTCAATCATGCTTCCACTGTCTCCCACATACAACACTTATATGAAAACTGGCATAATCTTTCCTAAATGTTGGACCTCCCCAAAAGCACATAGCACATAAAATTGTTTGATATAGTTCAACCAAGGTTCAATCATTCGGATTCTATGAAAATTTTAACAAAGTTTTTCCTAAATATTGGACCTTTCCAAAAGCACATAAACTTGTTTAATTCAACCAGGATACCAAGATTGTTAATTGAAAAGCGACAAATATGTTTAATTCAACAAGGGTACCTACATCACAATAGAAATCATCAATAGTAATATAATAAAAACTACTAAATATAACATTCTCAAATACACTAATAACATATAATATTGCACATCAATGAGATAGTCCAACATCAGATGGCCTATGAGAGGGATCAGAAGAAGGACCTGGTTATGATGGGCATGGTAGGTAACTCGGTGGCGAGTAAGGATATGGTGGGTAATCCGATGGTGGGTAAGGATATAGTAGGTAACCCGGTGATACGGCATGTAAGGGTATGGTGGGTAAGTTGGATATGGTGGGTAATATGTAGGTGGTAGTTGAGATGTCAAGTACATAGCAGTTAAAGTCGGAGTGGTAGCAGTGGTAGGAGGCCGAGTTGTGTGCTAGCTTATAGAATTAAAGGAGTTGAGATGTCGAAGTCGTGTCTGAGTACTTGCTAATCCAGTCCTCCTTCTACGTTGCGTCTCATGTTCATTGGACTCCTGGTGTGGCCTTGTAATGTCATATACTATTGGAGCTAAACGAAGTTGTTCCATTGTAATGCGATCATGCTCCTGCAATGAATAATGTCATCGAAGGCCTCCATATTAAAACTGGTCCAACCAAGCTAAGCGAAAGTTGATATAACATATGTCATTACAATCAGTACAAAATACATATAGTAACGAGTGAATTGGTAAAGAGCTTACCACACTCCCAAGAGATACACCAGTGCAAGAAATCCAATGTCTGATAATTCTTTTATACCAATGCATGTACTTAGAGTGCGAAGTGAAGGGTGCTTGCAATGAGGTTCTCCTAACAAGCTTCTCCCTTAGAATATCGTATGTGGTTATATAATGGGGTTCACACTTGGTACCATCTTAATCACACTATTAATTAGTCAAGGAAAAATACAAAAATTTCTAAAACCTCGAAATATGTATAAACTAACCAAAATATATAATTAACATTAAGGAAAATCAAACATTATAATAAATACTTACATACAAAGAATAATATCTAAATATGATCAAATAAGAGATTCAAACACAACCTCCACCATCAACTACCAAATCTATTAGGTGGGAGAGAGTTGAGAGAGTTTAGAGAAAGAAATTTTGTAAAGAGAGTGAAATTTGAGAGAATGCAGAGGATGGTTCGTGTAAAAGCTGGAAGTGTGTATATATAGGAGGAAAGTGCCATCAACTTTGGTTGTTTTACCCTTAAAACGCCAAACTGTATGGCATTTTTACCATTTAAATGCCAAAGTGTATGACGTTTCTATGTAGACAACGCCAAACCAGGTGGTGCATTCATGAAGAAAACACTAAAGTTCGGTCATTCCCTGATGGAAGATCCTCATTTATATCGATCCACAGTTGGAGCTCTTCAATATGTCACAATTATAAGAACTGAATTGTCTTATGCAGTTAACAAAGTCTGTCAATTCATGCAGAATCCTTATGATGATCATTAGAAGGCAGTCAAAAAGATTTTAAGATATCTTAAGGGAACAATCAGCTTTGGTCTGACTCTCCAGTCTAATTCTCAGTCTCCTTTGTCTTTGTCTGCATTTTGTGATGTTGATTGAGCTACTGATTTAGATGATCGAAGGTCCATTTCAGGATCTTGTATTTTTATAGGTTCAAATATAATTTCTTGGTGGTCTAAGAAATAACAGGTGGTTGCTTGATCAAGCACTGAAGCTAAGTTTCGAAGCTTGGCCAGCACAGTTGCAGAAGTTTTGTGGATTCAGTCTTTGTTAAAGGAGTTACATGTTCGCTTCTTAACTCCAACCATTTTTTGTGACAACTTAAGTACTATAATATTGACACATAATCCAGTATTGCATACTAGGACTAAACATATAGAGCTTGATCTATTTTTTTGTAAGAGAAAAGGTTGTCCAAAATCTGCTATATGTTACTCATACACCTTCAGCAGATCAAACAGCAAATGCTCTCACAAAAACTCTTTCCTTTGCGCGTTTAGTTTGTTAAGACAAACTCAGGGTCTATTATCCTTTCAATTTGACTCATCTACCCTAAGTTTGAGGGGGAATAATAGAGGATAGCTTATTGTAAGTTAGTTATTGTCAGTTATTGTTCAGTTCGAGTTTGTTAGATATGATGAGCTGGCCTTGAGCTTGGTCTTGAGCTTGTTAGATCAGACTATAGATATAAGTATTAGTTAGTTTTGTAAAATGGTTTAGTTGATTTTCATTTGTTAATAACATAATAATAGAATTCTCTCTGTCTTTCTCTCTTCGTTGTTGATATCTTCTTCTATGTTCACTTTCTCTGGTTTCTCTGTGAATTCTATCACAGATGATGCTGCTAAAGTTGTTGAGGCACTATATGGGAAGAAATTTAATGATAAGGAGTGGTATGTCGAAAATGCCTATAAAAAAATTTGAAAGAGAGCTTGAACTTAAAGTAAGATTTGGGCAGAGTATGAAGGAAGCTGTAGTCAAATATCAAGGCACGAACATATATCTGAAGAACTTGGATGATAGTGTTGGTGATGAAAAAATTAGGGAATTGTTCTTCGTGTTTGGTACAATAACTTCATGCAAGGTATTACCTACTAATATTTATTATTGGCAGTTAGTTTGTTAGAGTAGTATTGTTAATGTTACAGGGTAATTAGAAGTTAGTTATTTCCTCTCTCTATCTCACTGTTGTATATAAGGCAACTTGCCTCTTATTCTAGATTTAGATTCTTGTATTCAACATTTTTACAGAAATGAGAATTCTCTTCCAAATTATCTCTCTCTCTTTCAACTTCAACATGGTATCAAAGCTCTAATCTAGAGCTCTGGTTGCCTTTTTCGATTCTTAATTGTTCTTCTCTGTTCTTGATTCTTGATTCTTCAAGACAAACAACAATGGCAAACTAGAGCTATACTGATTTCTTGACTAATGCAGCAAATCCATTTTACCTACATCTGAATGAGAGTCCTTCAATCGTTCTTGTTTCTTCTCCTCTCAACAAGAAAAATTATCACGCTTGGGCTCGTTCAATGCACTTAGCATTAATTTCAAAGAATAAAGAGAAGTTCATTGATAGTAGCATTCCTAAACCTACAGTTTCAAATCCGTTATTTTCAGGTTGGACTCGTTGCAATACACTAGTGCTTTCTTGGCTTCAAAGATCAATATCAGAATCCATAGTCAAATCCATTCTCTGCATAGATACAGCAGCAGATGTGTGGCAAGACTTGCGAAATAGGTTTTCTCAAGGTGATATCTTTCGTATTTCTTATATTCAAGAAGATTTTTCAAGTTACAGCATGGAAATCTTGATGTTTCATCTTACTTCACTCAATTAAAAGAGTTATGGGATGAATTGGAGAACTATCGACCTATACCTATATGCAAATGTGATACTGCATGTTCTTGTGGTGCCATTGCATTTGTGAAAACTTACAGATAGCAAGATTACGTAATCAAATTCTTGAAGGGACTTAGTGAACGTTTTTCACATATGAAATTGCAAATCATGTTAATGGATCCTCTCCCTGATATTAGCAAGGTAGTTTCGCTTGTTATTTAGTAAGAAAGAGAAATGATTGATCCTATCAATACTAAAGTTGTTGACAATTCATTGGCTCTCATGGTAAATTCGCAGCAAGGGTATAATTCTGGTAAAATAGGTGGTTTTGTTGGTAGAGGAAGAAATACTTATGGTAGGGGGCATAATTATGGACAAACCAGAATTTGTTCTCACTGTGGCAAATTCAATCACACAGTTGAGACATGCTATTTTAAGCATGGTTTTCCATCAAGTTACCAATCCAAAGGAAAGTCTTAAGTCAATCTTGCTGCAAATGAGTCCAAACCTTGCAATGATCAGGAGTCAAGTACTCACACACTTGGTTTTACACCAAAGCAGTATCAAGGCATCATTGAGTTGCTTCAACAATCAAAGATCACTTCACAGCCTCATATGACCAATTCTGTTATATCCACACCTCTTGCTTATAATTCAGTTAGCAATTTTGGTAAGAATCAAAACATGTGGATCATTGACATAGGTGCCACTGATCACATAACTTTTGATTTCCATTCTTTTACAAGTTACCAATATATCACACCCATTCCTATCACCTTGCCAGATGGTACTCGGGTCTTTGCTTCCATCTCTAGGACAGTGACTCTATCTGAGACTCTAACCTTGCAAAATGTCTTATACATTCCTAGTTTTAATATCAATTTGATCTATGTTGCTCAATTACTCCAATTTGAAAATTGCCACATTATCTTTCATATTGATTCTTGTCAAATCCTACAGAACCATACTAAGGAGAAGATTGGTTCAACTAATCTTCAAGGAGGGCTGTATGTGATAAAGACTACATCAAATCAGTCTGCTGGTGTTACCTGTAATTCTGTTGTTAATGTTTCTTTTCAAATTTGGCACATGCGATTAGGTCATGTATCTGGTTCTAGCTTGCACTTAATTTCCAAACAATTCCCTTTCATTCCTGCTCAAAATAAGACCAATGTAAATCTATGTGATGCTTGCCATTATGCTAGGCAAAGAAAGTTACTCTTTCCCAATAGTAATACAAAATCAGTTTCACCCTTCGAGTTATTGCATGCTGACATCTGGGGCCCTTATTCTACTGCCTCTTTTTTAGGACACAGATATTTTCTTACTTTGGTATATGATTTTAGTAGATATACTTGGATCATTTGCATGAAAACAAAAGATGAAACTCGAAGTCACCTTATTCATTTTATAACATACATTCAAAATCAGTTTCATACTACACTAAAATGTCTAAGGTCTGATACTGGACCTGAATTTGCTATGTGTGATTTCTATCTTTCAAAGGGTATTACTAATCAAAAGTCTTGTGTTGAGACCCCCCAACAAAATGGGGTGGTCAAAAGGAAACACCAACACATTTTAACTGTGGCTAGATCCTTTCTTTTCCATTCCCATGTTCCTTTAAATATGTGGAACTTCACTGTCCAACATGCTGTCCATATAATCAATCAAATTCCTAGTCCCCATTCTTCAATCCAAGTGTCCTTATGAACTTCTACATAACAAACCTCCCACATTGATTCATCTTAAAGTTTTTGCCTGCCTTAGCTATGCTACCACACTACAAGCTCATAAAACAAAATTTAGCCCCAGAGCCCGAAAAGCTATCTTTCTTGGATTCAAAGAAGGAACCAAAGGATACATCCTTTATGACCTTGCCTCCAATAATCTTTTCATTTCACGAAATGTGATTTTTTATTAAACTCATTTCCCTTTTCAGTTCTCATCTTCCTCATCTCTTCCTCCTCCTAATTCCACTGCATAACCTGCTCCTTCCACGTCCACTCCAATCCTCTTTGATGATAATCATGTTGTCCCTACTCAATCTACTACTTTGGTTCAAAATTATGATCTTCATACCTCACAACACCCCACCACCTTACTTCCTGCCTCCACTAGACATTCATCTAGAATCAGGTCTCAACCAAGCTACTTACAAGATTATCACCGCAGCCTATCCACAAGTTGTCCTACTCATTCTTCAGGTAAGGTGTAGTACCTCATTTCTTCCTTTCTTTCTTATGCACATTGTTCCCTTACCTACACAAATTTTTGTTGTGCTATTTCTGCTAACCCTGAACCAAGCACTTTTCCCCAAGCCTCAAAATTTAATTGTTGGAGGGTAGCAATAGATGCTAAAATACAAGCTTTGACTCAAAACCACACATGGCCTATTATTGATTTACCTCATGGTAAGACCCCCATTGGCTGCAAATGGGTTTATAAGGTCAAATATCATGCCAATGGTTCCATTAAGCGCTACAAAGCTCGCATAGTAGCCAAGGGCTACACACAAATAGAGGGTATAGACTATTTTGATACATTTTCCCCAGTAGCTAAACTTACCACTGTTCGGGTTCTTCTATCTTTGGTAGCTATGAAAGGTTGGCATCTTGAGCAATTAGATGTCAACAACGCATTTCTCCATAACGATTTACATGAGGAAGTCTACATGACTCTTCCCCCGGGGTTCATGCTGCTAATCCCTCCCAAGTGTGCAAGCTCCATAA